>VZRO01006928.1:659694-828865 GCA_013397915.1 Daphoenositta chrysoptera | reverse complement strand
AAAAAAAAAAAGGTAAAAATCAGCAAAGAAAATATAAAAAAGGAATGAAAGAGAAATTCAGGTTGGCATCAGATTAGACTATCATGGGAAAGAAACAGGAAAAACATGGCATCACTCAGATCTCCCTGGAAGTGTTTAAAAGCCACATTTATGGCATTTGGGGATATGGTTTAGTGGTGGCCTGGGCAGTGCTGGCAAAATTGTTGGACTTGATGATCTTAGAAGGCTTTTCCTACCTAAATGATTCTGTGTTTTCCCTTTTTAACAGCTCTCTGCTTTAGAATGATTTACTGCAGGGTTTGTATTGATTTACAATTATTAGACAGTTATTGTAATTTATTTTGATAAAGCAATAAGGGAGTACTGAAAATATTTATTAAATATGAGAAACTTTGTAGCACTTGGACATTAATCAAAGTTGATCATCTACAATATATGTGCTAATAAACCATTAGTGAATATTTAACCTGCGAATATGGTGAAAAAAGCTGATAGATTACCTCCTTCAGGAACAGAGAGACTTTGTGGGAATTTTGAATTATTTAAATTGTGACAGCACAGGATTTAGGAGTGGGAAGCAATTTTACTGTGTGATTTTCTTTTTTAGTTGCTGAGTTCCTGATAAAAAGAGTGATGGAACTAATTTTGTTTCTTGTTGATTTAAACATTAGCAATCCCGGGGTTTGCAAAAACGTTAAAGATAGTTGTAAGGGTGAGTCAGATCCTCTATTGTGTAATGGGATCGTTGGCCTTCTTTGATTTTAGTGCAGAAAGCATAATAATAAAAAAAAAAGCCCCAAGGAACTCAGGCTTCTCAGCACTTGGTTGCAGATGTCAGAGAAAAAAGTATTAGGGGTCAGTCTAGCATTTGCATAAGCGACCTGATTAATTGGAGATTAAATGATCATTTGTTCAGCAAGTGGTGCAGAAGGCTGGGCACGCTTCCCTGACCAGCTGAGCCAGGCTTTGCTAGGCACATCTCCAGGCTAGGGGACACTTCTCAGGCTCGCCCTGTCCTTGGAAAGGTGGAGAGGTGCTGGAAGGGACACTGCCTGGAAAGGAGTTAATCCATTAACGCCTCCTGGTTGATTAATTTTCTGCTCCAACTCATTTTAATTCTCATTCTGCTGATTGTTTCCTTTCAGGGAGGCCATTTGTGGAAAGGTTATCAGCTTCTTGGAAGGACACAGCAAAGCCTCCAAGCACAAACCTAGCCCACTTTTCCAAATAAACAGCTGCAGACAAATCCTGGCTTCATTGATGGGAATGGAAATTTTCAGAGAATGGTTGGGGTTGGAAGGAACCTTTGAAGATCATTTAGTCCAACCACTCCACTCAAGCAGCTTTTGAATATCTCCAAAGAAAGAGACTCTGCAGCCTCTCCAGGCAGTCTGATCCAGTGCTGTGACTCTCACAGGAAAAATGTTTTCCTTCACATTTAGGTGGAACTTCCCGTGCTTCAGTTTGTGCCCACTGCCCATTGATCTGTGGCTGAGCACCACAGAAAAGAGTCTGGCCCCTTCCTCTGGACACCCACCATTAAGATATTTGTATGCATTGATAAATCCCCTCTCAGGTGTCTCTTCTTGGGGCTGAACAGCCCCAGCTCCCTCAGCCTTTCACTGTAAGGGAGATGCTCCAGTCCCCTCATCATCCTCGTAGCCTCCACTGGACCCTCCCCAGGAGCTCCGTGTCCCTCCTGTGCTGAGGAGCCCCGAACTGCTCACAGCACCCCAGAAGTGCCTCACAGGGCTGAGCAGAGGGGCAGGATCCCCTCCCTGCCCTGCTGGCAATTCTGTAATAAATCCCAGGATCCTGTGGGCCCTCTTGGCACGCAGACACACTGCTTGTCATGGACACTACCCCCAGNGATCCTGTTGGCCCTCTTGGCACGCAGACACACTGCTTGTTGTCCATCACTGCCCCCAGGTCCTTCTCCCCAGAGCTGCTCCATCAGGTCACCTCCAGCCTGTGCTGGGGCCTGGGGTTGTTCTCCCTGGGTGCAGGACCCTGCAATTGCCTTTTGAACTTCCAAAATTTACTAAAATTCAGGACATTTTTTTTGTCCTGACCAAGGAATCAAGCACCAATTACTTTTCTGATAACTTTCCACTGGTAAAATAAATTTAAAAGTACCAGATATTTGTAGGACATTATCTTATTCCTTTAAATATCACAGAATTCTAAAATGATTTGGCTTGGAAGGGACCTTGAAGATCGTCCAGTTCCAACCCCCCTGCCATGGGCAAGGACACCCTCCACTACCCCAGGTTGCTCCAAGCCTGTTCTTGGGCACTTCCAGGGATCCAGGGGCAGCCACAGCTTCTCTGGGCACCCTGTGCCGGGGCCTCCCCACCTCACAGGAAAAGATTTCTGATGCCCGGGGTTATTCTTCCCCAGGTGCAGGACCCTGCATTTTCCTTTCTTGAGGTTCACTGGGTTTCTCTTCACCCAACTCTCCAGCCTGTCCAGGTCCCACTGAACGGCCCCACAACCCTCAGGGGATCAGCCACTCCTCCCAGTTGTGCATTATCAGCAAACCTGCTCAGGGGACACTCTGTCCCTTCATCCAGGTCACTCCTGAAAAATATGAGCAAGACTGGACCCAGCACTGACCCCTGGGACACACCACTACCCACAGGTGTCCAACTGGACTCAGTGCCACTGGTCACAACCCTCGGGGCTCAATGACAATGGTCAGTGAAGACCAGAAGTTGGCCTTAAGCAAAATTTCAGCTCTGAGCAACATGTGTATTACAAGTGGTAAAAAATGGTTGCTTTTCAATTAGGACTGGAGAAAGAAGGAAATGGGTCATAACAGACCGTGTTCAGTATGGGGGGGAAATGCAATGAAAATCCAATGGCAGTAGAAAACTGCTTTCACCAGGAGAGCATAAAATGAGGTGTGAAACATTAAGCTTTACAGGTAGGGAGTCTCACTACACAGAAGTCAGTTCTAATTACCAGAGGAAATGATAACATTATGGCAGATAGCAAGGGCATGTATGATGCATTATGAGAAAGATTAGTCTGAACTGTAAAGGCTTCCCTTAAACTATCTGAACTCAAGGTCATTCAAAACTTCCCCCAACACCTTATTTAGATTGGCTGCAAAAGTACAACAAGTGCTAAAAATTCCTCCTGCAAAGTTTTGCTCTGTGAGCCCTTAATATTTCTGTTAATTTAGCTTGTGTGCTATTTACAAATCAGAACTGCCTATGTGAATGGAAGTTGTTGGATGTAGTTATTCCATCACATGGGAAGATTATTTTGTTGTTCCCCACCACTCCACCAGTTTACTCTGCCAGACTACTCTGCTCGCTCACAGGAAAGATTCTTCACAAGGATTTTTATTTCCCAATCACAATATTGATACAAAATACATTCCATTCTTCCTAGGTATTCATGGCACATGCTGTAACAGTCCATCTGTTACCAACACCCTGCTCTGCAGAATGTTTAAACTGTGCAAATTAGGGGTAAGAATGGGTAGGATTTTTCTTTAACTACACCTGTGATTTGCTTAGCACAGTGGGCATGGCAGGAAGGAGAAAATAGCTTGGCTGATGAGTAGGTTTTTAATTTTTTATATATTTTAGTATTATTTTTAATATTGTCAACTGTGCTGCCCCAGTAGTACATGTGATAATAATATATCCAAGCATAGCTGTTAGCAGAGATCTGGTCTTAAAATAGAGATGTTCTGCTACAGTTCCTCTGAGGACCCTTCTTGTAGGTGTAATTCATGATAGAGGTATAACCTGTCTTTAGTACGTCCTGTCAGCAGCACTGCTGATTCCCAGGCCTTTTTCCCCACCACATTTGTATCCATGATCCATCTGACTGTGTCACTTGGACATTCACAGATTTACTTCTGTTGTTCACTGTAAAGATGATGGCAATACCCAATAAGTGATGAAATCGTCTTTTACTTTACAATATTTAATAAATCAATTTATACACCAGTGCAAAGCTGCAAAAGATTGTTTTTTTACCCACAAGACCCACATATCCAGAGCTTCCATTTGTGTCCTAGACACACTGGAGGGTGGTAGTGAGAGAAAACCCTGTAGGTGTATCCAGCGATTTTCTCCTTGGCAGCATTTAAAAAGGAAACAAAAGAAGTTAATTCACTACGTGCTTCAATGTGGTAAATTTTAGACAGAAATGCTGCTTACCCCCAACATTTTTACGAGTTCCAGGTGGAAGCTCTATGGCCTCAATGATTCAGCAATATCTGGAGATAGCTCAACCCATCAAAAGTGCAGGAATTATCCCAACCCTTCCTGTCTGCTGCCAGAAGAATACACAGCTAGCAATTCCCAAAGTCTCCCTCCGGCATTTCTCCGCTGGATTCACATAACATGTCAAAGAAATGATTTTTCTCTTTGATTACAGCAGTAAAATAAAAAGCACTGAAAAAGCAACATCTCAGAAACTTACCTTGCAGTTACAGGAGAACTCCAGCTCCCTGTAAAGAAATGTAATGAGGAGGGAGTCACGGTCGTTACTCCTTTTTACAGCATTTTAGTCTAACAATGCCATTTGGAGACCCTTGCAGCAGGAAAGCCAGAAAAAGCAAGTCAGCAATCAACTCCAGAGGCCAATAGACTAAGATATATCAACTCCAACTTTAGTGCATTTGGACTCTGCGGAAGTTCCCTGTGTTGGCTGAAATGCAAAGCCTGGAGCACAGCGATATTTTTCTGTCCTGTTGGCTTTTTCTACCTCTTTCCAGCTGGCAGTGACGCTTAGTTAAAGCAGGAAATGGAATTCTGGCTCTAAAGGTCTAAAATGTAGTTATTGTCTTAAGTAATCATAGATAGAAATATATATATATAAGTATATACAGCTTTAAGGTACAGGTGCTTAAGTTTTACTAAACCGATTTAGAATTAGGCAACTAAGCACCTTTCAAAAGCTTACAGATCCCTTTCAAGTTCTGGTCCTGCCTTTTTTCCCCCCTTCTTTTAGATTTCTAAGACAACAAGAAACATCTGTGGGTTTTTTTAGTGCTTTACTTTCAGCACTGCCAATTACGTGCTGTTCTAATTAGTCAATGAGAGGTGTGGGCTTTTACTTCCCCTGCTAAAACATTATCAAATGAAACAGAGCGTTTTATTCCAGCCTTCTTACTTGATTCAGCACATCACAGGTGTGGGGTAGTGAAGTCGTGAACATATTTTTTGAAACCCTGAGAAGGAGAGGAAGATGTGGCAGCTGGTTTTGTGCATTAAGAGCTACAGCTATTTGATTACTCTGGTTTTACAAAAGGTCTAAGTGGAACAAGCACAAGCTGACCCAGAGAGCACAGTGACCTCCCAAACAGTGCAGGCTTGGCTGTGCAAGGCTGTAACCACAAAAAACCCTGTTGTTTAAGAACTCAAGATAACCTCAACTCAAGAAATTTGTATTTAGCATATTTTCAATACAGCAGGAGGATATCTGAGGTCAAGATCTCAGGATCCTCTGTTCAACACTTACTATTTCCCTTTCCACCCCCTCTACTATTCCTGCTACTAGACTTGGCTGGCTTCACACCACACTGAATTGGCAATTTTTTCTCTTTGCATTAGAGAAGAAATTCAAAAAACAGACGTGTGTATCATGGATAAAAAGGCAGGGAGGCGATTTAAATCAGCTGGGAAATTCCGAGGTTGGAAATGGTTGTTTGTAACAAAGGGAAACGAATGGGTCTTACTGAGTAGCAGAGTGTTCAGCTCTGCTTTCTCACCGCTGTTCCCCATCACCCAGGGCTGCAGTTACATGTTTGTCTGGGAAGGATAATGAAGAAACTGTGAGTAGAAAACAAAGAGCTTGTTACCAGTCAAAGATTAGCCCATGTTGTAGCCCAGACATTTCCCTGCAAGCAATATGGTCAGCAGAGCATAAAACTACTTTTTACTGTTCAAGGTGCATTTAAATACTG
The DNA here is from genome assembly GCA_013397915.1 of Daphoenositta chrysoptera. NCBI lineage: Eukaryota > Metazoa > Chordata > Aves > Passeriformes > Daphoenositta > Daphoenositta chrysoptera. The sequence goes on along the minus strand of VZRO01006928.1, from coordinate 822,936 downwards.
TAGCGATAGGAGAAAAAACCAGAGCTTTTAACAAGACAGCAAAATAACTCGGATTTCTTATTTGGCCGGGAGATTAATTTCCTCAGCTTGCCAGATGTTCAGGAGGAAAGCAGATTTCTGCATCGAGCTGTTTGTCCCATCAAAGCCCAATGGGTTGACTTGTGTCAAAAACTTGGGAAGGCAGTCCCAATTTAGATACCAGGTGTCTGCTTTGGAGATCGATGATTAACTTGAGAAAATGCAGAGTTATGATTTCAAACAGTAGTGAAATTACATATGGAAGAAGATTAGATTGATGTTTTACCCTGGAAAGGGCCATAAATGTCAGTCACCTGTCACACACGTCGTTGATATTTATCACAGTGTATCAGTAGAAGAGAGTAAATGGTAAAATATCATTCAGGATACAAGAGAATTGATTCTCTGTGGCTTTGGGATGGTTTCTAATTAATTATTCAGAAAAAAACACCCCAAAAAACAACTGCTGTTTTCCACTGGAAATACAGAACAAAGTTATTTAATGAACTGCCATAAAAACACAAACAAGTTCAGTTGGCATTATGCAGATAAACTCAAAGAACTTTTTCAAGTTTATAGTTTAAAAGGGGGACATACTTCAGAAGTTCTAATAACATTACCTCACCGTCCAGCTGTTTACATTGTACTTGCAGCTTCTTTGAAAAGATGCCAAAATAAAGTAAATTTGAATATTATCTGCAGAGAACTTCTCTATGGAATAATCACCAGACTGCTTTTCATTATACCACAATTATATCATCAGCGTCTAATGATCAGAATGCAGAGCAGCTGATTATTTTCATAATGCAATTACTTCATTACATCTTAGAAAACTCAGCTGCATGCAAACAGTTCTCTCCAAATAACTCATTTGTCTGATTAATCATCTGACGGGAACTCCTCTCTGTCTTGCCCCCTTTTAAACGTTCACCTGTTTTCCCCGTGCTTCCTGTCTCACTTGGTCATTACAGCATTAATCACTCAGGAGGAAAGAGGAAGATGGGCTCTTTCTCAAAACATACAGAGAGATCCAGATTTTCCAAGTGAGGCAAATGCAATTGTTCACAGGGATTTGCCCTTGCCACTTTTTGTGTGTCCAAACCCCAAGGTATGCATATAAATCAGGTATTTGTGCAGGGGTTTATTAGCTGACAAATGCAGATGGCTGACACAATGCTCCCTTGTACACACACCCAAGCACTTGACACATCTGGTGGGTGTTCTTTAGACAGACATTTCCAAATAGCTGACTTTAACCCTCTGCTCCTCACTGTCAAGAGGAATCTCTAAGGCTTTTGCTAATAGCTGCTGTCTTTCATGTATATTTTAAAATAATTGTAATCCTGGTGGAGCAAACCAGATAAAAAATATAAAAGGCTGCTGTGTTTGATTGCTCAGCAGGATCGTTTATACAGAGATGCTGGAATAAAAATAATTAGCATTTCTAGGGACTTTCAGCTGAAGATCTGAAACCTTATTTGTAAAAGAAAGAAAAGATTTAGGCTTACATTTAGTCCATTCCTTTTGCAAAATTCAGTGACTCAAAGACAAGTGAGGACCAAGGTCCTACTTCTTCTTTTTTTCTTTTTTTGGGGGATGCTGTGCTAAAGTTCACAAATCTCAAACAAGAAGGCCAAGGAGGATCACACCTCCAGACTCCTAATCCCTCTCCCAGACAAATAACCACGGTACCTTAAAGGGTCAATCACATGCTCAGAAAGTGAGAACTTATAAAAGAAAATATTTTAGGCAAGTCTACTGAGGCCTAGACATAAGAAGAATGATATTTAATTGAAAGAGAATCTGAATTAAATGCCTATATGAGAAACAGACTTATGAGATTGTAAAAGAAAAATTATTGTAGCAATTATAATGGTAATAACAATGCTATTAGAGATAAGATTCCTATTGTAAAGGCTTGTGTCATTTTGCGTAAGTAATTTATTCATTTTCATTTCCTTAGACTGAAAGTATGCAGATGATCAGCTTTACTCAAAAAGGTTTTTCTACAATTTGGAAGGGGAAGAAATTTATAAAATTGCAGCTCCTTATGCTTAAAATCTAATTACAACTATAGAATCCCTTCTGTCTAACATTTTACCTCATAGTGGTCCAAGTCACATATTTCACAGCTGGGTTTCTCTACAACTGTTACACCTCTGCAGTTTAATTTTGTTAGGTAGGTGATGAACAGCAAGTTTAGCCTTGATTTTTAAACAGAACTGGATTTTTAAACAGAACATTCCACTGACTGGATTTTTGCAGTTCCTGCTTAAGACAGTTAAAAAACCTTCCCAGTGTAAAATACAGAACCATAGAATTCCAGAATGGTTTGGGTGGAAAGAGACCTCAAAGCCCATCCAGTGCCACCCCCTGCCATGGGCAGGGACACCTTCCACAGACCAGTCCATCTTCCAAGCCCTGTCCAGCCTGGCCTTGGACACTTCCAGGATCCAGGGGCAGCCACAGCTTCTGTGCCAGGCCCTCAGCACCCTCACAGGGAAGGATTTCTTCCCAATATCCCATCCAGCCCTGCCCTCTGGCACTGGGAAGCCATTCCCTGTGTCCTGTCCCTCCATCCCTTGTCCCCAGTCCCTCTCCAGCTCTCCTGGAGCTCCTTTTGGCCCTGGAAGGGGCTCTGAAGTCTCCCTGGAGCCTTCCCTTCTCCAGGGGAACATTCCCAGCTCTCCCAGCCTGGCCAGAGGGGCTCCAGCCTTTGGAGCAGCTCCTCTGGACCCTCTCTGACAGGTCCAGCACTTTCTTGTGCTGAAGAACCCAGAACTGGGATTGCTCTGACCAAGGTGGAGCCCTTTGGGCTTGGATATGAAATTCTCCTGGGCCCACTTTTCAAGCTTGTCCAGGTCCCCCTGGATGTCCCTGTTGTTTTCTCGTGCCCACTGCACCCCTCAGCCTCGTGTCACCTGTGAACTCACCAAGGGTGCCCTCGATCCCACTCTCTGTGTCGCTGATAAAGAGCCCTGGTGCCAAGGCAGGGTCCTGAGGGGCACCCCTCGTTCCTGGCCTCCACCAGGGCATGGAACCACTGACCACAACTCTCTGGATGTGTCCATCCAGCCAATTCCTTATCCATTGAGTACTCCATGCATCAAAGTTGGGTTCCCTCCGATTTGGACAGAAGGATGTCATGTGGGACCATCTCAAAGGCCTTACAGAAGTCTGGGGAGGTGAGGGTCTTTCCATCTTCCCTGGGTATATTCCTATTCTTTATTCTGAGAAGGACCTCGCTTACAATACATGATTTGTTTTAAACTGGTTTCCACCTCCTCCCTGATTACTTCTGAGCAAAAGACTTGTCAATATCTAATGCAGATTTTCCCTGAAGCCCCCCAAGATCCCCTTCAAGATGTCAGATGTGTTCTGCCAGTGGGGGCACATCACATCAGGAGTATAAAACCAAATAAACAGCACATCTTATCTGCAGCAGGGATTCCAATCCAAGGCATTAAACTGGTTGAACTGGCTCTTTACGCAGTGCAGTTATAGACTGGAAGAACTTCTGTAAAAGGCTTTACCTAAAGCCAATGTAATTGGGGAAAAGGGCAAAAGAGAAGAAAAAAACTGAAAGCCAAATAGAACTCAGCTGGAACTTCTGCCTGTGCTGCAGGAGGGTCTGCACATCCTTGCTGGGTGGCTTTTACTGGAGTTTAGAATGCAGGAAAGCATCTGGAGGTGCTTAAAGCTGGGGATGCTCGTGACTTGAGCTGTGGAAGGTGCTCTCCTTCTGTGCTCAGTGCTGGGTTCCAGGCACATCTCAGGAGCCCCACGTGTGGAAAGCACATCCTGCTGAATCACCAGGACACCAGCATCTCCCTAAACCTGGAGCCAGGCTGCCTCTGAGAAAGCAGCAGGCAAGATGTTGGCTGCTACCTCCATGTACCAGCAAGCAGATTTGGTAAATACAGAAATAAATTTTCAGGATTCTCCTTCTCGGGATTCTCCTTCTCAACTGCTCTTATTCCTAGCAGCTCTGGGAGGCTGTTAGTTGAACGCCTTCCCAATTTCTTCAGCACTTTAAGCCAAGCCATTTTCAGTTAGTCATTTTTTACACTGTTTTTAAAACATATTGTCACCAAAAGATTGGCTGCATTTGTAACAAACCCCCTAAATTTGTGGCAAATGAAGCCTTTAGACAACCGCCTTGGAAACATCGAAGTAAAAAATACCCTTGTTACGAACCTTTTGAAGGACACAAACTTTAATGGAACGAAAAAATCTTTTGGATCTTTCCAAAATAGCGTGGGAAACAATTTGCTGTAATGTAATATCTTCACATCCTACATGGCATCAAAATAGAGCAATAAAAAACCCCATCTGTGCCCCTCATTAGGTGCATGTTGTTTATTGTGCCTGTCACACTGGTAGTGTACAAGGGAGATGTACACATCTTTCTTTTCACTCAACTGGACTTTTGCCACCGGTTTCAAAGAGAACATGTTATCTCATCGTTAGAGAAAGCCCAAGAAAAACAGAAAAATAGGTCACCATGTTCAAAACAACTGTGATTCAATGCTTCTGGCCAGTTATTTTTGTACACTGTGATTAATTTAAGTTAATTTAATTTAGCTTGTTTTAATAATTGCATAACTTTTATCTGGATGCCCGTGCCAGATGGCTCAACCAGCCTGAAAACAGGAAGATGCTGTAATTGTGGCAGCCTAATAACATTTATTTACTACAAGCCTGACTGTCTGTGACACTCATCAGAGCTCTGCAATATTGTGCTTTGCACTATATTGCTTCAGTGCACTTCACTTTTAGCCACACCATCTTTTGCCTCTCCAAAATTGTCTGAGAAAATTTGATTTTTTAATGCATTTTTTCCCCTTTTGTGCTTCTTGTGAGAACTCCAAGTGCCCCAGTTCTGGGTTTTGCCTCTTTGCCTCAGCAAATCATCAGGTTAAACTGTGTCAGGCTGATCATGGCCTGGATGACTGCTGTGCTTCAGTAATTATCTCATAGCATTTGGACAATTAATACATCTTCAGGTTGTTAATTCCTTGATCCAAAATCGTGGAAATATTCTACCTCCAATTTGTAGATTCTCCACTCTCCATTGTGGAAATATTCTACTTCCAACAAAAAAATCTTTCATTTTTAGAGCTGGAAAATGAGTACGTTTCTGCTTTGAAACAAGCAGCATTTCCTTTGGTTTGTTTCTGCTTATTTAATTTCCATTTGTTCACAGTTGGGAAGTCAGATTAATTTTTAATCTCAGATTTAATGTTAGCAATTTCCAATATTCCTCTTCTCAGACCTGTGTGTCTGAGTCTCATTTGCCCATGTGCACCCCAAAATTCCTGCCAAAACTGTTGTATGGTTTTTTCAAAGGCTGAGCAATGAGGCAAATAAGGTGGAAAGATGAATTAGGTAGTTTAAAGGGAAACATCTGAATTTTGGAGCAATTTGGGTACATTCAGGTTAGTTTCTTTTCTTCACTCCTTCTTTACAATTGCCACACTTGAAGATCACCTCCCCTGGCAGTTTGCTGATCCACCTATCAAACCACGTACAAAAAATGTGGATTTTCTTGAAAAATCCACTTCTGCTCCTGGTTTGCTACATTCATGGAGAAAGAGATTGTTATAAACATTCACCTTTGAGTATGTTGATGCAAAACTTCTATTTAAATGAAATGAACCCATCAATATGCATTTATTTGGGGCATTTGCTGCTCTCATGCCCATCTGGGTTGTGCTACCAGAAATCCAAATACTTTTGTCAAACAGCAACAGGTCCCGTAGAAGGATCTTTTTTTCTCACTTCTGTATGTGGCAATTCTTACAGAAATAATGTGTCATTTTTATGGAGCTTTTTAGATAATGGGGACAGTTTTTATTGCTCAAGTGAACCAAATATTTTCCTTAGGAGAACTAAAAATCAATTGACTTGAGGAGAGATTTCATTAATGTGGACCAAACCCTATTTTCAACGAAATCAGATCAGTGGGACATTTGCTATGCATGACCAGGGACCCACATTCTAATTACAATTAATCAGTTATCCTGTGTATTTGGCTGCTCTTTTCCTGTTCTCAAATAAATTGCAAATCACACTGAATTTCTTGCATGCTTATTTCTTGTCTGGAATTGTTCAATACTAATTTAAACAACCACTTTCCAGCTCATGATGTGTTCATGCACTATTTATTTAGATTTTTGATTTTTTTTTTCTTTTCTAAATGAAACTTGCTATTCTTCTTCCTTTGAATAGATTTCTGAAATATCAAAGCGGGGATGATTCAAAAAGAAATGTTCATAATTTATTTGAACACTCTCGTGTTTGAAATTATTATCTCATGTTCAAATTTATTTTAAAACTCTTGTTTTGTTTATTGACCAAATAAAATATGTTCAGGTTTTAATTTCCCTCCCCCATTATCTATTAAAAGCCATGGGAAAAACAAAGATGGGGACAAATAAAGAAAACAATAGCCAAAAATACTAGTGTGGGGTTTTTTTTTCTGTTTGAAAAACCAATGAATGCAAAATGCTGGGCAAAGAGAAAAGTAAGATTTCTTGAGAAATGGTGATTTTCTTTAAAAAAAAATTAAAAATCAGTGATTTCTCATAGGAGGATGATGATTAAGAGATGAAAAATAACAATAGTATAATATTGTGCACGTAAGGGTATAGGTGCAGAACAGCCAGGCAAGTACCTGATTCTACAGAGTTTAGCAAAAAACAAGAACTGAACAACCACTCTGAGTCTAAATGAATGTTCCTGAATGCTGATTTTACAGCAGTTAGGTAGGTCTAAACTCACTTTCTTGGGAATGGATAAATTAGGACATAATCCCATGCCCTTTGATGGAAAAATTTCCCTTGATATGAATGGATTTTGGTTCAAGAAAGGAAATAAAGAGTTGGAAAACGAAAAGAAGCAGTAGTGTGGTAAGGAACTGTCAGGGCAAGTGTGATGGCAAGAGTTGGACTCTTCTTTGTTTAGGCATAAATCCCAAATTTCTCCCCACAGCCAGAAGAGGTGCCAGTGCCAGGGACTGGCACTTCCCAGGGTAGGAAGCACAGACCTCTGGGTTTTACATTTTAAAAGGGAAAAATTCTCTCCCCACTTCCAGTTTCCTCTGTGTAGCATCTCATTTGATCCATCACCTTCGTTCTTGGCAGTTCACAGTTTTTGAGTCATTCAGGAAAATTTAGCAGTGAACTTTCCCAACATGCTATATCAGATACTCCATTTAATTTGTCTTTATGGTGTCCCAGGATGATTAATTATCTTCTGGAAGTGCTCTGTGTATCTCAGACTTCTGTTTTACTGAATTTTTTAGTATTACCTCTTCGTTGCCTCAGAGTGCACCTGATTCTAATTATATGCAGATGATACACAATTATATCTTTAGAGGGATTCTAATGACAATGTTTCCCTGACTTTTAGTGCTGCCTTTCTGACATAAAGCTCTGGTTTAGTACAGGTTTTAACAAAGCTAAAATCAATTAATCATATACCTTGAATTACATTGGCTTAGGCATTGTAAAAGAAGAAAAATTGAGAGCTGGGGTCTCTTCATTCTAAATTGAGCCGGTATCAGGGAAAGATTGCATGAATATTTTAATTTTAAGTGCTTTTAAATCACTAAGGTATTTTCTTTTCAATAATTTCCATTCTCACCGACACCTGTAAGAGCAGAATTTTGAAAATCAACTCAGAAATTGATAACAACCTCATTAGAAGCCTAATTTTATGATTCACAGTCATCTAAAAAGTGATTTTAGGCATATAACATGATGTCTTTGAGCACCGCTGGCTCTTTGAATACAAAATCACTACAATCAAATGTTGACCAATGAGTCATGGAAAATATAAAGCTATGGATAGAAATAGTGTTTTCTGAAGAGGTGGTAACATGGATAATTCAAGAAACAGGAACAGGTAGAATTCAGAAAATACCAATATTTTTATATTTTTAAAAACTTTTTAATTTGTTACTATCATTTTAGTAGATACCTAATTACTTTCTGCACGTTGGCAGAAATTTCCTATTATCATTTTAGCATTTACCTAAGTATTTTCTGCACGTTGGGGGCACAGGACCATCCTTGGGAGGTGCGTGTAGAACTCTGTCCAAATGCCTGTGTGTGGAGAAGCATTTATTCACTGAATACAACATCACCGCTGCTTCTTCCAGAGGAGAAATGCACCAATCCTCAAAATACTCCCAAATCCTCCCCTCCTGCCAGGTGTGTCCATGCACACCCTTCCAGATCCACAGGCAGGTTGCCAGAGTGCTCTGACACACCAGGAAATGCTGCATTTCCACTGCCCGTCTCCGCCTCGGGAAGGAGCCATTAATGGATGCTCCAAGCCAATCTCTGATTTGCAGAAACCATTTTGGAGTGACGGGATTAAAGATGGCAGTCCAGGCAAAACTGCAGCGAAGTTTTTGTTATTTAATATCTCTGCAGTTTCCTTAGTAATAATTAATTAAATTGTGTTGTTAAGAGCATGTGTAGGTTGGTAAAAGGCAGCCATTCCTGGTAGAGAACAGCAAATTTACTGACAAACCTGCTGCACTGTTTTTTTGCACCCTTGCTTTATTCCTTCCCTATTAGATAACACAGAAAGATAATTGTCTTTCCTGGCTGCCCTGGACACGAGACAGGGATTCCTCTATCATATTCAAATAAAACACAAATATTCTTAGAATATTTGGTTTAGGTTGGAAGTTCCATCCAGTTCCACCCCCTGCCATGGGCAGGGACACCTTCCACTGTCCCAGGTTGCTCCAAGCCGTGCCCAACCTGGCCTTGGACACTTGCAGGGATCCAGGGGCAGCCACAGCTTCTCCGGGCACCCTGTGCCAGGGCCTCCCCACCCTCACAGGGAACAATTCCTTCCTCTGCGAGGTCTCACAGCTCCCACAGACTCCACAGGATTGATCCAAGGGTTCCAGTTCAGGGTCTTGTCCTCAAGCAGAAGGTGGTTGATGAAATGAGGTACCAGTGGAGCACTGAACACTAATTCTGTGCTGTGTGTTACATCCATACTCATGATTTATTCTATTTAGCCAGGAAGGACATGCACAGACCCAGGCTTTAGGAAGATCTGACTCAGATGAAGAGGGAAATGGTTATTTCATTATCTGGTGGCCTCATCATTTCATGCCCATTGGTAAAAATGCAGCAAACCTCTGGCTGAGTGATTACTAAATGATACTTTCCACTTCTGCCCTTCCATTACACCCTCTATCCATCTTGTCCACTTAGCACAGAGTGTAACTGAGGCTTTGCAGCTATTTATTATAATTTTCAGTGGAGCACAGTTGACCTTGTGTTTGTAGACAACTTCTTTTGACCCATCCACTTTAAAGCAAAAAACACCTCCAATGAGTTTGTAACGGTGGAACAGAGGGAGGAATATAATGATATTGATGAAATGGATATAAGACTACTGAGGCTGCATTTTAATTCAGTCCTGGTGCTGTTTGCATCTAATAAAATTCCTCTCAGGGATTTTTTTTTTTTTTTAAGCTGACCTCTTCAAAGTAATCACAGCATGATTCACTGTACAGCCAGTTTTCATAATCACAGTGTGTGAGATAAAGCAGAGCTGCAGTCAGGCAAGCAGCTACAGGACAATTGCAAACCATCATCCCTCTAGGAATGACTGGAGAAATTCAATTAATGCTCCACTTTTGATGAAGAATCGGTGAGGGTGCGTCGTATTCGCTCGGAATAGGAAATGGCATTCAGGATTTCAGCACTCAGGTCCTGGCACTGCCACCAGCCCTCTAAAGGTGGCCTTGCTAATGGAAAGACCATTTTTCCATCGTTCCTCTCCAGCTGGGGCTTTCTGGGATGCTCTGGGGCCACTGCTCCATTGCTAAGAAATGTAAGAGCAGATCTCTGGAGTGAAATATTTGGCTCACAGCGTGGATGTTTTAAGGATTTTCATGGCAAGCTAACAGCAGTCCTCCAAAAATATGAGGCAGCAGCTTCTCCAAAGCCAGTCCATGATGGGAACCAACATGTACTAAGTGGACACAGCTCGCTCCAAATTTAGTGATTTTCCAAACCACTCATGCAGCCTGACCTCGGAGGATAAGCTGTTACCATCCACAGATTATGAAGCTTCCCATTACATGGCAATTCTTCAGTGATGTACAAAGTCTGCTTTTTGATTCCACAAAATGTGGGTGAATTCCACACTGGTGATCTGAGAAGAAGACATGAGTTTTAATGATGGCTTTTACACTGTGAGATGATTTGCAATAAGACTACTTCAAAGATGGAACAGCTTTAAAATCCTTCTTAACTTAAGCTCTTCTTCCTTCCCCCCGGACTTAATACAGTTTTATTTACTTTTTAGATAGGGATTCACTTACAGGATAGTACTGGATGGTTGTCTCAGCCTGGCTCTGTTGAAAATGTGTTTGCTTGCTGCATATGGCCTGTTATGAGGCTTAAGACATCTTTGTAAGGGAGAAGAATCAACAGCAGTTGCTGATATTTTCAGCCGTATGGTCCTAATTTCCTCAGATTCAGGGATCAAAATGCAGAGGGAGAAAATGCTGAAATAGCAGAGTCATTTATAAATTTTATAACAGCAGATATGAGACAGAAAACAGAGCCTTACCCACGTGTGCTTTGGGTGCAGGCAAGGCAAATGGACAGAATTTGAATACATTTTTTTTCTACTGAAAATAAATAGACCAAAAGAAAGAAGAAGACACAGATCCTCCTCTTCCTCATCCTATTCAGACCCCACTGAGGTATCACTGCTTTCCTGGGTGGGAGTGGCTGAATTCTGTTCCTTGCATCGCTGTCTCCTCACTGAGTGGCTTGAATTGATTGCAGCTGGGGCTGCTGGGATGTACCAGTTTGCTCCCCATTAAAATCAGATTTTTTTTCCACTGAGACACTGGGAAATGCACATACAGGCCCGTGGGAGTGAAGTCAAACTCCAGAAAAAGAAATGAAAACAACCTCGTAGCTATTTATGGGGAAGATTCTGGTGAGTCTGGAGATGTGAATTGGACTGAATCAGTTCTTTGTATTTTTAAAATTTTTTTGTCATGTCTTTGCTTAAGTTCCGGCTGCCTCATGTCCAGTTATCTACATCTGTAACAGGTGGTAAAGATGTTTAATTTGTCCTTTTTGCTGTTCAGTGTCTGGAGAAAATGCAGGCAAACCAGGATGTCTCCCTGAAATGCTCCTGCAGAGGCCCAATTTAACCACCCTCACATTCTATCAATTTCCCTCTCACTCTGATCCCCTCTTGCCATGGAAGGCACTCACAGCACTGTAAATCTATAACAGTGCCCAGGCTGCCCCAGAACCAACAGGTGGAAAAAATAAGTATATTCCTCTGAGGTGAGGTTTTATCTTAAAATAATTCACGTGGAAAAGAAAAATCACGAGGACTATCAGGAGCTGGTGTAACTTCCAGAACTCTACTATCACAATCTGTACTACTACGTGCTCATAGACATCCCTAAATATTTCAGATTATCTGCCATATGCTGCTTCTTGTCCAACTGGTTGTGCTCCACTAACCTTTCATTAGAAGCAGAATTTCTGCTGTTGTGAGTTTTTAACAGTTTCGCTTTGAATTTAGAAATCTTTAAATGCAATCAGCACAGAAGCCTTTTTTTTTTTAACCAAGGTTTTCTTGTCACTAATCCTTCTTTGTATTCCTCTTTATTGCAGTGGTTGTGTATCTCAAAAGAGCAGCGTGGTTGGCTGCCACTGGCTGGGATTGTGTTTGGGGCAGGAATGGTTACCAGGAACAACTTCATTCAATGTGGAAAATAAATAAATTCCCACGTGCATTTCAGTGCCTGCCAGAAATCATCTTCCTATTTACAACAGAATTACCTGAATTACCTCTTTACATATACAGATGAACCAGGACTCTGCAGGTAATCAAAAGACCATTGCACCATTTTAGATGCTGATCTCTGAAGTAGAATAGCAACAAGTCCAGAATTGTGTTTAGTGGAAAATTCAGGTTTCAAAATACACTATCCAAGCTGATGTGGAACAGAACTGAAGTTTTGTAAATGCATTTTTGGTGACAAACACAAAACAACCCCTTGCCTTCCTTAGAACACACAGAGAGTCTGGTGTCTGGAGCTCTGCTGTGAGGTGTGGGGAGGCTGGGTTCAAATTCCTCCTCCTCATCTGTTGAAATGACACAGAGAGAAATAATCCTGGGCACTCACCTTCTCAGAGTCTCCTGGATTTTTCTCTCATTAATCTGTATTGGGCGTTTTCTTGGGGAAAACTAAGAAAAATTGCATTTGATGGGAATATTTTTTTTACTAAATAAATGCACTCCTTGGGGAAAGTTTTCATTTGGACAAATGATTTCAGGTCTTGTGCACATCTGTGAGTGAAGGTGCCCCTTTTCCCAACCACTTTGTGCCCACACTCTGCTCCCTGCTAGCCCAGGGTGTCACTTTGGGCTGGTGCTGGCACGGGGACACCTCCCTCTTCAGCCTGAGGCAGAGGCAGGGCTGACCCCCCTCACACTCCCCCCAAAGGCTCCCAAACACCCACCCCTTTGTGCTTCCAGAAAATGCATCCCTGAACCTGAGAAAGCCTCATTAAAATTTCAGATATCCACCACATAAGTGTTATCATCTGCAAATTCCCCAGCCGGCTCCATTCTGACAAGGTTTGATATGGTGTAATGCAAAATGCATATTTATCCTTGTTTTTATAACATTTTGTTATGGCATATTGGCTCCCATCATCAGGCCATACCCTGGAACCGATGAGATTGCAGCTGTTTGGGGCATGCATCACCTAAATTTTATAGAGTGCCTTCTACTCTTGATTTTCAATTGTCACAATCCACCAAAGATGAGCTGTTTCACAGCTTGGGGCTCTAAGTCACAGGAGATAAAGTGCATATTGGAAGAGTAAATTGAGTTTTTTACTTTAAATGGGAGGAAAGTCATAGTTGGGGTAGAGAAGAAATAATAAATCTACTTTCTGGAACAAATAGCAGCTCTCACGGTTTCCAGCAATGAAAGCAGGAAGAAAGGCCTAAAGACATGAACATTTAAACAAACAAGTTGAAGATCTTAAAGAAATGACAGTGGGAGCTCTGAAAACTGCTGCCAACTTTCAAAACAAAAAAAATCCCTCTTTTATTTGTTTGGGTTGTTTTTGTACAGGAAGGAGGTAGGGAGAGAGAAATTATTTTAAATAAGGTCTTCCTAACCACATGGGTTGAGGTGAGAAACTATGTTTTCATACTGGTTGCATGCAGAGAAATTGTTATTTTAAAAATTTTAAAGGGGAATCTGTTCAAGAAATAACAAGGGGCAGAGAGGAATAATAAAATAACAGCAGATCCTCTGAACTGTGAGGCTTTGGGGAAGAGTAAATGACCCAAACCCTGTCACTGGTAGATGTTTCCCTACTGGATTGGCTTTGCATGGCCAGGTTTTGGTAGCAGGGGGTAGAGGGGTGGCTTCTGTCAGAATCTGTTGGAAGCTTCTCCCATGTCCATGGAGCCAATTCCAGGAGGAACAGCCCTGCAGCCCCCAGGTCAGTGCAGAAGCTGAGTTTGCTTTCCCCGTGATGGTCTTTGCTGAGGGATCTCCCTCTGTCCCCACCTCAACCCATGAACCCTTCCTTGGATCTGCTGTCCCCTGCCCACGTTTGGAGGGCACAGAGTGGCTCTGGTGGGTGCCTGGTGTCCAGCCAGGGTCAGCCACCACTCCTGCCATGAGAAAAGTTCAGGCAGAGGATGTTGCCCAAATCTCCTGCTCGTGCCTTCTGTACTCATTGGTGCCCAGGGACTCAGCTGCAGCAACAGGAATGTTTATATTTCCCTTCTGGGCTGCAGGAGCTTTGCTCCCCAAGTCTGTGCTTTATAACCCAGTTTATCTCCTTCCTCCCTGCTCCTGAGAGAGCCAAGAACCCACCTGCAGCTTCTGCCTTGGATGTATCATAGAGTAGTTTGGGCAGAAGGGATTTTAAAACCCATCTCCTTCCACCCCCTGCCATGGCAGGGACACCTTCCACTGTCCCAGGATGCTCCAAGCCCTGTCCAGCCTGGCCTTGGACACTTCCAGGGATGGGGCAGATCTGCCTTCCTCACTTAAATGCTTGAGGAAAAGACATCTAACCATATTGCAGCTTCTTGCTTTGCCTCTTTTTTCTTTCTTTGTTTAATTTATGACCCTTTGGCAAATTTATGCCAAACCTTCATCCAGCAGAGGTTCAGCAGAGAGATCTCTGCAGAGACAGGGCCTGCAGCAAAACTGAAAGCACGGCATAAATATGTTACTTATTTTTCACATCTAATGTATTCTCTTAAAATCTCTGCACTTTATTTGGAACCTGAGCAAAATGGACCAGATTCCAGTGTAATATTTCATTAACTCTGTTGGAGTGACACCACTCCGTTGGTGTGCTGTGTTATTTAATACTTAGCCACAGACTCCACTGAGATGGGGAGTCAGATGCCAGCATTCTTGCTAGAAAAAACACTACTCATGTTCAGAATTCACATCACCATTTAATTATTAATTGTGCCTTAATTGGCTGTCATAAATTCATTTGCCCTTTGATCTACAACAACGATTCTTTGGGGTTGTTACGACTGCCTGCAAGTATGAGTAATGACTTTGACTTCAATGCAAAGATGTCAGAGTAGTGTTGCTGCTACAGCTGAGGTGACTGAAAGAAATTGAGTTGTGGAGGTAGTGGGAAGGTGGAGGAGTCACAGATTTCCAGCATTTCAAAGCATGATTATTTCACACCAGAGGAGAATTAGACCAGCCTGCCAGAATAGTGACTACACAAACATCTATTCCTGAAAATTAAAACTAACAGAAAATAATTAATTTGGGCTTCTGGTACATAAACAGGGTCCAAGAGAGTTGGAGAGGGACTTGAGACAAAGGCTTGGAGTGACAGGACAAGGGGGAATGGCTTCAAACTAACAGAGGGCAGGGTTAGATGGGATGTTGGGAAGGAATTGTTCCCTGTGAGGGAGGTGAGACCCTGGCACAGGGTGCCCAGAGCAGCTGTGGCTGTCCCTGGATCCCTGGAAGTGTCCAAGGCCAGGTTGGACGGGGCTTGGAGCAGCCTGGGACAATGGAATTTGTGCCTGCCTTCAAGACAGGGAGTTGGAATGAGATGAGCTTTGTGGCCCCTTCCAACTCAAACCATTTTATGATTCCACAGAATGATATGATTCTGTGATAAAGGAAATGCAAAAATTTTAAAAATTCAAACCCGAAGAGCTAAAAGGTGCTGCCTGTAAAACAGCTGGGTCCCGTTACCTGACAGCTCAGATAAACGGGGAGGTTTCTCTCGGGCTGAGCCGTAAATCTGAGCTGGCTCAGAGCACAGTGATACCAATGCACAACACCAATCTGTTGGGTAAAGCTTTATAAAAACTGCCTGTTTTCTGCTTTCTGCTTTCTGGGTGTATGGCCACAGCACGCTGGAGCTGGGGAAAGAACTCCTTGGAGGGGAGTCCTGGCAGAGCTGTCTGTTCTGGGGTCCAGGCCCCAGCGCGGGCGTCTGGCAGCACATTCACCCGCCCAGCGAAGTCTCACATCCCTCCCTCTCACTCCTGCACCTCAGAAGACACAAACTCCTCCACAAAACACCCTGTAACAAGCACAGACACTCGCACAAAATGCCAAGAGTCACGAAACTACACGGAGGTGCATAAAAAGGAGTATTTTTAGCTCTAGCGTATAGCTCTACATATATAATCTGTAAAAAGATGTCTTTCCTCTGAGTTCTCTGGTAAGTTTTCCGCTGGAAAATGCATGTTGTGAACAGAATGTGTCCCAGGCCAATACAGGAACCAGCTGCTGACTTATGTACGAGCAAGTTGGCGGCAGATTTGATCCAGGTCAGTAGTTAGAGCAAGAACATCCAACTGCATTACGTAACTTGGCAAACTCCTTCCTTTTCCAGGCTCCTGCATATTCAACGTACCTTACTCCCTGCTACTTGAAAGTACAGGCTTTGAGGGAAGATTTAGCTTTAGCTTTGGATTTCCTACATCCTGCTCTGAAATAACCTCTCCCCCTATCACCATGTCCTGCACATTCACTTGAAATGAGATCTTTTTGTGCCTCACAGGCTTTTTGCTCACATGGATCCGACCAGGCTGAGGGCAGGACGGTACCTGGCTCCCTTTTCAAGGAGGAAACTTCCCTCACGCTTGCTGCTGCAAACATTGCTCTCCATCTCCAAGGAAACAGGCAGGGAGAGTCACTTTCATTCCCCAGCTGCTTCCAGAGATTCCCAGGAAGGATGGGGGTCCCTCTCTCTAAGGCAACGAACTGGGATTTTTACATTCTTTCACCGCTGTTGCTCCCAAGCTGTTGTGTGACCTTGGGGTGAGTCATTTCCCCTCTCACTTTTGGGCATTTTGAGCTTGTAACTCATTCAGGAGACCTGCTTTCTGCCTTTTTTTTTGTTGTTTTGTTGCAGGTTTTTTGGTTGTTGTAGTTTTCTTTGTTTGTTTGTTTGTTTAATTACTGTTTTTCTTATATTACTTTTTAAAAACAAATTCAAACCACTGAGATTTTGGTGCATTCTGGAGGTCTTCTCTACTTCTCCTTGCAATGTGAAGAAGAGAATATAATAAATGCTCTAATGCCTGTCATGGGCATCTTCAAAAAGCATCCCTGGTGTCCTAAGGGAATGACTAAATCTAACTACCCGAGGAATTAAGAAAGAATGGAACTCCACCCTGCTATGGGATTTCTCTTTGTAGCAAAAAAACAGTAGAAGAAAAGTTCTCAATTCCGTTCTGCATCTGTGTGTGTTGGGGGTGGGGAAGGATGATTTAAAATATCCTCTTCAATCATAGAATCACAGAATGGCTTGGGTGGAATGGTTAAATATCACCTTCCACCCTTAACCAAGAGGGTCAGCCTGACACAGGAAGGATTCAGAGTTTTTTCTCTCCCAAGACATCTCACCCTGTGTCTTTGGCAGCTTCTGGCTCCAGCCAAGCCACCCACCTGCCTGGCTGCCTGCCCTGCACTCAAATAAACTGCACTCACCACTTTCACACCTCCAAGTGTCGAGAGGCTCCTCTCCTGGCAATGGCAGAGTGAGGAATTTATGCCTGAGCACTGCTGAATGACAGGGAGACAGAAAAAAACCCTGCAGAAGCACAAATAAAGCAGCAGCAAGGAATCCCTCCCTGATGCTAATCTATTATTCCAGTCCCACGAGGAAGGCAGATGTGAGACAGCCCAAATCTATTTCTGGCTCTCGGTCTCACCTTTTAAATCCTTGATTCTCCATGCAGAAGGTGGAGATGATCCTCAGATCCAGGGGATGCAAAGAGAATTAATCAGTGCTCGAAAGGCTCTTGCCAGAGTGCCAAATGTTTGCAGTAATGAAAAAATACCTACAATATTGATGGCATTTTGGGTGGATACTGAATTAATCATCTGCTGGGACACCTCTTCTGATTCAGCCCTTTTCCCCTTTTTAGAATCACAGAATCATTTAGGTTGGAAAAACCCTCTAAGGTCTGAATTAACCCAGCACTGCCAAGGGCACCATGTCCCCAAGTGCCACATCCACATGGCTTTAAATCCCTCCAGGGATGAGGCTCCACTCCCTTCGGCAGCTGTGCCAGAGCTTGAAAACTCTTTCTGTGAAGAAATGTTTCCTAATATCCAATCTAAACCTCTCCTGGTTCACTTCTACTCAAGAATGCATTGTATGTGTGGGGATCCATTTTCACATGTCCCCGCTATCTACGACTGCCTCGGGTTTTGGGCACACATTGTCTTTACTGGGTTATGAATATCTTCAGGCTTTACTGATTTCAACCAATTTTCTGGCATTGAGCACCTTTGGAAACTGGCAGACTTGTCAGTGTTTCACGGCATCCAGAGCCAGGAGGTTTTTTCTAGATTTTTACAGATTTAATGATTCAGCCAAGGAAACATAGAAGTGTTTTTATTATAAAGCAGGGAAAAGAATCCAGAGCCCAAGTTCCCTGATTTAAACTCAGAATTGTAGAATCGGAGAATGGCCAGGCTTGACAGGGAAAAGTGGGGATTTGCTAAGTCTTTCCAGGGAAATGGCACGTTTTTTTATTTTGTTTAATGAAGAGACAGCATATTTACATTACCAGTAGTAATACTTTTCAAATGAAAATGAAGCCATGAATGCACATCCCTCTCTCCCCAAAATTCCCTTCATTTATTTCAAGCTTTACATAACCTAACATTTCTATACCACTGATATCAGACTTTATTCTTTAGTAATTACTGGAAGTGCACACAGCCACTCAGCATTAGTGCTTTTTCATCTCTCTGGAGGATTGAAATCTCCATGTCTGGGATAAGCTGTATTCTTCGCCTTTGATTCATTGAAACTCCGAGCGGTTTGCACTCAGAGCAAGTGCAATAATTTAAACAAAGTGCTTTTTCCTCCCCACAGCCTCGGAGTCACTGGTAAGGACAGCCCCAGGAAGGGGCAGTCTGGAGCCCTCACCATGGCAGCAGCTCACATTAGCATCCTGTGGTCAGTCCCTTTTGCTTCATTATCCTCTCCTTGGTTTATCCTCAGGGCACCTCCTCATGGGAGGCTCTGGGCTGCAGCTTGCCCACCAGCAGCTGAAAGCTGTTCATCTCCACCAAACCCTCCCCACTCCACCCTTGCAGTGCTTGGAGAGCTGGGGGATGGGAAGTCATCATGAAAAATGGGGTTTTGTGTGGTTGTACAAACGAATTTGAGTCGACATCGATTTATTTCCGCTTTGTCTTTCTGTCGTGTCAAGCTCCCTTCGGGTGCAATATGTGATTTTTGTCACTTTTCCTCAGGCCCTCATTCCCATGCCTCCGTACGTGTTGTGGCTGATTTTAGGGGGTTGATTTCCAGGCTACAGCAGGCTGAGGGAGAGGCAGAGGGGCCGAGTGCCACCTGGACGTGCTCCCTTGGTCCCAGCATCGCTCCAGGGGCGGATGCTGAGCCTCAGGAGCAGCCCTGGGAGCCCCGGCGCTGCCTCTGCCAGCTGCAGATTTTCCAGCCTTGAACAGATTTGTAGCAATCAGCAGTTCCCAGTTTCCAGAGGGACACAGCTACATGTTTCTGAATCGCTGCTGGTTTTTCTCATCTGAAAGCTCTTGCCTGCAGAACAAAAAAGAAAACCAAAAAAAGCCAGGGCAAAACCTCACACACTTCAAGTACTTCCTTTTTTCTCGGTTTCCCCCGAGCCTGTCCAACGTCCGTCAGCCTGTTATCACTTCTGCCCAGCATGATGAGCCCTCTCTGAAAAATAAAACCAAAATCAGCTGAAAGAAAGCACAGGGGAAAAAAAGAAAAACAGCAACAAACCCAGACTCACTCTCCTTCCCCCAAAAAAATGATGTTCCAAAATGTCAAGAGAAGCTTAGATATCCCAAAAGCTTTAAACTAGACTGGGTTGGTATCCTTTTATATTTCCTTGTGGATGTAACATCTTTGTTGAAAAATGGTTGGTTTAAAAAAAACCCACAAACTCTTCTGAGGGGGAAAAAAAATACACTTTGAAATTATTGACTTTTGCAACATGGCCTATATTTTTAATGCAAATATTTTTATTGCAAATACAAGGCTATTTTATTACAGCAAAATACATGGCACTGCAAACACATAAGGAAGTCAGATGTAAAGAAAAAAAGGGGATGTATTTATTCCACATAGCAAAATAGAAACAATTTCAATTTTCAGGAGAATTGTTTTCCTGTGGGTTCACCTGTTACACTTAGATATGTCAAATGATTGTAACATATATGTTCTGACACATTTTTGGAATTACAAAGCCTAATCAGAAGTCTGAGCTGCCAGGTTATGTAATGCAGGAAGGGGAGGAATTGAGGTCAGACAAAATCTGATGCTTGTGAGATATTAAGATTATCCAAATAAAAACAACACTTCTGATTTGCTAATTTTTAACAGTCCTGGAGTACACAAGGCAAAAGAACAAGTGTATTCAAGAAGAAATAATAAACCCTCTATGGCAGCTGTCAGAATGCAAAAGGCAAAACAAAATACTCTTTTACAGGTATTTAAAGCCAGAAGCATCATTTGGAGCTTGATGTAACTTGCAGATAAAAAGAAAATCTGTGAGTCTTAAATATGCACAGGAGGAGGAAAATCACAGACACACCACAGGGAAGACAGTGAAGCCCTCCCCACTCCAGGCATTCCAGCTAATTGCTCACTGCTGCCTTGTGGCAAACCCCACATCCAATATTCACTGACTGCCACAGGAGCTCTGAGATGCTGCTGCTGCTGATTCCTGATGCAGATGATGGAGGGCAGGTCCTGGAAAAGGATAGAAGCTCAGAATCTGTGTAAAATTAAAGAATACAGCTCACAAATTATGGCTCGTACAATACACACAGTTATTGACTGCCTAAAAGCATCTCAACCATGCTTGTCCTGGTAAGATCCACCTGTCCTGTAACAAAAATTTTAACATCTGGCTTTGATTTAAGCTGGAATAGAGTGAAGGGAGAACCCCCACATAACAAACACCTTCACAGGACACCCAAGGATAGACCTGATTGTGATCTCTGCCCTAAAATCCGGTGACTCAGGGAATGGTCCATTGATCCAAGAGGTGAGTGCTGAGCTGAAGTCCATCCTCAGCCTGAGAGCCTTCGTCTCTTCCAAGAGAACAAGACATTATTCAACCCCTGAGACACAGGGATCATTTTTGGGGTCGTGAAGGAATAGTTCAGGTGGGGTACGTGCCATTGGGCTGGTTTGAAGCTGCTACTCTTTCCAGCCAACGAACAAATCAGGGGACCAAGGAACACCATCATATGAAAAACAAGGTTACTGCCAATTTTTGCTGACAGATACGAGAAAAAGGTAATTCTGAGTTCTCTCCATCTTACCTGGACAGCTTAAGTACATTCTGTGACTGTTAAATTACAGGAGCTGTCCCAGGAAGCAATTGAAAACCAGGGACCTCCCCATGCTGAAACACCAGGCTAGAGAGAGACATATTTATGCCACTTTTCTCTCCTGTACACATGCATCAAATGGTAGCATTAGGAAATGAAGTACAAAGTGCCCAGAATAGCCCAAAGTTGAAAAAGATTAAATTTCTCTTCTGCAAGGTGAAATAAGTGGGCTGAAACCCTTTCAGAATGAAAGAGGCAGGGAGCTGAGGCTCCTGCTTTCATGCTGAGCCCTTCAGCCACCACCAAACAACGTGAAAGGTGCAAAGTGTCCCTTTGAAAAGACAGCAGTGAACTCCAATCATAGTTTTCAAAGAGAAGGAAGCAATTTCAGAGACTCCTTTTATGCAAGGACAGGTTAAATATTTGTACACTCTTCATGCAAGGACTGGGTGTGCTGGATGGATGGTTCTGACTTTTTATAAACAGTCCTGAGGCCCTAAGGCTGAACTGGCCAGATGAGCCAGAACATGAAGAAGACAGTGAAATAACCAATGTAATGGGGTTTGGAGAGAACCAAACTCCCATTTAAAGTGGGTAAAACAGCATCCAGAACAACCCCCACACTGTGGAATAACCCCCACATGTTTTACAAAGGGTGATACCTTGAAGTGGCTACCTGAAAACAGAGGCTGGACAAGAATAAGAGAATAAAACTAGGTGTTTATTTGAAGGGCATCCAAAGGTACAGCCTGGGAGTGTAAAGCTTCTGAGGGGCTCCAGCCAAGATGGACCCTGGGTCACGGGTTCTTCACACTTTTATAAGTTTGGTCCATTTGCATATCAGGGTTAATTCTCCAGTTATAATTCCAATTAATGATGTAATTACCACAAGTGTGCTCCTCCTCTCAAGGCTTTAGTTTACACATTTTGGGGCCTGGGGCAATCAAGGTGTCCTTGAAGTGCAAACCTAGAGATGTTTGTTATGTCTGACCAGAATGAGGGAACAGTAGTTAACAGGACACAAGAAACTTCAGAGTTACACACTAGGCAGTACAGGATTCAAAAAATGTTAAGGTTAAAACCTAAGGCACCAAGGGCATGTCTATTTTTTAATCTTGTGTTATCCCCTGTGCAGTGTGTGGAGCACAATCACTTTGCCCGTTTCCCATGCTCAACTGGTTGGGAAATTTTGCTGTCCATTTGTTTAACATTTCTTCTGCTGAGGGAAACTCACACTGCATCCGACACTGTTCTGTGTCAGGTTCACCAGGGCAGTGGTGGCGTATCATTATATCAGATTGCCATGTAACACTAAACTGCTTTGGCTTAATCATGTTCTATCTTTCAAGGGGCAAAGGTTCCCATTTTCTCATTTTTTTCCAATCATAGGAGGCTCAAAAAATACCAATTTAACACTGCTCTGAAAATACAAGTGAACATAATGCATTTTTTTAGAAATACAAAGTAAGAAATCAGTTTTCTGCCTCAGAAAAATGGTTCCAGGAAGTACACAGAGTAAACAATGACCATGTACACTTATTCCTAAAGTGGTTCCTTTGATATGAGCGTAATTAATTGCAGCATTGTGCAGCACAGTTGGACAAATTGGGAGAAATATTTTGGACATTCATGGAAATGGAAGGCTGAGCAGTTTGTTGCTGAAATCTCTGTGCTTTGTTCAAGAATGTTCAGGTGGATGCACTGATATTTATCACAACATGGGCACAAAACAAAAGCTGCCCAGGGATGCTGAAAGCGTGCCAGAACGGTCTCAATGGGACTGCTCTCACAAACATTTTGGAAAGCTCTCTTTTCAAAAAAATCACTTTGCTAGTGGATTGTGCTGTGTTGTGGCCATGCCTCACCCTTGCATGTGATTTGATTTAGTGGGTCAGTGAAAATGATTTGGGGACACGTGGGAGTTGTGCTCTGTCTGCATCACGGGGTGGTCAGAGGGGAAACAGAGGGAAATATCGTGGTGCTCTGAGAATGATTGCACAGGATTGCTCATTTGTGCTCCTCGTGCTGGAGGCTGGGAATATTTAAAGCCTGGAGGGTGGTTCAGTTTGCAAATAAAGGCTGAGTCATCACTTACATGGAAATAGAGGGGGGAAAGGATTTTTTATTTTAGAAATATGTCATACAAGGACAGTGACACATCCTACAGATAGACCATGGATAGAAACACAGAATCATAGACTGGCTTGGGTTGGAAGGGACCTGGAAGATCATCTAATTCCAGCTGCCTGCTGTGGGCCTGCTGCTGTTCTCCTCAAGAAAATAGGCCCAGAAGTAGAAAAATCTGCCAACTAAAGATAGTTTGGTACCAAACAAGCAGGGAAGACGATGCCACTTCATCACTATGTACTTTAAGGACGTGGTTAAATCAGTCATTTCCAGGGACAGTTAAAACATGCTCAGTTTGTCCTCAAAACATTGGCTTTACCCCTGTCACTGGATCCTACAGCGAGATCCATATGGGAATTGCCAGATAGGATTTCAGTAGCTGGGAGATGCAAGTGGATTCAGAGGGAGTGGGAGCACGGCTTTTAAGCTGAACCAAGACAGGCAGTGAAGGATAATTCCCTTTTGATTATGCAGCTCTGGATGCCTCATGGAGCAGGGAATGCTTCCCTAACCCCTTTAGGGCTGTGTGGCAGCTCAGTGGATGTCACTTCTCAAAAGCAAGAACGGAGGTATTTACAAATGGATGCCCAAGTTTGTCATCTTGAAATTAAAGCCAAAGGTGTGAAGGTTGTTCTCAAAAGCAATGTGATTTATCTTGGTCACTTGATCAGGAAGGAAGATAAAAAGGAGTTATATTGAAGAATTTAAAGAACTGCTTACTGTTATTATAACCAATTTTTCTGGAAACTCAATAAGATAACTGGACTTAGTTATAGTGATTAATGAATAAAAGTAAATCATTGTCTCCACCCACAAACATCAGCTGAATGGGACAATACATAAGGATGTCATCCAAACTAACTTTATTTAAGTATTTACAGTAGAAATCAGGATTTCCAACAGTTTAGGAAAAAAAAAGTAATTACAACCAAGAAAGCTCCAGCCATAAACTGATTTGCAGCCTCCCTTATTTCCTTTCTTCTTTCTTCCCTCTCCCTTCTTTGTGGCAAAGGGCAATGGGAAATGAGTCCCACTAAGCCAGCATTAAGGGATGTTATGGGTATAATTAATTGCAGTTTTCTGGTTTGTCACATTCCTAAACCAGAGGGCAGAGAAGCATGTCCAGAATATGAGAGAACAGGAGGAGAAAGGGTGAAAAGGTTAAAATATAGTCCAGGTGATTTTTTTGGCTCATATATTATCAAAACAGGAGGAAGAGAGCAGTTTTCCAGCCATGCAATTTTGAAACTGTCCTTCCAGAGCAAACCCCTGACTTCCTATGTCCTGGTGCTCCATATTTCATTATTTATATCCTCTTAAGGACTCACTGTGTGTAGGATAAGCCAAGCCCTGCTTGGGGTGCAGGGTGTTGGTGGTCACTGCTTCACTCCTACTGGAGCTCAAAGCTATCACACAGGATTGATGGATGGAAGCTGGACAAACACAAAATTTCAGAGGGAAAAAAATTAGAAAAACGATAAAAAAAATTATTTTTAGATACCACCAGCTGCCAAGTGTTGTTTTGTACACCAGACACTGACAAGTGAGCACCAAACCCAGGCCCATAGGGAAAGCTGTGCCTTACTAAGCCTCGTGGACATTAATGTTTGCCTGTCATGCAATGAAGTTTATTTGAATTAATCAGCTTCTTGAACTGTCTGGGCAAATGTTCACTCTTGAGACAGTGAATTTGTAGCAGTTTTCAGTGATGCATAACAAAATTACCCCAAAAAATCAAACTGGAGGTCTGGGTGAACAACCACCTGCAGCTGGTTTGCCATGAGATACAGAAATTTCTCTCAGCTACACTCACTGCCCATAAAATCACTCTGGCTGGAAGAGACCTCAGGAGATCCTCAGCCAAATCTTCTGCTCAGAGCAGGGGCAGCTGAGAGGGCAGCCCAGAGTGCTCAAGGCTTTGCCCCTTCAGCTTTTCAAGGATGATATTTACCCATACCCAGGCTCTGTCTGTTGCCCACATGAAATAAAATGTGTTTATATAAATTGTTTTCCGTTTACTTGCTTTACCTTGTATTTGCAATAAGAGCAGGTGAAAGACCAGTGAGTGCAGTTTAGCTGATAAATGGCACTGCTTTAACCACAGCAGTGTCAGTGCTTGCAGAATTTCCACAGGGACCTACCTGTACAAGCAATATTTAAACCAAGAGGCTGTTGACCCAGATTACAGCCTCTAGATGCTACTGGAAAAATAGGAAATGAACACCACAATCACTGAAGTAAATAATCGAGCATCCTACGGGCTAGAATGAGGTTCTTACAGTGTTCTCATCCTTTGCAAATTAATTTTGTCCTACTTTAAGTATGCTTGCAGAGTAGCTTTCATTTTTATCACTACTTAAATAGTAAAAAATAGGTTTTATTGGTGCCACAGTCCCTTTTTGCAGGGAGGTGGTTTTATAACCATTGAATGCACAAAAAAATAACTCTACTGCTTAGCTGCATGTACAGGAGTATCTTCCATGTGGACACGGAGGCATTATGTGTCTGAAAGCAGAGCTGCCAGCAGTGTATTTCTATAGGGTGCACATTTTCAAGGCAAGGTAGGTCTCTCTGAAGAAAGAAAACAAAGTATTACCCAGGGGTGTTTGGGACATTTCTAAGAAATTGCCTTTTCTGTGATAAAATGCAGTTTCATCAAAACTTTCTTTTTTTATTTTTCTTGAAGCAAACTAGATATCAATTTTCTCAGAAAAGGCATTTGGGTGCAGGCAGAATTTCTTGTCGAATTGAAAAGAGATGGGGATAAGGGACACAGAGCCACCATTCCTATTTCAAAGATCCATTAGCTCAGTGGAAAAGAGACACGAGGCACTGAGTCTTGTATTCCTAACACAAACAGCTAAATTTGAATGGTCTAGGTGCTGTAAGGTAGCAACTTGTGACACCACTCGCTTTCCTTGCTCTACATTTTTTGGTGGTACCAGTTTGCAAAGGGAGCTCAAGTTCCAACCATTTCCCCTTGAGAAAGTGTCTGAACCACTCACAGGCTGAGATCCTGAAATATTTTGGAATTTTCTTGGATTTTTAATCAGAACTTTTCCTTCCTTCCTTCCTTCCTTCCTTCCTTCCTTCCTTCCTTCCTTCCTTCCTTCCTTTTCTCTCTCACTTTTTTCCACAATTAATGCAGTTTTGGAGTTTTTCTCCAAACACAGACATATTATTTTTCAAATCTCACATATTTTTGCCAAGACAGAAGAGCTGCTTCCTGCCCTGCTGTGCTATTAACCGCCTGGTTCCTCAGGTTTGATCCCATTGTTGCTCCCTGCACATAAATCTTGTTTAGTCAATAGGATTTGCCTGCCTGAAGGAATGCATGATCAACTGCATAGAGAAGCATAAAATAGATTTTTGTGCTTCAGATCCTTAAAATGTTTTTTTTGTTGGGAAATAATTCCCAAAGCTGGTTTTGGCTAATATTTCTTTTCCTTCAGTGAGCTGTTTTCTTACACTTTTGGCTTGCTGAAGGATATGAACTGGAGTCTCATTTATCAAGTCCTTAGGTCTAAATTTTACTTTTCCTTCCATTTTCTGAGTTTGCTGTACTTTAACATTTATTTTGACATCTTTATTTCAACACTTTGGCTTGATGCTTTCTCTCTCAAGAAGTTTGAATCCTTGATTCAGACAGGTTAAGCAGTCCAGCACACATTGAAGCAAGCTGGCAATATTCCAGAAATCCTTAGAGTATTGTAATATGGAATGGAATATTGCAGGCAAACTGGAGAACCCACAGTGTAAAAACCTCAGAAGTCTTTAATGACTATGAAATAAATTCTATAACCTGGCCAGAGGGGATGTTTCCTCCAAATGTCCTTTTCTGCCACTTGGTTGGTTATGTCACTTCTTAGGGTACCTGTCTTTAAGTCTGAATGTTGCTGATAGTTATTTTGAAAGTGTCTAAGCTCTTGAGATGAGAGTTTGTAGGAACATGTTGCAAATGTTAAGTATTAAAAAAAAGATTCTCAAAATTTGACTTCTATCAGTTCATCTTTTGGACAGGAGCCAACCCCATAACGTGTGCTGCAGAGGAGGGGAAAATGAGATTTTCTATTCATCTATGTTCTGTTGCTTATATTAATGTTACCCTCAGAGGTTTTTTTTTTCCCTGAATCCTTTCTCTTCACAATAAATTAATTCTGAATCACATTTGATGACAATGTTCAAGGTGTCTGCACACCTCTGACTTAAGCCACGGCTTTATGATTTTTCCAGCTGTAAACCTTTACCCTCTCTGAATACATCTTGGCATTTCTTTTGCTTCTTGATCACTGCAGTGCACTGAGCAGATGTTTTCATGGAGCAGTCCTCAGTGACAGCAAGATCTTTTTTCTTGAATAATTACAGTTAATTTATAACTCAGCTATGCATATGAGCAGCTGAATTGTCCTTTCCAGCATGTGTCTCCTCAAATTTATCTGCAGTGAATTTCATCTGTCATGAATGTTGTGCAGAGAGTTCAGTCTGGCCATCTAGAATTCTCCAAAGTCTTATTTAGTCTTGGCCAATCTAAATTATGTCACATGAACCACAATTTTCCTGGAACAACAAAAAAAAGATGCTGCTAAAGGCCTCATTCCAGACTATTTACAATATTTGTTGATATTTGTCTCAGCTGCTGCCTGGACTTTGCAAGATATTTTTCATGTCAAAAAGAAAGTAGAAGCCATCCTCCAAGGAGTTTAGTCTTGAGGCGAGGGATCCACAATATAACTGGAATATTCAGGGTGATCATTAACTATATGTTGTTAAAATAAAATAATTTTTTAAAGCATCAATATATAATTTTTAATGTCTTTTGGTAAAAACCCCAGCTGTTCACAGTTAGACTTCAGTGTACTCAGTGTCTCTGAAGGAACGTTACAGGGTTTCATTCCTGTTGTGGATTCCTTTGACAATCATCCATGAAATGTGACTATCAAGTCTGGCCTTTTTTATCTTTTTACCAGTTTTTCACCCAAGGCAGAACCTTACCCCATGATAGATGAGTTTCTTTAGCAGCTTTTTGTAAGGAATGCTGTTAAAAGCTTTTAAATAAATAATGTTAACTGCTTCTCCTCTCACCACTGTTTTAACAACATCCTCAGGCTCAGACTCAGCAGTCAATCCATATTTAGCAGAACACTTTGTCACAAGCTAAAAACTAAACACAAATCCCAGAGTTTTGTGGAGGAGAGCTGGATTTAACCATGTTTTCAGCTTTGCTGAACAGGTGACTTGCAGAGCAGATTAAGCTGAGCACAGACCTGGACATTCACAGTATTCTTTATGATGTTATCTTAATCTCTCAGCCTTCTGCCTTCGTCTTTTTTTTCATCCCAGCCACCTGCTGTGTGTGTAATCCATGGATTGGAATTCTCCTGGGATGCTGACCATGCTGCTTTGCTACCTGCCTGCCTGCCCCCTCGTACAAGGAAACACCCACCCCCACTTGCTTTCCTAATGAATGTTGTAGATTTGTGTAGAGCTCCTGGTGGGAAAGTACTACTAGCCTTTCCAGTAATTTGGGATGTCAGAGAATTTAGCTGAGTGCTGTTAGTGAGTGTAATATTGGCAGGCTGAGAGAGATGGGGCTGTTCAGCATGGAGAAGAGGATATTCCAGGGAGACCTTCCAGGACTTTGCAGTATCAAAAAGGATTCCAAGAGAGCTGGAGAGGGACTTTGGACAAGGGCCTGGAGGGACAGGACAAGGGGGAATGATCTTTACATTGACAGAGAGTAGGTTTAGATGGGATATTGGGAAGGAATTGTTCCCTGTGAGGGTGGTGATGCCCTGGCACAGAGAAGCTGTGGCTGCCCCTGGATCCCTGGACGTGTCCAAGGGCAGGTTGGATGGGGGCTGGAGCAGCCTGGGACAGTGGAAGGTGTCCCTGCACAGGGCAGGAGTTGTAAGTAGATGATCCCTGATGTCTCTTCCAACCTGAACCATTCTGGGATTCTATGAATGTCCTCACAGAACCGAGATCACCACATTCCACTCTCGTATAGCCCTGCTGGAGAAGTGTCCATCCATTTTCCCTGAAAGCAAGATGGAAAGTGTTCATTTCTCCGTAGCTAATTCCCAGCGAGAGAAGGTTTCAATGTGTCACTTGTGCCTGCAAGTCTAACATTCATGGCAGCCCACAGATCACCCAAACAGCTTTTAGCTGCAGTTCTGTTTTCTTCCTTCCTTGCTCAATTTATACCAGACCAATACTCCACAAAGTATTTCAGTATCTGGCAGCACAGAAGATTGATGTAGATCAGGCTTCTCAGTTTCCCCCATCACCAACTTGGCAATGACAGCCAAAGAGAAGAGCCTTTTACAGCACTGAATGAAGAATAAATCTATACAAATTTAATTAACCTCTGCAGAGCTTATTGAATCCTCACCAAGTTTAGTCACAGTTCTGTAAGTTTGGAAGTGCTTGGCATATTTTTGACTCATGTACAATAGTTTGAACTGGCTATACGTATACAAACCAAATTTGTAAAATGAAATTAATAGTTGCTCTTATTAGGGTTTACTGGTGGAAGAATTGTCACCTAAATATGTAAGCAAAAACCCACTTCTCCTCTAAATACAGCTTTATTTATTTTTCTCAAATGCAGATAGCTAAAAAAGAAGAAAACCAAAATCAACAACGGTGACATGAATCAATGGATGGAAACAAAATAGAAACATGCTTTATTTTCTTCTGACTGGGCTTAACATGGCTGGTGCTCTTTGGGTCCCAAAGATGTCAGTGTGAGTTATGTCAGCTCATGCTGACAGAGTGGATTGAAAATGAATTGTCTGGATTAATCCATCCCCCTCCTCTGTTTCAAGAGGATTGAGTTAAAAACTTTTTATTCCAGCACTAAGGACCCCTCAGTGCTACCTTTGTTATTTATAGTTGTTTAAGGCTGTCACTCCTCCACCTCGGGGTCACTGAGCAGGACTCCACTGCGCAGAGCAGGGTGGGGAGGAGGTGTTCTGGCTTTGAAGGATTGGCTCTGAGAATTGAAGGAGGGAATTGTGTCGGAGGGAAGTCTGAGGAGGGAATGAAACAGTGCTGGAATAGGCAGCATGACTTTACTGAGCTGCTGGAGAGATGTCAGGAGGCAGCTCCTTGCTGTAAGGACACACAGACAGGCACAAATAGCCAAAAGCTTCTTTTCTACACACATTCTGTCCCCCTTGCCCAAGCTCTAAGTGAAATACAGCTGCTTCTGCTGCATTGGTGACTCTTTTTAATTAAGTGGGAAGAAGTTCTTGGACCTGCTTTTCTTCCTTTGCAGTTCCATCCTTATCCAGGTGGTTTTGTCCTTTCCTAGAAGGAACATTCTCAGCCTGTCCTGTCGTGCTGACATAATTTCTTAGAGTCAGACAGCAAAGTGTAATGCTTTAAAGAAGTCTCATGAGGAAGCCAGCTGGGACAAAGAGCCAAAGCTTTAAACAGGATCTCAGGTGAATGCTTAGTCTGGTGTCCTCCCTTGGTACCAGCCCAGACTGTGGCTTTCTATCAAAAAGAGGGATTTCCATGGAGTAACAGTGCAGGAACCACACAGGGAATCTGTCAGTCATTGCCCATCCAGTGCTGTCATCCCAAAGGGAAAAACAAGGTACTTCTCCATTAAAAAACACTGGGCAATAGTTGTCCCTTCCCTCCCCAGGAGTTTAAGGGAACAAAGTATTTATCCTTTTGGAGGTGGTCTGAGGGGACAAACCCCTGAAGGAAAATCTGGCCCTGAGGGTCTCATACCCAATTTCTGGATGTGGTACCCTCCTTCCTCATCTGCCTCTCCTCTCTCATTGTGGATCTCTCTCTAAATCAATGTATTTAACTCTTTATCATTTTGCTATTCTGCAGACATTTTAGCTTCTCTTACTGATTTCTTTGAGTAAGACTTAAAGAGTAAAATATAAAAACTGTAGGTTTTGTGTTTTTTCAATTTTCACCATTATAAATACTACATGTTCTATCTTTTTAAGTTAACTCTGTGTTTTTTACCTTCCAGTACCTGAAAGGAGCCTACAAGGAAGATAGAGGAAGACTTTCTCTAAGGGCTTGGGGTGACAGGTCAACAGGGAACAACTGCAAACTGAAAGAAAGTAGATTTAGATGGGATATTGGGCAGAAATTTTTCCCTGTGAGGGTGGGAAGGCCCTGGCAGAGGTTGCCCAGAGAAGCTGTGGCTGCCCCTGGATCCCTGGAAGTGTCCAAGGCCAGGTTGGACGGGGCTTGGAGCAACCTGGGACAGTGGAAGGTGTCCCTGCCCATGGCTGGGGGTGGAACAAGATGATCTCTAAGGTTCCTTCCAACTGAAACCATTCTATGGTTCTGTTTCTATGCTTTTGACAAAGATTCATCATAACTTTACTATTGTTTTAAATAAAAAAACAAAAAAGCACATTTTTTTTGCCATTCATGAACTCACTTGTTTTCTCCAAGATGTGGGATATAAGCTCAGAATATCTAAAAGTCCTTGTAAATCTCCAGAGTAAATGTCATGGTCAAAAAGTTCATTTCTTTGCCACACTGTGACTTTCTTCCATATAGGAAAGGTCAAACGTGCAGCAGATTTACTGAGGTCAGGACAATATCCTTATAAATCTTACCTGCCTCCTGTGAAGGGCCAGATACTTTTCACCCCTCCAG
Organism: Daphoenositta chrysoptera; assembly: GCA_013397915.1. Classification (NCBI taxonomy): domain Eukaryota; kingdom Metazoa; phylum Chordata; class Aves; order Passeriformes; genus Daphoenositta; species Daphoenositta chrysoptera. The sequence goes on along the minus strand of VZRO01006928.1, from coordinate 791,267 downwards.
AAAAATATATAAATTTACTAAAAGACAGCCAGACTTCATGTCCCCTAATTAATAATATTCTTAAAAACAGAAACAAAAGTGACCCCCACAACCCTTTGAAAGGAAAGCACTTCACTGCACGTTTGTCTTGCTGCAGAGACAGGAGAAGAAGAAATGTGATAAATAATGATGCTCTTTGTGGAAAGTGTTCAGATGTTGTGGACATGATCTCGACATTGATATAAAAGACTCCACAGCAGGAAAAAAGTGATCTTGGACTAGTCCCAAAATTTCAAGTCTACTTGTGAAACACAGATAACACTTTTTGCCCCTTCTCTGTTTAAAGTACTGATTTCTGGAGCTGCTGCTCACATCACACAGAGTTCTTCTTCTCTGTCTGATCAGAAATGGAAGACTTTCAGTGCTGAAATATCTTCTTTCAGATCATCAGCTGGCAAAAGCCATCCACTGGCCATTACACACCTCTTTGCACCAGCTGAGCTTCTGACCACAGCTGTTTTCCTGCCAGTGAGTAGGAAATGAGAATTCAAGTGAAGCAATAAGAGCCCTCTATTAACTATTCATGAGTAGAAAAAAAAAAAAATGGTACATCTTCCTATTCACAGAATGTCTTAACTTTTGGGTACCTCTATGACACAGGACTGTCCACACTTGCAGTGCTGCATTTCTCATGATTAGGGGAAACAGATTCAACATGGCCCAGAGCCTCTGGCGACTCATTTTTCATTCCATATGTGCAGTCATGTGCTTTGCTCACCCTTAGTCCAGCTGGAAAGGATGTGGAGAGAGGAGAAATCTAAGCTAATGTTTGACAACCCTTTAATGTCAAATAAGCTAAACCAGTGTTTTCCGTAATTGGAGGACAACACACGTTTTATGTCATAGCTTGGGATTGAGAGGCAAATGCTGGACCTGTAATGGAGCTGGAGATCTTTGTTTTGCAATGACAAAACACCTCTCTTTGCTTATAAACTCTCTTTGTTATTAGATACTTGATTTTCAGCTTGCATGGAAACACTACTGCTCATGCTGCATCCAAATGAAACAAATCTCAGGCAAGAAAATTTCCTTGTGTAGGCCAAATGGAGAAAAAGCCTCAAAAACTTTACATGGTTTTGTGCAAAATAATACAGTGGCTTGAAGCCAGCCTGAGATTCTGAGAGTCAGAAGGAACTGGGAGGGAAAAACATTAAAGGGTAAAGTGCAGTTGAGGAGGGCATGCAAATGCAATTTATCACCTGCTTATGAAGGTTGTTGCATGAATATCAACACCAGGTGGGTTTTTTGCATATATTCCTCAGCTTTTCCAGCAAAACATCATCAGCCTTCACAGTAGCTCAGTGCAGGATGCAAATGCATCAGGATACAGGATCCTGGCACTTCCCAATATATCAAATATATACACTCACATTTTGCAGTAATGGTCATTACTCTGGGCTATTGTGCAAATAGGTCTGAATGGATCTTTTAAAATTCCACTTTGAACACTGCCAGGAAATGAGGAATGTGCGATCTAGCTGCAGGAAGAGCTGGGGAAAGGAGAATGTATTATCCAAATGTGCATTTAGCTGAGAAGAGGCATTGAGTACTCCCAACACTTGTGAGCAATACCATGAGATTAACTCACTGCAGGCTGACAAGGGCTTGTCAATGTATAATGTTTAATTATATATATCTTATGTTATAATTACACCTCGTTAGCAGCTTGGCTTGTTTCATTGTCAAGGCATCCTAATAACTGCCATTTCTAGATAAACCATAACTAAATACAAAATACCTATTAGGATGATTATCTTTGTGAGTAGAGCAGAATTAAGCCCAAATTAGTTGTTTTTTTTTTTTTTTTTTTTAAGGCAGCTAATTATTTAAATTTTTTTCTGCTTACTTTATCAGGGTTTTGCTGAGAATAAACATATTTTCTATCCTGGCTCTTAGCCAACGAAAGGAAGAAGATGGAGGGTAAAGGGGGAGAGAACCTTGGTCATTCATTTGCAGCCTTCAGGTGCATAGAGGCATTAATTAATAATAATTATCTACCCCTTTCTTCTGCATTCCCCAAATAGGAAAAATGGTCATTCCTAAGAAACAGGACTGCCATGCCTGGTGACACAGATCTGGTATAACCACTGCTGTTAGCTGGCTCTCATTAAAAACGACCAGATTCCTGTCCAAGACTAGTTTAATTTAATTTTCCAAACGCTGGAATTTTTTCCAATTTCGTTTTGTTCCTCAAAGTGTCATAACTTGGGATTCATAAGTTGTTTTCTATTGCTTTATAGTCACTTTTTTAATGAAGAAAGGCACTTTTGCTGTTAGATCCTTTATTTAGAAATGCAGTGTTTAGTCTCCATTCCACATATAAGTGATGGTGAGAGGCTGATCCTTAGCTTGGATGCTTTGCCCTCCTGCTCTGTGACCTCTGGAAACAGTCTTAGCAGAAAATGAAAATAAACTTTCCATTCAAAAAGTAGCAAATTATTACTCAGTACTCTTTTTGTTATCGTATGGGGGCCCTTCAGGTGTATTAGGTCCTTAGTAAAGCACAGAGACTCATCATTTTTTTAGTGGAAGTTATTAAAGTTATTAAAACATTCAAATGTTCTGGGGGTTTTGCTTCATAAGGAATTGCACTGTTTGGCACCAGACGCAAACCTGATCCTTTTCCTAGCTGGAATTCTCATCAGAAAGTCTCTCCTACCTGTTCAAATGCTCCTGAGAGCCTAAAATAGAAGCACAGAGGTCACATCTGTTCTGCACACGGAGAGGGATGGGTGGGAACTTGAAGGGACTGGGAATGAAAAGGAATTTGTCAGTATTGTGGAGGCTATCAGTGGGAACTCCGCCTGCCAGCAGGGCCTCGCCATCAAAAAAAACCCCTCAAAAACCCCCTCACCACATGAGGGTTTATCTAAGCCATGTCCTTACAGAAGAGTCATGGATGAAGTAGTGGAAATGAGGAACAGCAGCATTTTGGCTTCATCACCGGAGTGTTTGGGAGGCTGTGCTGCAGAATTTTTTAAATGTAGCAATGTGCAGCTCCTCTGCGTGTCTGGAGCTTTTCCTTTGGTGAGATGTTGACTGGGACCCAGCAATGCTGAGTGACTGGGAGCCAGCAGTTCACAACTGTGAAGGGGATGAGGGAGAACTTGAAGTAAAGCCTCCGCTGGGGTCATTGCATGGCTCTTGTGTGGGGCTTAAATACATGGAATATAAATGGGAACTAGGCCACAGCAAGTGTAAGGTGGGACAGAAGAAGGAATAGTGCCTGAGGTTTATTTTTATTGGATCCTCCCTGTTTGCTTATTTAGCAGAATTTTGGACATGAAGAAATAAGCTCAGTCTCTTTAGAAATGTTGGGAGACCCCAGAGAGTGGGGGTGGTAGAAGAGGGAGGGATCTCAGACCTGGTCAAACTGATCCCTGGTGTATTTCTCCCCTCCTTTGCACACTGTAAAAGCACACTCAGATCTCCCTCAGGATAAATTCCTTAAATTTAGGCCCCAGACTCATAGAAATGAAGATGTAACTGTGATTTGCAGAGTGTCTTGCCCTTTAACAATCAGATTTGATGATCTTAAAGGTCTTTTCCAACCTTAATGATTCTATGAATCCACGATGCTGCAGCCACATTACGAGAGGGCAGCTCTTGTGTCTCAGGTCTTGGAGTGCCTTTGCTGTCCTCCCCTGAGTTCCTGCAACATCAAAACCTTGTTTACCAGGAGGCAAAATATCAAGAAGTGATAGAGCAGGACAAAGCCTCAGGAGGCTGGAGAGCAGCAGGATAAATCTGGGGGCAGCATGGGCCTGCTTTGCCAACAGCCACTTTTTATGAGACAGTCCTATTAAATAATGATGACTCACTCTCCAGACAGTAATTTATTTATATGCCTTCTTTAATGTTTTGCAAATCACTGCTTTAAAAAATGTCCAGCTGGAAGACAGGGAGGCTTGGGAGACAGGGAATCAGCTTGATAGAGAATCAGATTAAATAAAAATGACATGGAATTTGACAGCGAGGAGACGCACTTGGAAATAAAAAACACAACCATCCCCCCAAGCAGAAATGCAGCCTCATTGCTGGGACTGGTTGCTGTAGCTTGAGAGACCAAGTTTTTACTGGATCCAGTGAGACAAAAACATTGAAGTAAATAGGAAGAGGAAAGGGGACATTGGCTGATATTTAGTGACAGCATTTCTTCCAGTGTGAAACATTGACGAGCTTACAGTTTTTCAAGCCAGAAGGGACTACTTTGATATCATAGTCCAAACTAAAAAAAAAAAAAAAAATTGCTATACCTTGTAAGGACAGACCAGTAGATCCAGTAAGAGACAGAAGGTATTTTAAAGTTATAATTAATATTGAAGAAATGGGTATAGTTTACACACAGAAAATTAGCATATTGACCACAGGAGAGGTTTCAGTGCAGGTTGTAGCAGGTGTGACAGCCTGGGTTTGGTATCTGGACTGGCAGAAAGGTAAGGACAAGTGGAAGAGACAAGGCTAAAATTCCTGTTTGGTTTTTGATTCTGGCTCCAAGGATCTCCCATGCCTGTGTGCCTTGAATCCCCCAGGAGTGTGGAGGGTAATTGTTTCCTTTATAAAGTGCAGTCAGTGTCATAGGTACAAACTGCTTCATAAAGGGCCAAAGTGGGGATTTCCAAGGGTCTGACTCAGTTTTAAAGATGATGGAACTGAATATTAAACATATTAATGGTGCATTTAAAAATCCCTCCTAACTGCAATTAATATCCAAGCATTTTAGGTGATGCTGTCTGCCACTGTCCCAGGCAGCTCCCCCATTCCCCTCATGCCTGTGGCTTCCTGGAAGCCACTCCAGTAGCTGTGCAGCCTGGACAGCTCAGCTCCTCTTGGCCTTTTGCTTTGAGATGATTATTAACTTTAATAGAACCTGCTTTTTTTAACACTACTTCCATATCTGACCACCTGCCCTAATCCGTGCCTGGGTGCACAACCTGCATTCTGGGCTACACTCACTGGCGCCTAAAGCCCACACGGGAATTTTATTGTTTGCTGGACAGCAGGAACTTAGCCAACTCCCTTAGAATCATAGAATCGTTTAGATTGGAAAATACTTCTAAGCTCATTGAGTCCAATTTTTCACCCAGTGCTGCCAAGGCCACCACTAACCCATGTCCCCAAGTGCCACATCCACATGACTCTTAAATCCCTCCAGAGCTGGGGACACCACCATTGCCCTGGGCAGCCTGTGCGAGGCTGGACAATTGTTTGTGTGAAGAACTTTTCCCTGATATCCAATGTAAACCTCCCCTGGCACAACCTGAGGCCGTGTCTCTTGTCCTGTTGCTGGTTATTTGGGAGAAGCGACGCCTTGTTATGATCTCCCGTCAGGGGGTTGTAGGGAGCAGTGAGGTGCTCCCTGAGCCCTCTTTTCTCCAAGCTGGACCCCCCAGCTCCCTCAGCTGCTCCTCCCTCTCTTTAGAGGCTGAATTACAGTTTATCTGACAACAGGACTGTCCTTGTCCCTCTTTGGAGGGGGCAGATGCTTCACTGCAGATTTTAACAGAGGCAAGGCCCTGCCTGGGGGTGTGGTGCAGCCAGCCCCAGCCTCCTCGCCCGAGCTCTCAGCTGGCTGGACGTGAGCCAGCTCCTGTCAGGAAACCATAAAGCTCCCAGGCTCCGTGGATGTTCTCCTGCAGGAGCACTAATGCACTAATGTGGTTATGCAACTTCTGGTGGGGAGCAGTCAGAGGAACTCGGGTCCTGGTGCATGTTGACATCATCACAATTTCTCCTCCAGTGTTCATATATTGATGTTTCCCTTAGTCTGGGCTTTCCAGAAAGCTCCTGAGAAGCTTCAGACTGAGAATGTCTGAACCCTTGTGTTTTATCCTCCTCCCAGCCACTGACATTGAAATCCCTCTTGCCTTGGTTCACATTCTCTGCATGTTCATTTTTTTGGGGCTATCCTGAGCTCCTCTGAAGATCCAGAGGTCCTTTCACGGGAGGCCAAATGCAAGTGGAAAGAATGACTCATTAGCAACAGAATTCTCATGATTCCAGGATAGTAAAGGAGCACAGACTGCTGTAATTTCCACAAATTGATATTTTCCATGTTCTTTCAGTTGTCAGGAGGACAGGGTAACACATCAGTTAAAAACCATTTTTTAAAAATAAATCCAGAGGCACAAAATCAATTGATGCTCTGGATCTGTGCCACAGCCTGCTTCCAGGTGACCACCTTTTCCATGGGTGAGTGGTTGTCCTCGATGGAAATCATTGATTATCTTTGCCTTTGCAAAACTTTCCACCCTATCTTAGCAAGCCATGTGCTTTTAAGGGTAAAATGAATGCATCTCTGGCATTAGGAATGCTCTCCATTGGCTATAGAAGGGGCACAGGTACTTGGCTTTCACTAAACACCTGCCCTAAATGTCTCTGAAGTGACTCTGAGCTTTAGATTTTGGCAGGCATTGGCAACTTTTGCTGCTGGACACAGATGTGACACAAGGCCCTGATGTACCACTGAATCCAGGCTTTTTTAATGACCATCAACATTTGATTAAATATTGCTGCTTGCAAAAATAATTAACCTCAAAATTAGGAGGAAATCAGTAGCCAATGATCTTCTCACATCAGTTCTTTGCTCCTGTGACTCTAAACCTGTGGTTATTTGTGCTGAGCTTTTGCTGTGAACTTCAGTGACAGAGAAGCATCCACTGTGGAAAATACTGTGTAAAACCTGTTTTACACGTTGGGCTAAGTCAGATCTCTGCCAGGTCTGTGTTCCTTTCATGCAGTGATCCATCCCAGACCTCAGCATAACTCGATTAATGCTGCATTTCTTTTTAATGTTTCCATCAGCAGTTCACATCAGTTGGCTGCAAAGTGTTCATCAATAAATCCTCACCCAGTGCCCACTTTGAGTAGAAAAACATTCGTTTTTGGGACTCAGATGGATGTTTAAGCCCCCGTCTATGGAAGGCAGGGCAGAATGTGGAGGCACAGCACCATGAGCAAGGGCTGCCTGCCCTGCAGCTGGTGGTGGGATTCCCCCGGGAGGTCTGGGATAACCTTGGATACAGCGCCCTTGGAAAGTGCCTGGATGGAGAGGGGGGTGTGTGGAGGGGCTGGCTCCTGCCAGCTGCCTTTTTGTGCAAATCCACACACCCAGGACCACACAGGACCCGAAAAACCGTGACCTTTCAAGGTGCAATCCAATCGCTCTCATTATGATTATTGCATCGGCTGCTGTTATCCTCAATTTGTCTGCTTTTCTGCCTGTTCCTATCTTTTTATTTTCTCCCTGCTGTTCTCTGTGGCTGGATGGCTGTGGAGAGCATTCGGTTCCACTTAGTTGTGATTTCAGGGAAATTCTTCTTGACGTGCAGAAGCAGAGAGGTTGGGGATTTTGTTCCCTGTCCTTTTCTGAAGTGTGTGCATTTCCTTGCACGCTGCTGTGTTGACTGTACACAGGCTTGGCTCCTCAAGAGACAGGCAGGAATATTGTTTCGGTCTCCAGACACTTTGCAATGTCACAAGCTCTTTGTGCAACACATTTAACATTTAACAGGAAGAAAAATGAGGGTATGTGTAGGATGGACGATGCAACACAGCAACGAGTTCTGGTGATTTTCCATCTTAAATACGACCTTCAGTATGACTTAATTATTATTCTTCTATTCTCTTCCCTTTGTCCCAGGTTTCATATCAACATCACAGCACCATTCAATTCCTGCTTGCTGAGGCAGCTTTCATCTGGGCTCAGAGTCAGGAATTCAGTGGATTTACTCCTGTGTAAGACCACAGTGAAAAGGAAATTGCAGTTCTTCAGCCTCGGCTCTTTTTCCTAGGCTCCCTTCTAGATTTTTTCTCAAGAAACTTACACTTGAGGACTCTGATGGATAACTGCTAATACGTTCATGGTATATGTCTCAACATTTTACACAAAATATGATATAGATAATAAAAAATGGCTTATTGATAAATTAAACGGTCTCTTCCATTGGAATGAGTTGTTTTTAAAAAAGAAAAAAAATAAGACTGAGGAATCTGTTGTGGTAGAAAATGGTCAAGGAAAGACCTGAGTCATAAAAATCACAGTGTGTCAGCATAGACTGCTCCTGCTGGGAAGGTATCCTTGACCTAATATTGATAATTGCTGCAATTCAGTAGAAATTTGCCTTCCCTTCTCCCCCTCCAAGCAAATTAGAAGTATTATTTTCATCTACATCCATGAAGCTGGCTGGTTTTTTTTTTTTTTTTTTGGATAGATATTTTTTCACTTATCTTGGCCCTGTTTAAACAAAGCCTAATAAAATCCTGAATAGCTGTAAATTCTTTATTTTATCAGGTTACTTATTCACTTTCAATCCCTGCCTTCATCTTCAGCTTCCTCATTATCTACCTGGAGTCTTCTGTGTGCAAAACTTGATATAAAAATATGCAATTCCAGCTAGAAGGATTATGACACCTTTATCCCACATTCTACCATTCCAACTCTGATTTTGAGCCATCTCCAGCATTTAGAAAGGGTCTTCTCCTGATTTTTTTTTTTGTATTCTCAGTTATCATTTAACCAGAAAGGACATAAAACACTATAGAAAAACAGAAAAGAAACTAATTTTCAAGGTTTCACAGACCATCTCGTCTTGTTAGGAAAAAAATAGAAATTGGTTTGACTGGGAAATTAAACACAAGTCTCAGCAGGGTGTGTTGCTCTGATAATCTGAAGCTATTCAGCACTGTGGGATGTGTCTCCCTTAGCCAACGAGTGTGTTTTTGGCAAATCATGGAAACCTTAAGGTTGGAAAAGACCCTCAAGATCATCAAGTCCAACCTTTGACCAAGTACCGCCCCTCCCACTAAACCATATTGTGAAGTGCCACATCCACTTGCTTTTTGAACGCCTCCAGGGATGGTGACCCCACCACTGTCCCGGGCAACCTCTGCCAACGTTTGACCATTCTTTTTGGGAAGAATTTTTTTCTATTATCCAGCCTGAACCTCCCCTGGCACAACTTGAGACCGTTTGCCCTTGCCCTATGAAATGGCTCGTTAGATGACACCCTGTCAGGAGAAATTACTTTCTGTTCCCTGTTTGACCCACACTCCTTCTTATATCACGAGTCAAAGCAGAATCTCTCTTTCCTCACTCACTTCTCATTTTAATTTCCTTCTTCTACCAAACAAGAATGTATTATCATCTGTTTAATTTCTTTGTCGCACAGGGCTAGCTGGAAGGGTGTGCACAGCTCCAGGTGGGAAAACAGCTGCTTTGGAAGGCACAGTTAACACTTCCTGATGGCTCCTTGAAGCATTCAACCTGATGCCTCCAGAAGCACGTTTTTCTTTTCGATGGCCATGCCATGTGAGTGCCTCACAGCCATCCCCTGGCTGACCAACACACCCTGTCATGTTTTCCTCTCAGCTGTTTGCACTGGAAAACTCGAAGCTTTACTAGATTAATAGTTCCTCATCTCCAAATGTGTGACCTTATCACTTCAAAGTCTTAAATCTCATCCCATTTGTGTTATTCCAGTTCCCATTCAATTATTTCAGCAGACCGAGTGCCTCTGTGTCAGTGATGCCTCTTGTCATCAGTTTAATTAGCATACTCTCAGTTTTGCTGAGTTTATTAGTGAAAGCATTATCAAGATCATTGTCAGCACCCAGTACTTGTAATTGTCCTCAGAAAATCACTTTTCTCCTTCAGCCCTTCACTGACATCCTCTTACTGCCTCTCATCCTCTTACTTACCTTGCAGCTACAGTTCCTCCCTTGTTCTTCCACTGAACTTCCTCTGGAACACCTTATTAAAAACTTCACTTCTATTTAAATGAGCTAATCTAACATCTAAACCAGCAGTTTCCAGGAGATGAGTGTCTGTGACAACAAAGAACTCGTTTCCATATCAGTGACAAAGGAGGAAATGCTTTTCCCTTGATGATATCAAGATTCATAACTGATGACATGTGCCACGCAGAGTTCCATCCCCTTGGGAAGATGGCTTTGAGCACGAGGTTGGATGACACATTTCTTATCTCTGAGGTCTTCTTCAAAAGGAACTTTTTCCACAATAAAAAGAATCAGACTTGAGAGACAAGGAAAGGAAGAGGGCTCCAATTCTTGGCTCTGAGAACAGGTTTCCAGATGGGCTGCACTGTCTCCAGCCTTTCTTGAGGCCAGACAAAGCCTTGAATGACTTGGTCTGACCTCAGAGTTGATCTTGCTTTGAGCAGAGACTCCTGATAGTCCTTCCAACCTGAATTTTCCTAAGGCCCTATGATCCCAAGTATTATTTTACACCATCTTTTTAAAAATGGTATCTGATCTCCAGGGTATCCACATCATCGGCAGAGAGAAAGACAGTTCTCAAAAGGAAAAGCTTCCTCTATAGAAATTCTCAGTTAAAATTAATTGACCTCCACTAAGGTTTTTTGGAATGGATATGTTTTCTTATTCGCAGAATTGGAAATGTGATAAAAAGGAAAGGTGTCTGAATACCTGTTGCTATTTTTACAGGCAGTTTGTTTGTTGTTTTTTTAATTTTTTTTTCCTAATTTCCCGACTATAATTCGATGTGAAAAATGACTTTCACAGCTCTAACTAGAATTGCTATGAGAAAGCTTTCTGCATGTACATGTTCAGAGAGCATAAAATTAAGTGGCCTGAATTGCTGGGAACAAACCTCAAGCTCCTCACAGACACCCAGAACAAACCACTGTGTGCACATAACACACCACACTGTCTGCACTCTTTCCCAGCTATAAACTCTGACTGTGGAGGGAAAACATGGAAAAATATCACCATGGGATAGGGGGTTACTGAGGCTGTGATTGCCTGGAGCTAAGGGCTGAAATTTCTTTGTGTAACACTGAGACAACTTTTTTTTTTCTTCTGTCCTGAGGGCAATATTTCACTCTGCAGTTCCTCAAAACAAAAGGCCAAAGAAATATTACAACAGGTCCCCCAGTGTTTTTTTGCCACACAAACCCGTATAGCCCCCATGGTTTTATTCCATTTCCTTTTAAACACTAGCTACTAATGAATAATGGGCAGGTTGAATGTGTTTCATATATGGAATAGAGAATAACAAGAGGGAAAAATGCTTGGGCTGTAAAGCCAAATAAGTAAAACTCAGGAAATGCCACAGTTTAAGCTGTTCATGCAACTTGACCTTGACTTTGTTGTGGCTGGGCTCTGGGTTGCAGTTATTGCATGTTATTTTCCAAAGGCACATTTGCAATTAGGCCGTTTCAGTCTGCTTCTCTCTGCCCCCACTAAGAAGTATCACATTTCCAAAAAGCTCTGCTTATTTTCACTTGGAGTCCTCCAGCCTTCTTGTCCCTCTTGTCCTCATATGCTGCCCGTCCTGAAAAATGAAATCAAATGAAATAAATCAATAAAGCAACCCATGAAAGGAGGGAGAAACTAGCCCTTGCACATTTATTTTTGGCCGTGAAATTAGGAGAGCTGGGGGTACTGCTTGTTTCAATGCAGCCCTTGTGTGGGAAAGCTGTGTTTGGAATTCAGTGGAAGGTGGCAGTAGAAATCTTTACATCCATCCACAGGTCCTCTGGAAAAAAGCTGTGTTCTCCATTGGGTTACTGGGGTCTGGTGCTGCTGGGAGGGGTTCAAATCTCCAGCAAGGAGTGCAGCTCTGGAGGCTGTGGTAAAACAACTCCCAAGGTTATGAAGGGTTTCTGACATTGTAGAGACAAGAATGGAACAAGCCACTGAATCACAGCCCAGCTCCTTAACTGAAGGACCATTCTGCCAATTTTCCTACATTCTTTTCCCTCTTAATTCCTAAACAGAATGATAGAAACCTCAAGTCATGGAATGGTTTGGGTTGGACGGGATCTGAAAGACAGCCCACTTCCAACCCCAGCCATGGGCAGGAGCAGCCTCCACTGGACCAGGGTGCTCAGAACTCTGTCCAACCTGGCCTTGGACACTTCCAGCAATGGGGAATCCACAGACATCGAACACTGGGATTACCCCAGGGATAAGCATGGTACAAATGCACTGACAAATCATCTTACCCTTCTCATAAGACGGTTTATGAACCTCTTGTGAAACCACCTCTCACAGATTTTTGAAAATGACATTTCTCTCTCCATTAGTTTTCTTTCTTGGCCTTGTAAACACATATGGAGTGAATTAATTTTACACAGTTATTGTCTGTCAGTTACTACTTTATGCGTCATGAGGTTTATTTGGAAAATTAGGGTGCTGCTCCTTCAAGCATTAAGCAGATGTTCACTGCTCACAGCGAAGGCAGCCCCCTGAATTCCATTAAATTATTTGTATGTGGGAGGCTAAACAGACCTGCCTGCATTTGTGGGAGCAGGGACCTCTTAGATAAAAATAATGCATGTTTTGGGTAAAAGTACAAGATTTCCAGTTAGGACAGCTGGTCCAGAACTTCTCATAGAGATACTGTTTGCTCCTTCTCTTTTTCCCCCCTCCAGTGATCTCCTATTAACCCTGTAATTGAGAAAGGGCAGCAGGTAGACTTAGACACAGAAATAGCAATGGTAATTCATCTGTTTATGTTCAGATATCCCCAGCATATGGTGGCAATTCCTCCACAACCTTCTCCTCCCCCAGTCTGATTAAAATTGACTGAGAAGGGAGCTATGAATCTTGTTTTTCTTGTTGGCATCACATATTAAAAGGTGACAGCTCTATTGTATCGTAGCAGCAAACCTTTGCCTGGTGCCTGAGTCACACATTTCTCCAGCCAGAGAGAACTGTTATTATTCCTACAGTTTTGGATACATGTGATCACATTGTAGAGCACATTGGTGATCTGATATGTTTAGGAATTTTTACTACCTGCACTTTGTTTAGGTCATTTTGGAGCTATTTCCATGCTGAGGTCCTTAGAATGGAGTGTAGACCCATTTAAACTATTCCTATTAATGCCGGACACTCATTTTCATATGCTTAAATGTATGAATATTTGCTTTTTATTTTTTTTAATTAATTCTTTAAATAAGCAAAGAGAGAAAGTTTATGCTTTTTTTTCAAATATGGTCAGAATCACAGAGTAGTTTGGGTTGGGAGGGACCTTAAATACCATCTAGTACCAACTCCCCCGCCATGGGCAGGGACACCTTCTACTAGAAATTTCAAATTTTAAATTTTAAATAACATTTAATATAGCCTTTATTTTCTTTCTGATGGAAACAGGGGTGGAACTGGAGCAGATCCCAAAAGATGTCCCATGAGAAGAATCAGACTGTGTCACTTCAGTGCTTTGTGCCTCAGTTTCCTCATCTGCAGAGTAGAAATACTGATGGCAGGGGTTGGGAGACGTGTTCTACAACAGAGCAATGGCCAAATTTGTACTTATGCAGGAGAGGAGACTCATTTAACCCCAGCTGCGACTCAATATTCTGAGGAGACGAGTGAGGAGAGCACAGAGCCTTCCCTCCCCACTCAGGAAGGGCACAGCACCCTGAGCCAGGTGCACTCCTCCTGCACTGCCAGCTCTGATTTTGGTTTTACCCAGAGCATTTCTAATTTCCTTGATTAGTGCAGCTGAAATCCAGCTGGGAGCCCCTTCCCCTCCCCTCATGCCACGACACGACTGAAATCTCTGCTGGTCGGGTTTTTCCAGCCTAATGGTCCCTGTTGAAATCACCTCTTGACTTATGGCGGTGACAAGGGCTTTGTAAACCCTTTGTCCCAGGGATCCAGACAGAACACACTTCCCTGAACCTTTATATTTATAACAAGGATCTTCACATCTCTGCAAAATTCAGCTCCTTCCACACAACAAGCTGCACATTCTGATTTTTCATGAACATCAAATTCCTGGCCCTGGACTGCAGTTGCAGATGTAGAAACAATTGCAACAACCAAGAAAACCCCAAAACAAAACTAGGAAAAAAGGGAAAAGAAAGACCACTGTCTTTTCCATGAAGACTTATTAGACCTCTACCCAAGCAAAAAGATTATAGAGTAAGTGAGTCTTCTTAAATCAAGCACATTTTTTCTCAGGTATTCATCTGTATGAGACTACAGTAAGAAACTGATGGCACAATTTGACTTTTTAGGCCTGAATGTTGTTTAATGTCTTTGAAATGAAGGAGGTAGTGAAAGAAGGATTTTGGACGGGAAAAAATAAGAAAACAATGAGAAAAACTGATTAATATTGCCATGCCAAAAAAGCTTCCTTCAGGGAACAACAAACTGGGTTGATGTACTGTGCGTACCAGAAGCTGAAAAGATTTGTGGAGCTTGGGAATTCAATTGCTGCTTTTTCTAGAGTAATTTTCATATCCTACTTCTCCCCCACCCCTAGTCAGGAAACCAAGTTAGTCCAGGGGTTTGGAAACTGGGGTGCTGCCTGCTGAAGTAATTCATGCAGTAATATTTGTAAAGGCCAGGTTGGACAGGGCTTGGAAAAACCTGGGATAGTGGAAGGTGTCCCTGCCTGTGACAGGGGTAGGGACTGGATGGGCTTTAAGGTCCCTTCCGACCCAAACCATTCTATCATTTTACAATTAGATTTTTGATGTGAAGAAGAAAAGCTTGCCTGAACTGCCACACACATCTCTGGACATTTCCATTTATCTTAATCTCTTTCTTCACAGTCAGTCAACCAAAATTCAGGGGCCTGATTCTGTACAGACAAGAAAGTAACACCCAATTATGCAGAGCACTGCAAATGAGGTGGCAAGGACTAAAGGTGAGGCTCAGGCAGCAGATGGTCCTACTCTGGAGACATCTGAACTCTTTTGAGTTCTCCTGGAGAACTTCAGAGGCATCTGGACTCAGAGGCCTCAGTCTCTAACCTGGCACAGCATCAGGCACAGAAAATTGAATTAAGGTGTCAAGGATGGGAGAGCACCTTGAGGTTCTTCGACTTCTTGGTTTGTTGTCTCTTTCCTTCCTTGACAGAATGTTGATGGCTTTGCTGAGGGGTTCAGCAATATCAGACCAGACTTCTTCCTCTGCAATGACAAAACTCATAGAAGTGAAAAATGAAATATTTTCCTGCTTCCACTTTATTTTTATTTCTCTTTTTGTTTTTCCCTCTAAAAGAAGAGTAAAGCTTTGAAATGAAACAAACTCCCTCCAAGCCAGGACACTGCAGAAGCTGATGTACATCTTTAAGCAGATTAATGAACCCTTGGGCCAAATTTTAAACCTTCCTTGTAGGTGGTGACCCTTTCCAGAGCCTCCACCTTGCAGCGTCATCCTTTTACAACCAGCTCTTCCCCCTTGCACATAAAATTTTTTACTCAAACCTTTACCCATTAGAGATAAAAATGAAAAGGCAAAATCAAAGTGAGTTATTCTTGTGAAATGACTAATGTGATTAGTGTTATTGTAAAGAAGAGGTGGTGGAGCTGCAGTTTTGATCTCTCCCTGCCATGGGAGCCACAGACATATTGAACAGCAGGCTTTAAGATCTCATGCTCCTGGGCAATGGCTTTTGCCTTTTGAAGTGCTTCTTTTTTTCCCCCCTCTTCCTTCCTCTCTTTTTTTTTTTTCCTTGGGTGGGCAGGAAATACAGGGGAGAATACATTTAAACAGCCTAGATTTTTTTCTCAGTCTCTAGCTGATCTCTGAGCAGGGATGCTCCTCACAGTTTGCAGTGTGACTACCAGGATCAGGACTGTGTGTTTTGAGCTGTTGATTTTGTGTTGAACATGGTGATAATCGTTCCATAAATCCCCAGGTGCCTTATAGATGTAAAAGGGCAAAATCCCTGTTTCACAAGTGGGGTGTTTGAGGTACAGAGAGGTTAAGAAACCACTTAATTTAGTGCAGTGAGCAATGGAACTAGGAATGAATATTCACCACATCTCCAGGCTCCCATCCACTTATTTTGGAAATGAAATACAAAAGTATAAAATGCACAAGAAAACAATAGAATCATAAAACAGCCCAGCCACCACCACCAGCTCCACCCACCAAGCCTGCTCAGTGCAGAATAAAACCACTTTTTTTCTTATTGCTCCCTGGAGTGCTGTTTGTCATTAGCCGTGCTGAACTTTTTTCCCTGTTTTTTTCAGTGTTAATCACAACAGTGGTGGCTCTAAACTGGATTTTAGGGGCTAAAATCTGTGCTTTGACAGGAGGTTTGTGCTCGCAACATTTTCTTGAAGTCCCTGAAATTCTTACAAAGAAAGTTGATCAATGCAGCTGGTTATTAACTAATTGATAAAGACTTCAGTTTTTAGTCTAGAAATCTGCCTGAATCGAGGTCAGTGCAGGATGGAGTCACAGCATCATGTCCTGTTCTTGTGGGGAAAGGAAATGAGAACAACTCCTCTGACTTGAGGTGTTTACAGGGCAGGGAGTTCACCTCTGAGTTAATTCTTGAGCATCCCTTTAGAGCCAGCCAAGTGAAAGAAATGCTCCTACAACAAATCATTTGTCTCACCACACTCTGAGACCTAAAACCCACACTGTGATGGTTTGTACTGTAAATTCCTGTTACAGCAATTTAAATGACCAATTCACATGTGGACACTGGCACTGTCTAAACTCAAAATTTAGAAGGAAAGTGAATCCCAAACAAAATTATTTTATCTACACAACTGGATGAGGCAGTCAGTGCTGTGGTTTAGTTGATACCATGGTGTTTGGTCAAAGGTTGGACTCAAGGATCTTGGAGGTCTTTTCCAACCTTAATGATTCTGTGATTCTATGATTTACTTCTTGGTTTGCTATAAATATTTTCCCTGAGTTTATGTAATTTCTAGACATGTCTTTACGTTTGGATGGAGAAACACTTACAAGAAATAAAGGCTGAGGAGAGAAAAGGGTTGGAAGGAACATACAAGGATCATCCAGTCCAAGTCCTGGCCCTGCACAGGACAGTCCCAAAAATTCCACCCTGTGTCTGAGAGTGTTGTCCAAACACTCCTTGAGCTCTGGCAGCCTTGGGGCCGTGCCCACTGCCCTGGGCTATGAGATAAAGGACCTTGGTTTACCTAAAATTTCATTTTGGTGCAAAGGGTCTGAAGATTACAAAATGTCAACAAGGAAATTAATAAGGCAGCACTTGCACAGGAGACCTGATGATGGCAAAATCCTATTATTACTAATTCTCAAGGGAAAAAATGACTGATGAACTTAGTCATTTCCAATTATCTGCATGACAGCTGTCTCCTAGAGATCCTACACTGCACTCACAGGACGGGCCCTGTCCATATTGACAGAAAGAAGGTCTGTACCTTGAAGACCTTTTTCAGCCTTACACCAGAATGAGAAATGGGTGCAGAAACCACTTGTTCAGCACAAGACTGGAAGCTGTCTTTCCACACAGGCAGCTTTGTGGCCTTTTTGCCATTTATTGCCATGAATGAGGTCCCTCTGCTAGGGTAAGAGCTTGGTGGAGGATGGTGTTTCCTTCTGTATGTTTATTCTGCTAAGATGGTTTTCTCCTCGATTCCAACAAAGTGGAACAGATCAAACCCACAGTTTTATAAGGACAAAGTCTCAGGCAGAGTCTCAGCACAGGGATACAAGTTAAATACACCTTACAGAGCTTCTCTTTAGATTAAAAGTTAAAAATAAGGCTGCAAAAATACTGGTGTCCACAGCTCACAGTTTCCACCATCAACCTCCCTGTTTTATAGGATTTATAAATCAGCTTTGAAAATTTTCTCCAGGCTACATTTTGGCATAGAAGGTCACAGGCAAGACTTGGTTTACTAAAACTCATTAAAAATGGTTTGATGTTTTAAATTACACTGAAGCAAGAGAGGAAAAATTCTATTTCTGTGGCTTTCAGCATTTCCTCCCCCACCATCCCATCCAATTTGAATTAAAACGTGTCTGAATAACTATGCTACGGTACCACTTTCTTTTCTTGTGGTGTTGCCATCGAGTCTTTCTGTGGGTAAAGCAGTCCCTTTCTAATCTCCAGAATGTGCAGCTCAGCTGCTGAACACAGTTGGAAAACATTTCTATTTCAGAAGTGGGTTTTTGCTTTGAAAATGTTGTAAAATCTATGGCAACTTAATCCATCTGAGTCCAGCTCAACACCCATCTATTTCTCTCTGCTGACCTCAGTGGACACTGGAGAAGCAGTGTAAGAACCAAATGTGACTCCTTTGGATAATTTTTCATTGGAATTATGATATGGGTGGCTGGAAAAGGGAAATACAGATGGAATTAAGCATTGCTAAACACCAAGGGACCCAAGTGGAAAGAAGCCACCATAAATATCCACTCCCAATGAAAGGCTCTACATTAATTATTGCCACTCAGAGCAGGGATCTTGGAGACACTGCAGGCTGGGGCTGCAATTAGGAAGTGTTAAAAGGCAGAAGGGGTTTTAGGGAGCATTAGGATGGGAATGGAGAGCCAAACCACCACCACTACCCTATTTGAATTCATATCTCTAGTGTTTCCTAGAATTATGTTATCTCAGAATGGATAATTCACCTCAAAAGGAGAGGAAAAAACCACACAAAGACGGCAAAGATGGCTAGAGGTATGTAAGAGCTTCTGCAATCAGGAAAAATCCTATAAAATAGTCCCCTTAGCTTAGCAATGACCAGGATGGACATGATCAGACACATAGAAAACAATGAGTGGCATTGAAAAAGTGAGCAGGGAATCATTACTCTTCCTTTCTTGACATACAGAGAATAGGGGACATCCAATTCAATTATCAGGCAAGCAGCTCAAAACAAACAAAGTGAAACAGTATTTCATATGGAGTGTAATTAAATTACCCCAGGAAGCTGTGGAAATTTGAATGATTGTGCTCAAAAAATGACAAGATTTTTTAAAGGAGTACATATAAGTTTGGAACTCTCAACTGCAGTGGCAAGTCCTTATGCCACTGTTTGCCTGAAGGATTTGCCAGGGAAAAGATTTCACTATAAATGTCTTCTGAGTGAAGACTTTCACTAAAGATCTGCCACTGGTTGGTATCAGAGGTAAAGAATTAGCCTTGATGAATTTTCTACCTCACTCTATACAGTTGTTTATAAGTTCTTTTCTTACTTTATTTTTGGTTTTATGAATTCCAGCACTGGAAAAATGTGTTTGATTAATTAAGTTTTATAGCCTGTGGGAGGGGAAGTCTGTTCTGAAGAGCTTAAGAAAGCACATAAATCTACAAAAGAATGTTCAGCTGAGAGAGACTGTAGAGATGGGGAGGGACAATTTCCAGCAACAATTGTAGTTGGACACATCCAGTTATTGATCCACTTCACCCTCACCCTGCATCTTTTCAGGGAGTTTCTACATCCACACCTCAATCTGTCCTTGCTGTTGGATGGTCGGGATAATGAATGTGAGCAGCTGGTACATTCCTGTCACAAAATAAAGCAACATATCCCTTCATGTTGGCTTTGGGAGCAGGGTGGAGCCCAGGGTCACACGTTTCATAACCGATTATTGCTCCTGAAAAAGAGAAGCAGTTTATTCATCAGGTATGACAAGGCACTAAATTGCTTTTGCCAGCTCTTGAGGGGTGAGCATTGTTAATGCCACAAGTCCAGGATTCTTGTTATTGTCGAAGAATATCAGTTTTCACTTAAGAAAAAGAAATTTGAGGATAAGATTCATCCTGCTGAACAGCTGGAAATTGTGGTATCATAGGATCACAGAATGGTTTGGGTTGGAAGGGACCTTCAAGACCATCCATGGGCAGGGACACCTTCCACCATCCCAGGTTGATCCAAGCTCTGTCCAACCTGGTCTTGGACACTTCCAGGGATGGGGCAGCCACAGCTTCTCCTTGTCCCTAGTCCCTCTCCAGCTCTCCTGGAGCCCCTTCAGGCCCTGGAAGGGGCTCTGAGCTCTCCCTGGAGCCTTCTCCCCTCCAGGGGAACATTCCCAGCTCTCCCAGCCTGGCTCCAGAGCAGAGGGGCTCCAGCCCTGGAGCAGCTCCGTGGCTTCCTCTGGGCTCCCTCCAGCAGCTCCATATCATGGGGTGCTTAGTCTGGGTTTCCTCATGGTCAATGAAATCATGAAATCACTGAGCCCTTACAAATTCTACCTTGCGAGGCTCCTGGAGGTGTTTTCTCTCTAGGCAGTGACTAAGTGAGATCTCAGCTAGACCCTGAAATTCCAGAAAGTTGGAGACAGCTGAGATAAAAACTTCCTTAAAATTTATTTATTTCCAATAAAAGGCTGCTAAAAATTAGCCAGAAAGGCAAAATGCAATTTAAATCACAAGGTAAAATAGCAAGACATAGAACTCATCAGAAATCTTTTGGTTTTGGTTTTTTTTTTTTTAATTTTTAAGCCATTTAGCTTTGTGCAACATACCTGACTACCTTTAGGAAGGCATATCAGGACAAAGAAAGTCCTGACAAAAAGAGAAGCTCATAAGTGCTGTGAATTAATTGTTTGTGGCAGTTTGCCTGTTTTTCACACTGTGTTAACAAGAGATTCTTGTTCCAGAGCACAGGTTCCTTGGGAGTTTCTTTATTGGTTCAAAAGGATTACTGTGACCAAGTTATGAGTTGTTCCTTGAGTGCCATCACAGGTTATTGTTTTTTCTTAGAATACCAAATTGTGTCATGTAGTGAAGTTTTTGAAATAATCTCTGCTTCCACCTAGGAGGGAACTGCTGTTCTCATAGTAACTGGAGAAAAGCCTGGAGAAGTAACCTGGCAATTACATCAATTCTCAGACATACATAAAAGGAATATCATATTTAGCTGTTCTAGAAACTTCCTGCAGTAGGGGCCAAGCTTTGGGCTGGTAATACTTTCAGAAAGTGTTTGTCTTTCTAAACATTCCTCATATATTCTTTTAAAATATTTTTCAATACATAGGATCCACAACAACAATTTCTGAAGGTTTGGATTAAGTGTGGAGGCACATAAGAGAACATCCAAATCCTTGTTGTGATTCAGTAGGTTTGACTTTGTTAAAATGCCCCTGCCCAATCTTGTAGAGGTAGATGCACTTTATCAATACAGGACTTTATCTGTGAGGTGTTATCACCTGCTTAACTTAATGCACTAAAAGTAGTCAGGTTCATGAATTTAATCTTTGGAGATAGTGAGTTTACCTTCTGAAAATCCTGCTTTTTGGTAAAATGAAGATTAGTCTTCAAGAATATCAATTTCCTGTTAAGGTTTGAAGCTGCAGTATTTTGTTGGGGTTTTAAAAAATTATTTCCTCATGAGGAGAAATAGCCACCAAACCTCCTTTTAGATCCTCACTGAAACATACCGTATTTTGAAACTGGTTACCATAATTGAGATCAGCAGTTGAATACAATCTTGAAAGACAAAAGGAGCTGTTTAACCCACCTGAAATGCTTTGTTCTTCTGAGGAATCACCCTTTACTTCAGAAGTTTGTGGTTTTTTTCTTGTTTTCTGAGAAACAGCCAGATACTATACATAAAACTAAAACTTCAAGTTTTTTCAACAGAAATTCTCATTAGAAAAATTGGTTTATACCAGTTCTACAAAACATTCTTCTTAAAATGAACATTTGAACATGTTTCTTGATGTGGACTTGGCTTCTTATTTAAGAGTACAAACTTACATTGGTTTTTAATAAAAGAGCCTTTCAACACATCAGGATTTCAAACCATTTTGTGAGAGTTTTGGGTGGACACTGGTTACATTTAGTCAGAGCAGAGTGAAGAGCTTTAACATGGTGGTGACAACACTGGCTGAAGCCTGTTTGCTTTTGTTCTAAATACTACTGGGCTTTTTTGCCCTAAACCATGGCAAAATCAAAGTAGTGAATGGGTAGACACAAGCATTTTATGGCCTTTTGTTTTTGCAGAGAGAGAGAAAAAAAAATTATCTGTCTGCATTGTGTTTAATAGTTGCTGTGCACCCAAGCAATAATTATTAAAAGATGCAGCCAAATATCAATGCGACCTGAAATGCTTCACTGCATCCTGCTGCAGCTCGTGCTTTATAAACCACATTCACGAGGACTGAGGTGCTGAACCCAAGCGGTGTCTGTGTCAGTGTTCCCCAGGGACAGCTCATTCCTGGCTGGAAGCGATGCCAGCACTGGGGATCACACCCAGCCAGGGTGAAACTCCTCACCATGGTGGTGTTTGGTGTTTGACTCCTCAAAATTATCCTGCAAGAGGAGGGGATGGCTTCGAGTACGACTGCGGGAATGAAGGCCGGGAATTAGAACAGGAAAACACCTTCATAGCCCCAAAATGACTGCACAGCACTCCACTAGTTCATGGTTAAGCAGTGGGATGTGCAAACAGCAATTTGAGATGTGACAGAGGTAATGCCTGAAATGGGAATTAACATTTTTTGTTCTTTACACTGTTGATATGCGAGTAAACGTGTCCCAGCGGAATCGTGGATCCTGTAAAGTTAACTCACATCTGTTGAGTCTGTGCTGGCCAAGAGGCCTCCAGAAGCTCCCTGAGGACCACCCAGTGCCAGTGGATCATGGGCTGAAAATCTCAGGCAGCTACCCAAACCTGAATCAACTCAGGATGGAAATCAAAATGAAGTTTCCAAATTCAAGAAGTCCGCGGCTGTGTGTCAGAGCCTTCCAAGAGAAGAAATGGCACAATTCCTACTTGGCTTCCAAGCTTCACTGATTTATGAATGAGATGGTAAAAGCCCTAAGAATTTAATTTTAGGATTACTTTATGTTTTTTTGTATGTGTCCTTGAACTCTTCCTAGGAAAAAAAAATGCTCAGCATGGGAAGCCTTTTAAAATTTAGTTGTAATTTTTGAACATTTACAGTCCTGGAAATTAGTTTTCAAACTGCTGATTATTATCATGTGGAAAATATTAGATAACACTACAGAGTGTGTACATGGTCACACATTTGGAGCTGTGTCATAGTTAAGATTTGTGGATATATGGCAGCAAACTGGAGTTCCTGTATTTCCAAATCGAACATACGGGCACATGCAATAATTCTGATTTTTTTAGAAAACATTGATCACTGCATGGATTCTGTATGGATCTACTGTTCATGAGTTGCCCAGTTTTTGCATAGAGGTCTTCAGTATGTCTAAGACCACAATTTCCATTTCTAGGGTGTGTTTACCAGTTGTATGCCCTAAGATATTTGAATACAGGCCACAATAGGTCTGGCTTAAATTATAAACTACTGACTTGACCAAAAGCAAGATATGTTTGGAAGATTAAAAGCAACAGAACTAATGTTTATTGAGAAATCCCCACCTATTCCATGAGACAGAGTGGCTGAACATGGGTTGATCTTAGTATCACTTATATTCTGAGGTAAAACCAGATTATCTGAAATAATTCTGTGTGTGACTTACCTAACCCATTTAACTGCCCATGTGAAGCGCCTTGAGAATGGCGCCGTCATTGTCACCCTCCTTGGACATGTCACAGCAGTAGCTTCCTTTAGATCAATTAAAAAAAAATGTAAATTTATCCATAAAATCACAGAATCAAGGAAGTACAGAATATCCTGAGTTGGAAGGGACCCACAAGGATCATTGAGTCCAACTCCTGTAACATTGCAATTTCTTTTCAAAATATTAATTGTTGAAACAATTGTTGAAAATCAATTTAGTTAAGCAAGCCCATTTTTAACATATGTACTACATTATTTTCAGACCTTCCTTCTTCTGGCTTGAGCCGTGCTGCATTTTTAAATTCAAACAGCCTGGAATGAGGCTTTTTGCCTGAATCCTTTTTCTGTTGAAGGCAATGGCAGAAGTCCACTCACTTCAAGGGGAATAAGACCTGGCACTAGTGAAGACATTTGGCTAAAGTGCCTTTGCCTGAAAACCACTTTCTTGGGATGTGATCCCCGTTTTGCAGACAGTTTGGATCTCCTCTCAAGGATATGTCCCTTCTCAGGTACAATGTGCAAACTTTATGCTTCAATTACGTGCCTAAATTGTTGATGATGACAGCTAAGCCCAGCTCCTGCTTCACAGAACTAATTTATCTCACTTTTTTACCGACTAAACTGGAGTTGAGGGACACAGAGATGCCACACAAGGCCTGAGCTCCTGGAAAACCTATGTTCCCTTTGAGGCAGATTGGTGCAATGCAGTGGAGTGCCTCACTTTTAATATTGAGCCAGAAAGGGCGACTCACGTTTTCTTTAAATATCATATATTCCTCTTTAGCCTCTGGGACATATTTCTGCTTCACCAGAGGCAGGTAATTCACACAAGTGCTTTTCCTTCCCTTCTTCCACCTGTGCTAAGCAGTAAGAAAAAAACAAGTCTTTCTTCAAAGACTCTCCCTTTATCCTCTTGGCATGAACACAAGCAGGAAGCGGGAAATTGCTTCCTTGCAAAATATCTGATAAACTGCCACTTAAAGCCTGACAGTGGAAAGACACAGCTTTTTATTTCCTTGGACTGAGGTGGAAATTAAAGTTATGTTAGCTGTCTCCTGGGGTATTGATCACAACAATGCTGCCTTGGAAGGCTGCTGATGTGCACTATATTTGCACAGATGACCTCAGTGAGAAGTGTCCTCAAGCAGAGCCCCCGTGCAGCCAGCAAGGATTGCTGGATTCCCATGGAAGGAGCTGTGGTTCGTAGCCTGCTGGCTGGGATGTTTAGGAAGGGGTAAGGAAAGTTGATTTTCCTTCTGCTTTTCCTCTCTGTTTCTTTAATCTAATAATTATCTTAGCTAAAGTTTCTGGAGAAAAGAATGAATTAAGTGACTGAAAGGGTTTCCCGCTCTTTAGGTCTACAATAATGCACACCTCTGTAGCTGCAGCCCATGGAGATTTTTCCTCAGTCATCCTAGAGACAGGTTGAAATGCAGACAAAATGCTTACCTGACTGCAGGATGTCACAGGAATAAAAGAAAAGCGTGGGACTGATGGAAGGGGTCTCCACAGGAGGGCTTGTCCCTCTTTCCCCAGACTAGGCCAATTATTTCTGTACCATTTCAGACAGATTTGATCTCCTTCATTCTACAGAAGTATCCAGCAGTGGTGTTTTCACCGTCTCCCTCAATGCTGGTGTCCCACAGACACTTTTGGTCTCAGTCTCTACTTTCTTCAGCTTCACAGTTCACTCAACAACTTGATCACTCTCACTCCTCCTTTCTGGATTCCCTCCAGCTGGACCATATTTTCTTTCAGCTGTGGTGTCCATAACTGGACACAGTGTTCAGTGGAGCTGCAAGTCCAGTTTATGTCTCCCTGAGGGTTTTTGTCTCTGCAAGAGCCTTTCTCATCTCTTAAATCCTTCCCCAATCCCGGGGTTCCAGCCAAGAGGCAAAGTGTTTGCTCAGTGAACAGCAGGATGCAAATGTGCAGCAAAGCTTTGCTCTGGACGAGGGGAAATGTGTATATCAATTTTTTTAAGTTCTGGGTCACTAGGACAGCTGTGTAGATGTCACTCAAGCTGGCATCACTCAGATCAGCTCCCCCATCCACTCAGGTGAAGCAAAGCAAACCTGGCTCCATCTCTGCCCCTCCCTTCTGGGGGCACAGGGAAGTGTTCCCTGCCCTGGTGCAAGGAGCTTCAGCACGCTGAGGTGTGAAATGTGGGGCTGCACCATGTCAGATATCACACTGTGAAACCTGGGCTCAAAACTTCGGGAGCTGTCAGAGGATTTGGTTTGGAACAGTTCCTTGCAGCTGGTCAGCAGGTAGAGGTTTGTGAATGTTTCTCTATCCAGCTTCAGCTCGTTTTTTCATTTGATTTTGTTTTATTTGTCATTCAAAGCAGTGAAGTTTTGTTGCAATTATAAGATCTGACCAGATTTCAGTCTTACTTGCTAAAAACTTTATATAGTCTTAATTTTAAAGGCTAATGTGTAAATAGGAAAAAAAATATATTAAAAGGGAAAAAACCAGCCAAACAAAAAAACAACAACAACAAAAAAAAAACCCGGAGAGATTAGAGAGGAAATAACAGCGTTTTGTGGGGTTTTCCTTGCATTTTACTGCAATATTTGAGATATAGTCTCCCCATGACAGACACTTATCTTGCATGTCCAGTGTGTATGGCAGGCTGCAAGCTCTAATCTGAATCCTCTTTAATAGTTCCAAGTCCTTTATAGGATCTCTGTGCTCAGGACTGATGGAATCAAAGACTTCATAGGAGGTAAATGCTTGTTCACAGATAAAACTTCCCAACTTTCCATGACTGAGATTTTCTCACCTGAAAGCTTTAATTTAAGAGATTATATACAAATATTCAAGGAGATGATTTCAAGAGCAATGACTGCATGAGGGCTGTTTTTCTAAAAATGCTCTACGAACCCCTCACAAATTGCTGATTCATGGGCAGTTAATATCAGATGTACAAATATGAATATATTCTCTACAATTGTATTCCTTGTTTGAAAGCTGGGGCTGATTTTACTCCCACCTTAAATTTAAACCTGGGTTTGACAATAATAATATCCATATCAGGTATACACATGTCCAGATCAGCTGCCATGTCATGAGAAAGGACAAAGTCTTGTCAAGGGAAGAATTTAAAGGCCCTAGATCAGCTTATGAATTTGCATAACACTTTGGGAAGCGTGCCAAAGCTGCAATGCAAGCCTGGCCTTGTTAAAGCCCACTGAATTGTATTATTAACCTTGGAGTAAAAGAAGAGAGGACCATTTTCAAATTTTATTTTGACAATTAACATGCACAAGCGATCAAAAGCAAACAGCAACCTTCCCCCGGACACCTACTCCTCATTTGCACATTCTAATTACTTACATTTGCCTACACATACGAAAACACGGTGCTTTCCCCATTAGTGCTGATCACATTCCTCATTAACTTAAGTAAATAGCCCCAAAATACCAACACAGTTGTAGCCGAATTTGACATTGTTTTACACAGACTAACAGCCAATACATTCTTCAGGTTTTTGGTTATCTTGGATAGCAATTTTAAAGAAAAAAATCAACAACTACATGGTTTGATACTGGAAATGAATGAACCCGTGGCAGGGTCACCTCCTGACACTGTTCTGGTTTTGGTCTGCAGTTGTCGGATGCTGGAGAGCTGAGCAGCTGCTGGCACAGGCTGCTCGTCTGCAAGCAGCTAAAACAGCATTTCCTCCCTGAGAGTCCTGAATTCAGCTCTGGTCAGCCCGAGCACCACTCCTTCATCACCACGGGCTCAGCAGACCCCTCTAAACACAGAGGGAGTTTGGAGGGGAGGGTGGGAATTAACACGTTACATTCCTGCCTGGAAGTTAGGATGGGTGTTGCATAATTGTAGGTGTTGTTTTGTGGGTGGGATTTTGGTGGAGCTGCTTGGGGAGTGTGGAGATTGGTTTTTAAAATGTGCTATGAAATCGTTCAGGCCACCACTGGAGCCTCTTGCTGGTATAAAAGTTCAGCTCAGAAGATTATGGATGAATTTGTCATCACACCGGGATGAACATTTAGCTTAAACCCAGAGTTTACATTACAAGAGTAATACCTAAATCACAGAGTTGTAGTTTAGCTTGGGTTGGAAGGGATTGCAAAGACCACCTAATTCCAACCCCCAGATGTGCTGCATACTCTGAAATAGCTCAGTGCTGGGCTATTCTGGATTCTCAAAGACATGAGCTCTGCAGCAATCCCAGTGTTCTCCTGCCTTGCCTTGAGCTGAGCTGGGCTTACATCTGCTCTGCATCAGCAGAGCAAAGCACAGCAGGCACAGAATCCTGATTCCTGCTCTGGGAACACATTCCTGCTTCCAGGTGTACTGCTGCAAGTAGAGGAGTGCTGGCATAAAGATGCCAATTTGCTGGAACCCTTCAGTATTTCATTAAAGGGTAGGGACAAGCTCATTTTTCCTCAGGGGAAGGCGATCAGTGGGGAAGCTGAGAGGTGCCCTCCAAACACGGTGGTGTTTAAAGGATGCTTTAATAATCTACGAGAGACAGTGAGCAGGAAAAGAGGGGAATTTGCAGGCAACTCCCGTGGTTTCCAAGGCAGGAGAAATCCTGACAAAAGGAGCCTTCCGTGCTGTATTAACAGCAGAGGAAATTCAACGCTGAGATGCAAAAATAACGTATAGTATCTTTAAATATTCAAATGTTTATTTTATACAGCTGGCTGTGGAAATTCTACATTGTTTCAGGTCTAGAAGATCTGTGAATCATTATGAATAACTTAATGAAAGTGTTTACTGTAGAGGCAAGGTCAGTGGAACAGAATTGTTAGTGTGCAATGAAAACCACAATAGAGAATAATAAAGAAAATGATATAAACCTGTGTAAATCAAAATGCCTTTTCACCTTGAATGCCGTGTGCAATTCCAGGCACCTAAACTCAAAAGTGGACACAGGAGAAATGGAATTGATTCTGTGATTTGTAGCAACAACTATTCGAAAATGAGATCATTCATCTTAGAGACAAAAAAATGACCCACACCATTATAAATACGTATAAACAAAGAAGCTATGCAGGGGATGTAGCTGCAGAGCTCTCTTTAGCACTTTCTTAACTTTTTAGAACAAATATTATTTCCTGAAATAGAAAGGCAACATTTTTCTAACAGGAAAGAGAAGAAATTTTTGCCGTAAAATCATAATTAGCCGTTGGACTGTATTGCTAAATGATACCGTGGTGATGAGAAAAGCTTAAAGATGCTGTTTAATAAAAGGTAAAAACCTGGGATTCCTGCAGGTTTGTATCCTCAATCACTCCTCTTTCCTGGCCTCACTGCCACCTCTCCCACCTGCTGGATTAAGGAAGTGGCCTGTGTCCAGGGCAGGACACAGACACTGATGGGTTAGTGGGGATTTCTCTGAGGGATGAGATCAACATGTTAAAACCTTCCCTCTTTCTTCTTTCTTTCTAAAGGCTGGTGGAGCTTGACAGCTCAGAGACTTCTCTGGTTGAAACTGAGAAAAATGTTCAAAAGAGAAAGAGATAGAAAGGTTATCAGATCAAAAGAAATGAGGATAAAAGAGACCTGCTTGTCCCTAGAGAAATGTAATTTGCTCTAGGCTGCAGTTCAATTTTCCTCCTGGAGCAGCTTCTAAGGAGACTGATCCCAGAATGCCATCAGGTCTGGGGAAGTGCAAAAGATTCTGTGAGTGTTTCCAGGCGTGGCTGAGCGTTGAAGTTGGACAATTCTCCATCCTCCTCTGCACAGGGAGCCAGGAATCTGCCACTGGTGAGGGGGGCTCTTCTCTTCCTTGCCCCCTGCCCAGCTCCAAAGCCAGCTGGAGGGGCAGGATGAGCTGGAGAGAGGCAGGGCTGCAGGCAGAGGCAGAGGAGAGGTTGGTTTGCTGGGGGAGAGCCTGGGCTGAAGCCCAAATTTGACACAGCAGAACTTGAAAAAGTTGCAGAGCAGCTTGATCAGGAAATTTTGCCAGCCTATTTCTGTTTGTTGGGAAGATCATGCGTCAAGCAAAGCTTTTTACTTCCTCCCCGGCTGCAAGAGATACATTCTCTAGTAATTGTGGCTATTTACTTTATACTCAGATAAGCCTTTTATTTCCTCTGACATTTTCCCTGAGAAATAAGGATGTGTTGTTTCTGATACTCCTCTTTCAGCTTGCAGCACTAAAAGAGCAGATGCTGCTTCAAGAGAGTGAAGAGTGAGTACTTCCAACCCAACATCACCTACCTGGGATCAAACAAAACTGTGTGCAGGAATAAAATGTCTCCATGAGACATTTTGTTGTCCCTACACACCTCTTCTGTACAAACACAGTTTGGAAAATAAAATACCTTCTGCCACCACGTGCTGCTCGAGATCCTTCAAAGTCAGGAAGTGCAATAAAAAGCAAAGTTTTCTGAGCCGTGCAGCATCCTGTGCAAACAGCCCAGATTTTGTCTGTACCCTGCTGCTGCTGCTGCCAGAGAGCAGAGGTGGGAGATTCAGTGGTACATTTTGATCTCTGACTCCTCTGCTTTGCCTCGAAAACACTTCCTTTAGTGCTGCTGAAGCCTACAGTGAAACAGACCCAGGAGCTGAGTCTGCAAGGCCAGGTTGTACCTTCCTGAGCTGCCTTCACTGTCAGGAGACAGTAAAAGATCAGGTGCTCAAATAAGTTTTGAGAAGGAGGTACCGTGGGGCTCCAGTGAGAGCATGTTCCATGAAAAATCCCACTTGTTGCCACTGTGATAAATTTAAAGGTGTCTCTGCCGTTCCTGAGTATCTGCACAATATCTGTAAACTCACTGAGACAGTCCTTTCGTGGGATGTACATGGAAAAACCCACAGAGATGAATGAGTTTTACTAAGAGGTCAGGCCTATTTGCAACTTATTCAAGGGAGATTAAGTAGCAGGGCTTTGAAGTGGGAGGTGTAGAAATGGGTCCTTAAAATTCTAATTTTTTTTCTGTCGTTTTTAGGAAATGTATGTGTGCGCCAAAGTATCTCGTTGTTCTTCTGATGTTTTTATCAGATCCATGCAAAATGCAGTTGGTTCCAGCCTTGAAATGCAAATTTGTCTTACACTGCTCTTGCTGCCAGTAGGAAGACTAAAAATACATATGTAATGATGTTCCTGGAACGTTTTCAACTGCCTTTAGATGATGATTCCAGTTTTTTTTTTTTTTTCCTGCTGTCCAAAATAGTGTTAATTTCGCAGGCTCATTTTTGGCCAAAATTTATGGACTTGTATTCAAATTAAAAATTCCTCTGAGGATAAAATAACTCAGCTATTAGAAGAACTTTGCCAAGTAGGTAGGTCACCAAAATGGAGCCTGGAAAAAAAAAATTAGGTTTTGCCAATTTATTATGCATACATCTGGTTTCGTGATTTTCTTGTTACTTTCAACATTCTTTTCAGTATTAGAATCCCAAACCAGCCCACAAGCCTGGTAATTCAGGAAGGCTTATAATTGAGGCAGGTCTATTTAATTTCGTTAACGGAGGAAAATGAGAGAAGTAACAAAAAGGAAGCATAATCATCATAACCAAAGGCAGTTGTTACGAAGGCTTCTGACTAAAGCCAGGGGAGATTTTTGAAAGTGGGGACGTTTTAAGGCTGATGCCTAAAAATATGGGTTCAGAAAAGCATACATAAGTGACTATTTAAAGCGTCAGAGTCAGGGAAATTTTCCTGCTAAAACCATATTTTAAAACTGTCCTGAGTGGAGGCAGAATTAGATTGATTTCAAGAGCCAACATAAATTTTTTTAAAGAGACTCTGTGCTCCTGTGTTTTGTTAATGGGAACCAGGAGCACTCAGACCTCTTGAAAAACAGGCATTTTAGAGATTTTGGTCACATAAGCCTAGAAGAACAAGGTGGGACATATTTGAGATGGTTTGCTCATATTTAAGCAATGTCAAATCTTTAAATACGGATGTACTTGTGGGATGCATCTTGTTGAAGTCCAAGCATCCAGTGTGGATATTTCTGTTGGACTTGGTTGTCCACTTTGCTCCAGGCAATGGAGAGAAGAGGGGATGAATCATCTCATCCTGGAGCAGTTACCTAAACCTGGTCACATGAATCGTCCCCTCCAAGGGCACATTCCTCTCCCAGGAGTGTGGGATGGGTGTCGACACCACAGATGTCTGAAATTTGAAGAACTACATCTTGTCCTGGATACTAAAATCCAGGCACCATCCTGTGAACATTTTGCTTCAATCTTTCCCCTTCCCTTCACCACTTTTAACGTATGATACAGCAATGCCCCTTTAATGATTTCTTCTCCACGGGGCTCAGAGGTGGAAGAGATTTATGCTACTTGGTAAATTTAACTTCATACTCGGTGCAATAAAGAAAGTGAAGGTGCACTTAAGAGTTATAAAAAATCTTGGCTCTCAAACCATAAAATTTCCGCAATGTGGGTATTTCAGGTGTCTTATTGCTGAATGTGCTCAAAGCAGCCCGAATGGGCATTGATGGTAGGAAATCAGTGTCAGGAGTGTGGTAAATCAACGTGTTGTCTGGGTAACTGGGTGAGGTTAAATATCACAAGCAATGATATCAGAAAGAGTTTTGAGAGATAACCACGTAGGAAATTCTGCAAAAAGAGGCTTTAAGGTAAGGCTAATAAAAGATAACGTGGCTAAGCTGGAGTGATTCAAGGTGAGATTCAATTCCCAGAAAATTCTTGGTGCTCTGACAAGAGCACGCTTTGTTATCGTATCTACAGCTCCTAAAGAGGCATGGCAGTATCAATCAGACTTAGAATGAAATATAGTTTGATAATTAGCTGCAGAAAAGGATTTGAAGTGATACAGAGCATCAACAAAGAAAATAAATAACTGAAATGCTTGGCAAAAGTACCCGTTTTTAATGAGAATCAACTTAGCTTTACTTAAAATTGCTGTAGAGACTTAAGGTCATTTCAGTCATCAGAAAGTGATGATTTATTCCCTAGAAACTAATAGGCACACTCCAAACCTAAATAGAAATGAATGATTTGCAGCATATTACAATATTCTATATTGGCACTGAGCAAGAAGCCTTCCTGAATGAAAGCAAATGACTTTTTGTAGCTGTAGCATGGTAATTGCTTGAAGAACAACAACAAAAATCCCCACAAAAAAACCCAGCAAGCTATTTCTGAAATACAATGCACCGACAAAATAAGAAATGGAATTGAATGAGAAAAATATATCTGCTGAGGACAAAATCAGACAGCAGGGAGAATTTATAGCCCTGTGCTAATTTCCTACTACCAGGCACTGAGCTGGATGGAAGAATGACAGAGAAGGACCTTATCTAATAGATGTGGCAGAAGTGATGGGTTTGGAAGATGACAATCTTCATCTGAGCTGATAACAAAGATTCATATTCATAGAGCTAAATGTTAAACTTTCTCATAAAAGTGAAGTGTTTGCACTTAATATATTTAGAAATTAGAATCAAGAAGAGCTTCTCCTCCCATCTCATCCTCTATAGCATTTTGGAATAAACTAAATGGCTTTACTGTGCTGGGGAATCAGGTAAGTGCCTGCTGAGCCTGTTTGCTCATTTACTCCCATCACCAAGCTAAAAGGCTTGTAAATGTGTTTGTAAACAATGAGTTATGGGGTTCTGAGTTTGCTGTGCTGCAGGATTATGCAAGTCACATAGTCCTGTACATTTACTCCTGCAGGTTTTCAAACCAAACACGACCAGGCAGGGTTTGTGAGGGGATGGGAGGCCCACGTGCTGCACAGGGACGAGGTCAGTGTTTCACTGGCTGACTATCTGCCCTTTAAAATATAGAGTAGCAGGGAATGAATCAGCTTTAGCAGGATTTAAACCTCAGCCTTTTACTTAGCTGCATAAATCTAATTTGGTCTGTTTTGCTTAAGCTTCTGAAAAGCTCAGGAATGCTGTTGGGATGCCTGAGCTGCAGCTTTGGGGTCTCTTGGACCCTCTCTTGCTCTAGGGTCAGCCTAGGCAGCATTTTCAATTTCTATTTCTAATATTTCCTACCTCAATCTGTGTCAGTGTCCACCTGAAATTTCCTAGTAGACCTAAAATGAGTACCAAACCTGAATTTTTATTCCTTTCCCTACCAAACATCCACTCACTCGAGTTCTTCAGACAGAGGGAACTTGTGTGCTCTTCTCTGTCTCTGCTGGGTGGGTTTGGCTTGACTCTGACTCATATCTGAGCGCTCTTGGCACAGCCAGATCTAAGCTATATATAATTTTGGGTGATGCAGTGACTTTAGGATTGAGGAAATCTCTTGTTCAGGTCATTCTCATCTCACACCTGCATTTGC
This sequence comes from Daphoenositta chrysoptera, assembly GCA_013397915.1. Classification (NCBI taxonomy): domain Eukaryota; kingdom Metazoa; phylum Chordata; class Aves; order Passeriformes; genus Daphoenositta; species Daphoenositta chrysoptera. The sequence goes on along the minus strand of VZRO01006928.1, from coordinate 757,766 downwards.
TCTTTCCCCTGACATCCCCTTCTTCATCCATGTAAATCCTTTTCAAATAGAAGTGAAATGACTGTTCCTGTAGTTCATCATTTAAGGGAATAAGGCACTTTTTTACCCCCTTTTTTTTTTTTTCCTTTTCTTTTTGCATTCTTTCCTTGGAAATCTGCACAGAATTCAGGACAAAACACTTGTGCACTTTCACAGACCCCCACAGCCTTTACCAACCCTGCTGATGGACTCCTAGCTTCCTTATGCTTCCCAATCAAAGAATCTGTGTGTATTGCATAAATGTCCTGGTTTAATCATCAAATGTTGGTGGCCAAAACTGCAGGAAAAAATGTATCCACTGCTTGTCTTAGGGATGTCAGAAGTGTTTGGTGTTTAACACTGAAATATTTACTGTGTAAAGTGAAAGCCCTGCTAGCAGTGTTGGGATGCGAGAATTGGATGTTAACACATTACTTTTTATAGTAATGGATTATAAATGCAGCCACAAATGACAAAATTAGACACTGGCCTTGAGTCTGGGTCTGGTACAACCCTATTTGGGTTATTATTAGTGTTAAATCCCATCACTTTGTCTATTAAGGCACTAAGAACTTCAGCTCAGGACTGGGCATGAGAGTGGGAGCAGAATTCACCTGCCTGCTGTCTTTCACATAAATATAAATGATGAGATCAATTATGCAAGAACCAGACTCTTTACTGGCTCATTTCTCTCCTAGTAAGAAATCACAGAAGTTTCCAGAAGTTCAGTTCTTCCTAAACTCCTCAGAAGCTGGGACAACACATTATCTAATGGAGACTGCTGACCTCCAGCATGTCTGAAACCATGAATAAAATAAACTCACTCACCCGAGATGTGTGATTACTTCTGCACTGACATATTGCTTGAAGCATCCTGCTGTCTTAATTGCAGACCAATCCTCAGAAGGATATCACACCTTTATTCTGCAATGTGAATACCACTATATATAATTTCCCCCCCCTGATTTGGGAGGAAAAAATACCAGCTAAGTATTGCTTACTTCTGGTCAGCTGGTGTTCTAATGGTGAGAAAAGGTATGAGAAGGAGGAAAAATAATGTTGGCTCCAGGTAAGATGAAGGCTGAGATTGGTGAGATCCATTTGGCCACGGACTGGTTAAAAGACAGGAGTGCAGAGCCTCCTGGCAAGGCAGTGAAACAGATGGGCAACTTCGCCCAAACTAGAACTCCTCTCAAAGAGGGAAGTGCTGGAGAATCTGTGATGAAAGAGATATAAATGAATATTCCAGGCAAGCGCTGAGATTTGGGCTGTATCTTTAGCTGGTGCTCTCTGGATTTCATGGAGCACTGAACGAGGGATTGGACCTACTGCATTTCTCTTATCTCTCCACTGAGTGAAGTGGTGGAGAAAAAACCAGTGTTGCCCCTACCCAGGTGTGTGAACAGCAAAAGTGTCAGCAGAGATAAGGGTAAGTCAGGGGGAGAGCAGAGAAGATATTCCCTGATTTGTGGAGGATATGCTGCAACACAAATCAGGACACTACAGAGTACTTTGCAAATGTATTCCCAGCCTTAAATAAAACATTTTCTGCTAAAAGAAACATTTCAAGAAGATAATCCCAAACCAGACTGGCTTCAAATCAGTGAGATAACCACAGGGCAGCCCTTTAGAAATGTTGGGGCCACGTTCACTCCTCCTTGGGCAAGGTAAGGCAGCTCCTTTTCACTCCTAGACTGGATGTGCAGCTGGCAGCCAGGTTTTGTGCTTCCACTGCATCCAGGGCATGCAGAAACATTCCCTCCTGTGCCATACAGTCTTTTATTGCTCCTGTGCTGCTAAAGGATTATCCGTAATTCAGGTGATTTGCAGAGAATTCCAGTAACAGTCTCTCACTGAGCTCTGTGCAAGAGATAACGATGAAAATGTATTTCAGGCTGGAAAAATGCCTCCTATCTCTTACCCAGTCAAAAGTAATTCCACAGCAGCGAGGCACTGTACTCTGAGATGGATTTTAATCTCCCTTACACCAGCTGAAATTAGAGAAAACTTCAGGTGGAATCGGAAGAGTTGCCGTAACATAAATCAAATCCTTTTTCAGCTCTGCATGTAGGGAGAGATGTTTTTTTTTCCAAATGAAGGATTGAAAGGCAGAGTTCTCTTTCCCTACATATCTCTTCCCTGTATATACTGATGAATTTCAGGTAGAATGAGTTAAGACAGGGCTGTGCACAAAGGGGATCAAGTAATGTTGACAAGAAGTAGCTGGTGACAACAGCAGTTAATACCAAGGAGGCTGAGAGAGGATTTAGTGGTTATGGCACTATTACACAGACTCCTGGAGGTAAGGCACAGCCAGCCAGCAAGGAGGCAGGAGGAACAGTCAGCAAAAGACAAAAAGAATGAAAGGAGCAGCTTAGTCCCTAGGAGAGCAAAACCACTTAGAGGTATTTGTGCCCCTCACCCGTGTGCTTGGCTGCTGTGGCAGCGCAAGAGGCTGTGTCACCATGGGAGAAAGGAGCCCTTTGGGTGGGAAGGGCATTTATTTACCATGTTCTGTACAGCCAGGCAGTTACACGGCCCCATCACCAGCATTTTACCCAGTTTGCACGGCATCCTCACCACACCAGTGCATCCACTGGTGAGGGATTTGTCCCCTGGCCCCATGGTGGTGACAGCAGGGACTGGCCCTGGTGGCTCTGCCTCTCACTTTCTACTCCTCGTATCACACAGAAACTTTGTGCTGTAATTTACTCCTCCAGCCCATGTCAGGAGATTGCTTTTCATAAGGTCAGTGGCATTTTCAAAGAGCAAAACAACAGTTTTTTGCAGGATGCTGCTGCCACATCCTGAGTACACACCTAGAGGCCATCACCAGCCAGGTGACAAGGTGCTCAGAGCATTGATGTACTCACATGGAGCAGGGAAAAAAAGAACTTCTATGTGCTTTTGAACTGCTTGGAGCATTCCTTCAGCCAGCAGATTCAAAGAATTGGAGACAACATACACAAAACTGTGCTGAATAGGGATAAAAGAAGCATGGATTCAGTGCTTTCGCCCAGCCGAGTGCAGCAAGTGCAGCTTTCTGACAACACCCAGGTCCCATCACTGAGGAGCTACAGACAAAAGGTCTCTGAAGCCCTGGCCCTGCTGACATCTCACAGAGAGGACAGGCTGCCAGCCCCAAGCATGTGTTCTGCCCAGAGGATTGATAATTATCATCTCTCTTTTTAACCACCCAGAGGCCAAGACCATGGTCCAAACCCCCCTTGGAGTTAGGTATTGATCCACACTAAAGAGTAAAATTTTACTTTTTAATAAGGAAAAGCAGGTGGAGGCTGCAAAGCTGTGGCTTTTATCCACAGAACATCTTTTTTCTTATTTACTTGTTTGCCTAAAGATGAGCATTTAGAGAGTACCACAAAAGAGGTGCTCATCCATGTGTATCCAGCTGTCTTTTGGACAAGGAGTGATTTGGAAGATTTCACCTTGCAAGAACAGATACCCACCTCTTTTAACTTAATGAGGGTATTCTTTCCCTTCATTACAAATCACTGGTTTTCAGCGTGGCGATTTCAAATGTACAACACCAAGAGTAACACTGAAAGAGGTTAAAAAGGGGAGACAATACCCCAGTTTAGCAGGGAGAGAAAGAAAAACAACCTTCATCTCCTTTTTGTCTCCCAGTTTTTAATGGGTGCCAACTGCCCCAAAATCTGTTCTGGCATCTGGGGACCAGCAAACCAAATCTGGACACGTGGATTTCCACCAATAACCTTTGATCCTCAGCCACATCCCTTGTCCTGGTCAGGGTGTAGCCATCACTGTGGACATGCAGATTTTTAGGATTGCGGCCGCAGTGACCACAGTGACCTCGGGGCTATTTCCTACTGGCAAGAAGCTGCAGAACAGCCCCAGCAGAGCTGAGGATGAGGCCCCTGGATGTGGTCAGTGCAGTGGTTTACATTTGGCACAAGCCTCCCCTCCGCTCTGAGCAAAGCTGTGCCAGAGGAGTGGTGGGAGCTGCATCGCATTTAAATGAGAGCTTGAAAAGCACTCTGAGCTGCTCAGATGGCAAAGACATCTGCACCAGCATCCTCAGCCCAGGACTATAAAAGGCACGTATCTCCAAGTGCCAGGGCACAGTTTTAAGTTCACCAATGGCATGCAGAAATCAAGACAATACAGTCTTGGCTACTGATCTGTGGAATCTGTTACCAAAAGGAGCCCAAAAAAAGCCACCCCGAGAAACCATTGAGCACAGATGACTTCAATGAGACTCGCCCCATCTCCTGCAGCAAGTTCATTTCCCACAGAAAATAATTGACAGAGAATGGCAGTTGCAACCCTTGTGTGTGTGAGAGAGAAAGAGACTGTCTCTGTATCTCAAAGCATATTTTTATGAGATTCTGGAAAGAAGCTGGTCTGGGATAATTGTTGCTGGAGACACTGAGAGGCACTGAAAGCACCAGCAGGCATTTTTGACTAAACCCAAGAAATTCTTAAAATGTAAAACGCAGTGTGAAAAGGGAAAAGAAAAAAAGAGAAGAAAAGAAAAAAGAAATCCCACTAACCTCCCCCAAACCCAAACTCTGCAGTTGTGAAGCCAAAGGAGCCCTCTGAAGACAGACAGTAAAGTCGACTCCCTGCAACGGAGAGTTCTTGCAATCACAGAACACACAAGTGAGATTTTTTTTTTCTTTCCTCATGACCTGGAAAAAAAGTCTTTGATATTCTGGAGGGAATTAGGGAAAAAAAAAATTGAAAGTGAGTGAACTTCACTAACAGCCGTCTCCCCTTCCCTGCCCCTTGGCAAAAGGATATTTTCTGACAGAATGCTCTCCTGTTTGAAAATGCTTTTTGTCTGCTATTAACTCTTTTTCTGGAAGTTTCCTATCTTCTTTCTGAGGGCTTATCTGTCTGATTTATTCCTATTTCTTAATGTCCAGAGTTTTACCTTATAGACAACAACGAAATTAATTGTGTGGCTGTGAAGGCGACCTGGAAATGTGTGATGTTTGGGAGGGCCAACATGTGCAGGAGATGTGTAGACATATTTTAAAGGACCAACTGAAATCAGGAATGGATTTTTCTCAATTGCTTCTGGCAGCTTATTACTCAGCTAGAAAATTCAGGGGTAAGTAACCAACAGGAGTTCACTTGCCCAGGACACACATCAATCCTCAGATATTTTCCTCTGCCTCCAAAAGCTACCAAAAAGGAGATATATCCATATCAACAAAATCCTTTGCCTTATCTTATGAAATACAGGTAGATTTAAAGCTTTTCCTCTGCAGCACTTAGCAAGTGAGCCATTTATGCAATGTGGGGAGCAGAGCAGCCCTTTTCCTGTGTGGGGAATAGTGTGGGATAGCAGACAGGAAATTTTCTTCTCTTTTTAATTATTCCTCCCACATAGTTATGTTTGAGGTCCCCTTTCATCCTCTGGCTGGGTAAAAGACACCCTGAGAGTGGGAATGCCTCACTCCACAGCACGTGAGTGGCTCCTCAGCACTGCCCTCCTCATGGCAGATTTTTGGGTAACAAATAGAAACAATTCAAACTGGCATCAGCTGCAAAAGTGGCTACAGCTTCTCATTAAAAAGTAATTGTTTTTCATTGCCATTAAAAAAAAATTTAATTTGATTTTTCATCTTTTATCTGTACAGTTGAGAATCTTTTATGCATCTGTCAGTATCAGAATGTTGCCTCAAGAATGAAATTTCCTCCAAGCATCTGTTTCAGCTGATTGAATATTCTCTTACTGTATAAGACGAGTCCATTGTCTGATGAGTGCATGTGATTTAATTTTTGAACAACATGTCAGGGACTCCTGCAGCTTGTGTATGCAAATTCTTTACATCTATGAAAGAGCCATCATCTTTGCATCCTGATGGATCCCTTTCAAGGGATAAGGCAGCTAATTAATTTATTATATATATATTTGGTTGAAAATATAAAAGGGCGATTTAACACAGAGAACAATTAAGAAGATGTGAAAAGTTTGCAGAATTAGGAGCACTGGCAATGCAGATTGGGTTTCCTCACAAAGAGCCTTTGTCAGGGACACATTGATATTCTAGGTAAGTCCAGACACTTCTAGTTTTTTTGTTGTGGGTTTTTATTCGTGGTTTACTTTAGGTTGTCTTTTATTCTTTCTTTTTTTTTTTTTTTTTTTTTTTTTTTTGGTTGTCTGAGGTTTTACAGTAGCTGCTCTGAGATGTACAAATTACAGAGCTGAACACAAAATGAAGTGGAAATGGGAAATTAGTTTACTGTGCAGTACAGTCTGGCTGATGGATCGCTGCAGTTCACTTTCAGCTCACTTTGAAAACAATGCTGCTTTAAAAGTAATTTTTGCGAGCTGACTTTCCTTTTCACTCCTTCAGAAAACAACAAAAAAAAATGTTAAAAGGCTTTTTCTTAACTTGAATTGACTTGACATCATTACTTTGAGATAAAACCCGGGCTAAGACAAGGCAGTTTGGCACTTTTGCCCAGGTTAGTGCTGTAAATTAGAGCTTTCCTGAGGAGACAGCCCCAGGCTGGTGCGAATCAGGAGGAGCCAGCCCAGGGCTGGGAGAGCAGCTCTGACCCAGATGAGCTCACAGCTTCCTGTGACAGGAGCTTGAGGAGCTTTCTGTGGCTACTGAGGGAAAAAAATCAACAACTTTTCCAGGAGCTTTCCCACAACCCAACAATGGCCAGTACTGGTGGGTTTAGCAAACCTGCTTCAAGCTGGCATTTAAATGTGAAGGACTGGGCAGGAGAAGTGACATCAAAGAGCCCCATCAGGCCCAGATTTTTTGGTTGCAGCCTGTTTGGCTGCCCACCACCCAATCCTTTAGTGGCTGTAGGGTTGAAACTTTGGGTATGATTGTCCTGAAATGGCCAGAGCCAAAGCAGCTCCATCCTGGCTGAGCAAGTCAAGGGCCAATGCACTGCTGCAGAAAATATTCTGTATTAATGCAAACCTGCTGCACCGCTGCCCTCACCGAGTCCTTTCACAACCAGATAAGCAATTCTGTGTCTCAAGGCTGTTTGATAAAGCTTTAGACCCATCCTGCATGTCCATGAGGTGACACATTTTTACAGATATTCAAGAATACTCTGGCTGCAGTAAAATCAGAGAATAACAGTTCCTCGGGGCCCTCCAAAGACAGATTAATTTTTTTTTTTTTAACCACCGCAAGTATCAGCATTCCAACATCGACCTCATGCAATGTGGGATAATGCAAAGATTTCCTTTTGAGCCTTAAGTACTGTGGGAAGGTTATGGATTTGTTTTTTATTAAAACTATAGGGATTTTTCTTCTTATGCTGATTCATTCAATTTTCTTTCTGGTTTCATAGAAGAGAAAATGCCAGAAACAATTACAGACCAGTTTCTTGGAGGACTCAAGGCAGGTTGTGGCTGTTATGGGGAGTGCAAAGGGGTCTTTAGCCACATGGTGAATAATCCTGTATGCAAGTGGAATAATAGAAACAGACTGGTTTGGGTTGGAAGGGACCTTAAAGAACATCTCATTCCAAACCCCTGGCATGGACAGGGACATCCTCCACTAGACCAGTTTATTTGCTGAATATCTATTTCCTCTCTTTGCTGCTTAAATCAACATTTTCCAGGTGATTGCTTGACAAGCTTATCACTGATAACAACAGTGACAGCAGCACGAACTCCTACACCAATAACTTCATACCCAGTCACAGATGTTTATCCAAATCCATTGCCTTAACCACACAATCCAACCTTCACCTCCAATCCCCAAGGATGAAAAGAATGCTCAGGTCCTTGCTGCCAAATTGTCTCTTCTAGAAATACGTGCTGCCTCTCACTAGTGCTGCTCTGGGAGGTTCCAACCAAGCTCCTGGTAGATGCAGGCAGGAAAATCAGGGAATGGCAGCAGATTGTGCCCACCAGGGGTAGTTTGTCACTGGATTTGACAAGGAGACCGCTGGCAGGGAGGGTGTATCCACAGGGGAGGCGAGGTAATGCAAGCAGAAGCATTAGGTTTCTGTGGGTCACGTTTTCATAGCTGATGGCACAAAATGCAATTAGAGAGGGAGAAAAATTAGATTTAGTGACTTCCCATCTATAAACACACGAGCTCGAGCTGCATTTTAAACCAGTGCAGAGTGAGATGCAAAAGGCTGAGTAGCTGCTTAATTTGAGAGACCAGCTCCCCAAGTCTCAGGCCAAGATAAGGAATCAAGGGCAGTTATCTCAGTGTGGAGGAGATTGAAGATTAGAGATCTCTTTTAAAATATTCATAGAATGCTTGAAGCATTCCATGGGCATCAATGGATATCAGCAACCCTTGGATAAGATTTCATTTTGAACTACAGACTCACTGAAGGTTTTATATTCTTAGTGAGGACCAGGAAGGGAGGATGGCTCTTCTTTTGTAGGTGAGTCAATTTCTGTCTGAAATTGATGTATTTCCTGCAAATTTATTACATCATCCACTTCATTAAACACACGAGGACTCACACAAACTTTTTAATTCCAGTACCTATGTGGTATCTGACTTTATTCTTCAGTTTTAAAAGGAAATTGATTGTTTAGATTTTATCTTGCTCTATGACTTTGAGGAGCTGGGGTGTCCAAGCTGGTAATCTGCAAAACTCTGCTCTAATTTCTGTTTGATCTTCTAGGAGCTACAGTAATGATTCTTTCTGACAACGATGAGAAAAATGTTTATTTTTGTCTAAAATCATGTTCAAGGAAAGAGTAATTTGGTTATAGTGAAGCAATACCTATTTTTAGATAGTTCTATTTTCAAATAGTTGCCCTCAGCATGTTTAAATAAATGCAAAACTTAAAACATAAATGTGCAACCACATTAATTTTTTTGTTTCTTTGTTCTTTAGTGGTACAGAGGAAGAATCTGCCAATCCTTTGCCAATCCTCTGGTTCCACTGAGAAATGAGATGACATAAGGTACTTCTGGTTTAAGTTATGTCTAGAATAATAGTTGTGAGGTTGTGTTATTTGAAAGGGGAGGGAAGATAATTGCTTTAGCCTTGAGTAGAAACCACTACACTGAGGATTTCTAAAGGAACTTTAACCACATAAGAGTTAAATGTTTGATTCCAGTGCATTGTCTGCAGGAACAGTAAAATGAAGAAGAGTTTTACAAGGCTATTCATCTTACCTCGAGAGAGATAACCAAACCAGGAGCCTGGATCCTACCAGGACCGTCTACCTGTTTCCAGTGAGAGAGTTACTTAATGAAGTATGACTTAATTAGTTGGTATTTGACGTCTGGCTGTGGGATAAATCCTACCAAAGCGAACATTTTGAAAAGCCAGACTGCAACCACATCACAAAGAATATTCGCATAGACAGGAAGATATGTATAAATCAGACCACTTTTCCTCCTTAGCAGACATCATCACTCACAAATCATCTTTAATGTGTGTTATAAAAATAATTAATGGCCCAATTATAACTTATTTTTTCCCACAGTACTTCAGACACCTAATGTGTGTAGGCATGCTCAGAGAATCCCAGAGAGTGCCTGTTTGCATCTGGAGGAGCCTGGAGATCTTTGAAAATCTGGTCCTGAGGGGATTTTAAAATGCTGCCCTGTTTTTAGCCTTTTTTATATGAACTCTCCTGCTGTTATGTTCATCCCTGGCAATAATGAAATGCAGCGTGGTACAACGAGGGAGAGCTTCTCTCCAAATAGGTTTGGAAGCTGCACAGCAGCATTTAAAAATTGCTTTTTGACTGGAATGATTCAACAACGGCAACTTGTTAACTCCAGTCAGAGATGTACCAATCTGGTTTGTTAAAGACTGGCTGTGCCAAACAAATCCATGTCTTGTAGTGTTGCAAGGAAGCTGAAGCTTGGACTACTTTTACAACAAGAAGAGGCTGCTGGTAAATCCCATAGCAGTGCTTTTGTCTTTAAATAAACTATGGTGTGAATTCAACATAAAAGCAGACATCGAGCATGTTGTCTGATAATTTGGCTTGGGTTCTAATCAACAGTGTTTACTCAAGTGAAACGTGGTGATAAATACTCTGAATCAGAGGCACATTGTGATGCACTGAAAAATCCCGGGTGTTAAATTGGCTTTTCCCCCTCCTGACTGAAACTCTTTCATTGTTTGAACAGAGATGACAGAAAACAATTTCTTCAAGGAACCTCGTAAATCAAACTCTGGATGTATCAAAGCCTGTTCAATGAGCCTGAAGCTTCTATAACATAAATTGTAGAAAGAATTATTTAAAGAAGATTTGCATTGAAAGCCCTGGTTTTGGCTTTATTTTTACTTATGTCTCCAATAAACTCTCATTCTTACAATTTTCTTTATATTTTTTCCTAATTTCATTGATGCAAATAAGAATTGGGAATGCCAGCATGGAGCCACGGAGAAGTGTGAAGGAAAGAAGTCTTTGCATAAGACTTGTTAACATTTTTTTTTTTTTGATAGTTGCAGTGAATATTTAGAAGACTCATTTCAGCACTGCTGCATTTTGTTGTTTGGGCCTCTGGGCAAACCAACCTTCCTTCCTTCTCACTCCTCCTGCTTTCCTTCCTCCCCTCCCAGTCCTTTTAAACCCTGTAAATGCGTAAGAAACAAACACTTCTGCCAACAAAGCAGCAGAAACACAAATCCTGCTGGACACACTTCCCAAGGTGGGCACAGCTGCCCCAATCCACTGAGGATCCCAGGGAAAGATGAGTCCCTGCTAAAGCCCCCAGGGAGGTGCTGGGGCCACTGCTCTGCTCTGTGAGCAGCAAACCACAAATTCAGGAGTGCTTCATTCTTCCTGTGACATTTACCTCCAGATTCTCCAGCTTAGTTCACTGCCTCGTGCCCAATGTCCCGAGGAAAACCTAGGCCTTTGAAGTCATTTTTCTTGGTGATTTTCACTCCAGTCTGTGGGAGCCCTGAAAGCAGAGAATATTTCCCTGCGTGTTTTGAAGGGTTCTACCCCCCTGGACAACACTGTAGTTACCTTTATCCATGGAGAAAACTGCCAACTCTTTGGGAAGAACTAGAATCTACTCTAGTGAGAACTAAATAATAGAGTGTTATGTAAGGTTATCACAGGGTGAAAAATCTAAAGGTCTTGGGTTTATTAACGTAGTAAATAGATAAAAAGCAAAAACTCCAAGATGGAGGATTGTTGTTGTTTCTAGACTTTCTTCTTCTTCTTCTAGTATGCCATATTCTGTAGTAGTAGGTGTCTAAAAGTTATTGGATGAAAAATTCCGCAGTTCCTTTATATGTGATTAAACCATTTGTCTAACATTGGTAGAAAAGTGAAAATATCTTTTGTTTTAAGCTTTAATTGGATGATTTGCCTTTAAGAAGACCGTGTTATCTTGATAAGCAAGCATTCTTAGCATTCTACAGACTTTCTGCTGCACTTTTCTGTTGTGAGCTGTGTCTGGGTCACGCTGGTGACTTTACCTCTCTGATAAGACTTAATAAACTATCTTAAAGCAGAGAGTGCTGAAAGCTTCTTTAAATTCACTTCCCCATCAGGGGAAAACCTGGCTTAGAGACACAGCTAAGTCAGGGGCTGGGGTCCACACCAGTCCATACGTTAGAGATCCCTGGAGGCCCCCAGCCTGCCCAAAGGATGTATCAGTATGAAGACAAAACCTTGACCAGGGGAATTTGGGCTTATTTCATTTCCTAAATGGTAGCTGAGGTCTTTGGAAAACCTTGTCTTGAATCTCAATTCTCCATCATGCAGATGGAGAATTATCTTTTCCTGCACTTTTTGTACACCCTGTTTGCTTAAACTCCTGAAGGATGGTCTTTGGTGAAGCACAATGGGACCTTGATCCTGGTAAAGTTCATGGATTCTTCAATAATTCAGATAGTGCAGAATCACCTCAGTTCCCACAAATGAGTATCATGCATATAATGTATTGATTTTTTCCCACTTAGTGAGTTTCCCCTTTCTTTTCTCCTTTTTTCCTCTGATCTTTTTTCCTCTGATAAAGGAGATACAGATTTATGAGGTCAGAGGCCTACCAGAGAAAGAGCAATTTAACTGTGCAACAGTAAAAAAAGAAATCTGAGCAAAAAATATCAATCTGCAAAGGAAAAAAATCAAAAGATAAATAAGAAGCTGAAGAAAGACTATATTTGAAAGAAAGTTCCCCTTTAAAGGAGATGAAAGATGAAAGGCAAATGATCTTTAACATCAAAAAGCACTACCCAAACAGAAGTCCAACATGAATTTGTTCTGAAGTAGTAAAAGGGAGAAACAATTAGACTTAATCTTAATATGAAAGATGGAGAGAGAGCTGGAGGGAATTCTAACTCAATAGAAAAGTGTTAAGAAACAGAAATGTAAAGGAAGTAGGAACCAACAGGAAAGGAAGAGCACTTGCAGGCTCAGAAACCCACACAGCAGAATATTTTAAATAGGCAGATCTCTAGTTCCTTGAAGCTTGATGGAAATACCTGGTATGGAAGTTTCAGCTGTTTTCTTACACATCTGCTCTATGATTTTAACTGGTAGATGTCTTTCCCATCAATGTTTTGTCTTTACTTTCCCCCCACCATTCATTACCGAAAGGTTGAAACCTCATGGTCCATTCCTGACCAAGGATATCCAGACAGCAACATCTGTGCAGGAAATGCATTTTCACAGCAGAGCTCATTTTAGTGGTGACCCCACACGAGCAGCTGCTTGGCAATAGACTAAAATCCATTTAAAAATGCCAGCTTGAAAGAGCAGCTGATGGAAAGCTGGGCACACTCCTGAAATATAGGCCAGAGGTAGCTGGGTAAATTTTCTTCTTTGAATTTGAAATGAGGAATCCTACTCAGTGACCTTCCCAGCAAAACCTGTGTATGGCAGGATGCATAGAAACCTAGATGGAAAATAAACGCATTGCAGCCACCCTTCCTACACAGAAAAATACAAGAATTTGGTGTACATATAATTCAAAGCAATTTTCAAGGCAATTTTCTATCTCTGCTATCATTCTCAGTAGGAGTAAATGTCCCAGCAGTGGGTAAATCATAATCCCTACCTTTCTAAGGCCAAAAAAAATAAAAACCCACCCATTTTCTTTTGTAAAATGTTTGCTAAAGACCTTGATTTATTATTGTGTAGACATGGAAAGTGAAGACTTGCCTGTAACCTGTGAAGCACAGAAAATAAATGGTAAAGAATGCGTGATGGGTCCCAGTTAGGATAAAATATTAATAATATGAGAAGGGCTGTGTGGATATTGCAAGCCTGCTGCCATCTAATTAGAACACATTGTCTCCTAGCAGAGTTATAATACAAATATTTCTCCTGCATATTCCCAAACTCCCTGTTTCCCACCCGCAAAGTGCCTGTGAAAATTTAGCATATTTTGTTGTTTTGACTTAAAAAAAAAGGAGTAATTTTTTTCCTTAGTTCCATGGTGGAGGTGAGCCTGCATGGAAATTCAAAATACAACTTTCAGAGTTACTTTTTTATTTTCCTCTTCTACATAAGGTGAATGAAAATAAGATTTCAAAATTAGGGTTTTTTAGAATTTTTTATTATTGGTGTCTTTCTAAGCATCCTACTTACCGAAAGAAGAACTACTGGACATGTTAGGACATAGGCAAATCTGTCCCAGGACCTGGGTCTTCCAGGATGCTCTAAATGTTTGGAATTTGGGTGGATTTCTTGCCAGGTTCAAAACCATCTCAAGTTTCACTTCACTCACACAAGTCCTCCACTCACGGTTATTTATGAGGGTATTATAACAATTTTAGATCTTTCAGATCTTTTGGGAAGTTCTTCCCTGTGAGGGTGGGGAGGCTCTGGCAGAGGTTCCCAGAGAAGCTGTGGCTGCCCCTGGATCCCTGGCAGTGTCCAAGGCCAGGTTGGACAGGGCTTGGAGCATCCTGGGATAGTGGAAGGTGTCCCTGCACAGGGCAGGGGGTGGGATGAGATGAGCTGTCACCTGAAGATGCCCATTTCTCTGAACGGGAGTGTGCAGGTGAGAAGACTTCTTTATAAACTTCTCAATCAGATAAAAAGTTGGGTAGGTTCTGATCTTCAGGGTAAATAACTGAAAACTCTGCACTAACCCCAGGGTGCAGGGCTGTGTCTAAAAAGAGTTTGTGAAAAGAGAAAGGTCTGCACTCTTGAAGTCAAAGCTTAGACTTTTAATTGACAAAAATTGGTGTTTAAAAGCCAGGAGCCAGACTCAAAGATACAGCAAAGCTGGCTGATAAATAATCTTTTAAAATTCGACATTTACTTTATTTCCCTACATTTGTTTTCCATTTGCAAGTTCTCCTCATCAAAGTATTTTCTCATTTCCTCACCGCCACATTTACCATGTCTTGGTTTCACCTGCTGGTATCAAGTGTCAGCACCTCAGCAGTGTGATCCTGCACAGGGCGCTGTGGGACCCAGGATGAGACACTCTTTATCACTGTAAAATCATAATTACTGCAGTCAAAGGTTCCTGCACATCTGTCAGTGCAGACCTTGCATCAGAATTTTTTTCAGAAGGTCATTTTCCTGTCGTCACCTCACCTGAGCATTTCACACAGGACTGTCTTCTCCTTCACAAGGTGTGGCAGGGAATGTTTCACACCCTGCCAGATGGCCATTGCTTCAGGACTGGGAATACTTAGGTGATAGTTTCTCAGTTACTTCCATGTTTCTGTCGGGTGTTTCCAACCACCCCTGTCAGAGAATCCCTTTCTCCCTCTTTGGTAGTAGTATTCAATTAATTTAAAACAAGAAACTAGACTCCAGCTTCACTACAAAGTCTGAGTGTATGCAATAATAAATCACAAGCCTATTTTGGTTTGCATCTTGCATCTAAGGATGCAAAGAATTTCACAAGAAATCTTGTGTCTGAAGCGAGGCTCATGAAAGCGTTAACTTGAAAAAAGCAGCCTTTAAAAAGAAACTGCTGGGGACTTGCCTATGATGAATGTAGGGCAAGATCAGCCATTGAGATTTCACGGTATTTCTCGCATGATCTATTAAATGTGGTTGTCATGTCCCATCTGACACGATCTCATTTCTGACTTTGTTGGTGATAGTCAGGGCTCCTCACGTAATTGAAGACAGACTCAGCCCCTGGCACTGACTGTACCTTCTAGGAAAGCACCAGGCTTTGACTGCAGACCCGACATGATTCACAGTCTGCTCTCAGCAGTGCAGATGAATGAGCAAGAATTTCCTCCTAAACTCAGATTATTAGGTTAATTTTTTATTTTGCAAGAAATAAAACAAAAGACTCACAGATGATCAGCTGAGATGTGTGTCATGAAACACACCGACCCCAGATCTTGCCCAGAGTGTAGCAAACCTTTTTGCACTTACAGGAAAACACCAAAATATCTGGAATTCAGTTTGGGTTTCTCCTGGTCAGGACTCTCTAATTCCTATGGTGACAAGTAACAGCTCAGCTCACTTGTTAATGTACTATCCATGGGAATACTTTGCAGCAAAAAGTGTGGCTTTGCTCATTAGCATCCCAGTCATAAGAGCCATCCTGCTCATTATCTTCCTGACAAGGGTATTTGAACAGGTGTCTCCTCTGGAGGAACACGATGAATCTCCATCCCTTATAGACACAAAATTCATTAGACATTTCTTTTTCATTCAGTGTTGCATTTACCTTTTGTCATGGACCAGCAGTTCTTAATACTTGGTTTGCTACAGCTCTTTATCTTCTCACAGACTGGAGTGGAGTACATGCCTGTCAGATCCAGCAGAAGCTGGTCTCTCTAGTGAACAGGGAGAAATATGGCTAAACCAGAATTCAGCTGAAAAATAGGATTTCCTATAGCTATTGCAACACTGCATTGATTTTTTTTGTACTGTTGGGAAGACCTAAGATGTTATTTTGTTTTGGTGCTGCATTGTTTTGTATAAAATGAACCAGGCAACTGTTTCTTTGCTACCTCTGCCCAGATGTGTCTTACATCTTCCTAGAGGGTGTCAAATTAACTGTAGGTATTCTACTAGGATTTGAATTTTCAAAGACATGAGCTGCTTCAGGTGATGACCCGTTTCTGGCAAAACTCTTTCTTTCTCTTGACGACTCTCAGTGATGAAGCTCCTGATAACCAAAAGTTGGCACTTTAGCAAATGCCCACAGTCAAATGGTCTGAGCAGGGGTTGTTGGGAACCCTTTTCGCCTACTTTGGGCTATTTTAGCCATTTACCTGAAGTGAGGTCCAGGGGACCAAAAATCAGAGCTCAAATCCCCATGTGTATGGGCCATGGTAGGGAGTGGACAGTAATTCAATCTGTAGGGCTGAGTTACTGATGATGAAGCACACCCCAAGCAGTGTGAGGGACACAGCAGTGGGTGTAGGAACCAAGCTGAAGTGCCTGACCTCACTGCCCAGCCTCGCTTTGTTCCAAGATACTGTTCCTCCCCAAAACCCAGATTCCTAACAGAATTCGGGAGATGAGTGCAGGAGGAAGGAAGGGTTGGAGGGAAGGTGTTTTAAGATTTGGCTTTACATCTCATTACCCCCACTCTGATTCGATTGGCAATGAAGTCTCCTTGACTACCTTGTGTGTGTTCATCCACTTAACCCCAGGATTTTGGTTTCTCATTTCCTTTTTCAAAATTTGTGATTTTACTTAGGAGCATGACAAATCACTGCCTCTGTGGAATTAGCCTCTTTCCAGTGTTACCAAGGTGGAAGAAGTTACATAGTTTACACATAGTTTTACACATAGTTTATGATGGGAAATAAAAAAAAAAAGCTGAACTTGCTGAGCCACGTGGGAGAAATGGGCATTAATAAGGGCATAGGCTCAAGTCTGCCAATTCCCTGCTTGAATTTCTCTCAATGTCAGCAAAGCACATTTGTGTTGAACTTTTTCAACTGCCTTGAGTTCAGCCCAGGACTAGCTTTGCACTAATCTTCAAAATTAGGAATGACCTTAACATTTCCTGCTAGGTGAGCTCAGACACAAATACGGGAATCATTTGAATGTCATAAATTACCTCCACTCTCCTCTGTATGTGTGTGCTCATATAAGTAAATAAACAAGTCCTTTTGTTTTGTCCTTCTAAAGAGCCCGTGGAAGCTTTTTTCAGTGCTAGGCTGACAAATTGAGTGTTTAATTTCCTATAGAGACAATCAAATTTTGCCTGCTTCTAAGTCCCCCCTCGCCTTTTTCAGCTTCCTCTCCCTCACCTCACATTGTCTCCAAGTGAACAGCACGTTTCTGTCCTCTGCATTCAATTATGTGTACAACAAATTTTGAAGCAGGAGGATATAAAATATATGAAGACAATACAAAGAATTCAGTAAGGCTTCCCATGGCCTAAAATAAACCAACCAGCTGGTTAATGCATATCTCTACCATGACTTGACTTTGCATTACCCAACAAACTGGTTCCCAAAAGTGGGAATCTATTAATGCACAAAAACCTCAGTAAAAAGTCACGAGCCTTATTCTGACCCTTTCAGATTTAGCACTACCAGGCCTTCCACATCAGGGCCCTGCAAAAATTTTATTATTAAATTATAAACCAAACACCTGCCTTTGTTAGCCATTCCTAGTTCTAGATTGGTCCCAAAAGTGGAAGGAATATATCTGATAAGTCAAATAACCTGAGAATCAGTGTTAAATTCCCCTGTGTATATAAAAATATGCTTAGTTTCTACTTCTGCCAAAAAGCATTCAATCATGTGCTTAATTCCGAGTCCCATCAAGGCAATTACTGTGAGGAGGACACCATTTGACATTTCTGTATGCAGCCCATCTACAGATTCAATATTAAGGTAAGTGCTTGCTTAATATCTTCAGGAGCACTCAAATATATTTGCATCCAGAATTTGCTGATATTTAATGGACACAGATTTGGCTTTCTCAGTTACAAGCTGGTTAGACAAAACAGTCCATGTGAACTTGTATTAAAAGATGTTCAATATATTTTAAGGTCCTTATAGATAACTGCAATCATTTATAAAATGTCAGCTTAGTCAAAGCAATCACTAAGTCAGCTGTGGGCAACAACCTATAAGGAAAATGATGGAACAAGTGACTTTGAAGCTAAATCTATGTGGGATTATATTCAATCAAATAATATTGTTTTAAAACTGTTATAGCAAAATAACCTGTTCGTCTCAACAAGTGCAATGAAAAAGAAAATATTTCAACACTTGTTTCTTACAGTGAAAAAAATTACAAATCACTGATAGTCCAAAGAGAATTACAAGCAAATTAAGAGTGATTCAAGAGCTGGATTTGTCTTTGGCTGCGTGTTGAGGTCAATGGCTTTCCAAGGAAAGTTTCTTACATGGAATTGCATGTGCTTGATCCTACTGCCGTACCCAACACCTTCACATGTTTAGAGAGGGTCTGGGGGTACCAGTCTGGTGAGAAGCAGCTGAGGGGGCTCAGCCTGGAGAAAGTGGCTGAAGGGAGATATTGCCAATTTCTACAACGCCCTGACAGGAGGGTGCAGCCAAGTGGGGGCCAGGCTCTGCTCCCAGGGAACAAGGGACAGGACAAGGGGAAACGGCTTCAAATTGTGCCAGGAAAGGTTTAGACTTGATATTGGGGAAAATTCCTTCACCCAGAGGGTTGTCCATCACTTGGTTGTCCAAGGCAGTGGTGGAGTCCCCATCCCTGGAGGGATTTAAGAGCCATGTGGATGTGGCACTTGGGGACATGGGTTAGTGCTGGCCATGGCAGTTCTGGGGGAATAATTGGGCTTGATCATAAAGGTAATTTTCAATACAAATTATTCTATTATTGTAATTCCTTACTACTTGTCTCACCACCATGAAGCTGCAGTGCTAGAAGAGGATTATCCTATGTTGGGTACTGTGGAAAAACACCCTGAGAAGGAAGATCTTCCCTACAGGGTTTAAATGCAAAAAGAGATGAAAAACAAATGAATACAATTACCCTGGGAAACAAGGAAAAGAAAGGGATAGAAATGTTCAGTATGACAGGACACAGCCTCAAGAGGACTTCTGAATTCTCAGAGAACAGAAACACATCCAGGAACACGTTTACCTGTCACAGTTACATTTGCCCTGACAGCTTCCTGTCTGTCTAAAGGATAGGAAAACATAACCTGTGGAGCACCCCTGTACCTCTTTTCCAGCTGCTCGTGGAGCTTAGGTTATTAGCTTAAACCAGAGGCTGGGCATGCCTAAACACACCTAAGACAGCTAAAGCCAGGGCAGATGAATCCCAAGTGATGGGAACTTGAATGAGAGTTTTGCCTCAAAGTCAAGTAGAAAAGACTGGCACTTTGTTTGTTTTTATTTTAAGGTATGTTAAGAAAACTTTTCCCTGCCCTCAACCATGATCCCTTGCCTGAAGGACGACACGAGCTGTCTGAATTCATGGATGAGCACAAGAATGGCTAAAGAGAATGAAGATAGCCCAGAGGGATCACAAGGAAGGATTATAAACTCAGTCCTGACCTTGCTGAGCTTGAATTGGTACATAATCACACAGAAGATGATGTTAGTTTGCCTGGAGGGAAACTGGAGTAGAGAGATCAATCTCTGAGCTTCCTGCTTAGAAAGGATGAACATTTTTCCTGAGATTTACCTACAGGTGATTGACAGATCAAGAAGGACCAAGGAAAATGGCCTTATAAAATACAGGCAATATTTACCAGATGGGAGGAGGAGGTAGGGTGGAAACAAGAGTCTGAACTCATTTTCTGATTCTTGTCTTGCTTGATGACACCATGGCTACAGCTAAACTTACTCTGGTGTAATCTATCACTGTCATTGTAGAGGGTTTCAGAGGTGCTCTAATGCAGCTTCCAGCAGGCAGATATTCTGAGGTCTTCCTGGAAATCCAGCTGGTTTCCAAGTATTATTATCCTTGCTCTTTGGAAGTGGAAGATACTCAGATTAAGAACACGTTCATCTGTTGAGCAAAGCGTTTGCTTTCATTCTTGGAGGCTGCCTCTCTACTGCTAAATTAAAAGGGGAGGAAAAAAAAAATCTGCAGACCTGAACTGCCTTTGTGAGGTTTGATACGAGGTCATCGAAGTGTATTTTAGAACACAAAGCCTGCTGAGGCAGCTTTGGAGAACTGCATAAGGTGGAAAGAAAGTTCACACGTTCTCCACACAATGTCCCAAGAGCAATGTCCCATTCCCAGACCACTCCTAGGCAACCCCTTGCTGACAAAAGGACACCGTGGGATGTGTTAGTGATGAAACAGCTTGGGCAGTCATGGATCAGCACTTCAACCACATTCCCTGCTGTATTTGATGCCAAACAGTTCAAGAACCCGGAGCAGCACTCTCTGGCTTTCCTTGCTCTGCTGACTTGGTGCTCCTGTGCATCTCAACAGCACATTGAGGTCTCTTTGGCTGGAGGTGGGATCCAGACATGCTCCTTTTTTTCTGCTTTATGCAGCGCCACATCCTTAATTCATAGGTCTGCTTATATAACTTTTTCCCCAAGGTACAAGAGCAAAATCCTCTCACCTTGAAAACTTTAGAGGAAAAATAAACAACCCAGAACTTGTGTAAATCAAGTTCTTCAGTGAGAGTCACATCTTTCTTCTGATCCATCCCACCCACTAAAAGGCATTTAACTGAGAGGACTACACTCAGACTTAAGTGATCTTAGGTTTTCTCCATAGTCAAAAGAAGGAAGCAAAAGAAATTGTTTAGAAAGTTTCAATTCACCCCTCAAGAAGTATTTTTCCCATCAAGTATCTGTATACTTGTTGAGCGTTTAGTCAAACTGTAGTACAATATATCATATCAAAATAATAACATTTTCACCTATTCCACCTGTGATTATTTTCCAGTTATTAATCAACACCCGTTACAAAACATTGATTACCAAATGACTCCAAAGTTGGGATAAAAAACTACCAACCCATGAGGCAAAACTTACTGGCTTTCAGAAATAGGGAATAGATGTTGATTTTGACATTCACAACCACTGCTAACCTAAAAACAAGCAAAGGAAAAAGCATCTTTGCTATATGGGAGGTGTTGGATAAATGCTAGAAAAGGGAGTACACATCTCATGCAGAGAGAGAACAAAACATTCATTTAGCTGTAGGTCATGGGACAGGAGTGAAAACTTAAGTAAAGGCAATAATAGCACAACTAATGCATTTGTAATAAAGGATGAATCAATATTCGCAGAGGTTGTTTGCAGAGGAGTTGAATTTTGCTGCTATAGAAAACATTAGAAAGGGGGTAAAAAATCACAGCAAATACAGGGAACAAAAAGGAACATAAATGAATGAGGAAAAGGGTCTACCTTGGTAAGGTGGTCAAACTGCTGCTTTCCTCTTGAGGGAACCACTGCTGCTGTAGGTAGGAGGAGGTGATTTGTATTCCACTGTGCAGAGGTGAAGGCATCTTCTCCACGTGGCAGTGAGACCAGTGCCTCTCTTACTTCACAGAAAGCTTGGATCCACCCAGGGTTACTACAGCAGCATCCCAGTTTCCACTGGACCAGCTGTAAGACCTCATGTTTTTGCAGTTTATGACCACATAACCCAGCCCTGAGCTGCCAACAACTCACCTGCAGCCTCCTCACCATCCCTTTATGTTCTCACCCCAGACCTTGTCCTTGCACCTCATCAGGAGACAGGTGCTGGCCCCCCTTGTGTCCATCCCATGGGTAATGGAGGGAGCTGGGAGCCTGTGCCAGGTACAGCTCCTTGCTCCTGATGAGCTGGGCAGTGTTAATCTCTGACTAATTAATTAATGCCTGGAGGTGTTTACCCAACAACACCTCCAGGGAGGTCAGGGTTTGTAGCAGATCTGTCACCTTGCAGCTCCTGTAAAAGCCTCTCAATGGGATCTTTCAAATTGTTTATTATGGGTTTTTTTATATTCCCAGTCTCATGTATAACAGTCTAGGAATGCTTGATCTATGGATTTTTATTTGTGTGTACCTAGAAATAAACACCCACAAGCACAAGCATGCACCCCTGTGTGCAGAGGAGAGGCACTGGGCACTTAAAGCCACTGGAAATTTGGTTTGTTGCCTTCAATCCCATTCTTTTCCATATGGTCTCATTTCCTGGCTTGCTTTGTCAGTACAGGATAATCATAGAATCACAGAATAAAATATCCTGAGTTGGAAGGGACCCCCAGGGACCAGCAAGTCCAGCTCCTGGCCCTGCACAGGACACCCCAACAATCCCACCCTGAGCCTCAGTGCGTTGTCCAAGCACTTGTTCAACTCTGGCAGCCTCAGGGCCGTGCCCATTCCCTGGGGAGCCTGTTCAGTGCCCCAGCACCCTCTGGGGGAAGAACTTTTTCCTAATATCCATCCTCAGCCTCCTCTTGATGCCATTCCCTTGAGTCCTGTCACTGTTCACAGAGAGCAGAGATTGGTGCTGCCCCTCATGAGGATGTTGAAGACCACGATGAGTCTCCCTTCACTTTGCTCTTCCCAGGTTGAACAAACCTTCAGCCACTCTTCCTATGGCTTCTCCTCTAGACCCTTCACCATTTTTGTGGCCCTCCTTTGGGTGTTATAGCTTTATATCCTTAATCCTGATATCCAAATGACATGCCTCAGGAAAATGGACTGGCCAAAATCTAGCCTGAGTGGTTTCTAACTGCATCAGCACCCTGAGCTATCTCACTGCATGATATTGCATAAAATATCAAAGTTTCTAAAAAATCTGGTCGTGCCAGCTGGAAGATGTAGGTAGAAACGTAAGGCTGGGGGTGAAGGAGAGAGAGTGACTGCAGTAGCTGTGGTTTAGCTGAGCTAAAGCACTGTGTGAGGCACTCTTGGAGTGCAGTTAGGGTTGTACAGTGATTTACAGGCATCCTGACCCACACACAGAGCCAGAAACGTGTGTGGAAATCAATGTGGCAGAAAACCTTGGACAGACAGAAAAAGTACTGTTAATAAAAGCTTTAGGGAACGATGATACCCTGTCCGTCTGTAAAGTTTCTAGCACACAATGGCAGCCAAAAAAAAAAAAAAAAATTAAAAGATTAGCAGACCTCTGGAACAGAGGAGGCTGGCAAGGGAAATGTTCCCAATCTCAGAAAGTTCACATGTGGAAATGAGGTGTGAGCCCTGCCATCAATTTGAGCCGTGGCGGATGGAACACAGCGAACGTGCTCATGTGAAGGCAGCAGAGACAGCAGCAGATGATTCACAGCCACATGGTTCTCATCCTATTAAATGGAAATGAAGCATCCGCAGCAGCTCAGGGGAGGATTGTGGCTGTGGCCATGAAATAGCAACGGGTGAGGGATTTTCCAATTATTCAAACAACACTGAGTGAGAAGGGCTGCCCTCCAGCTCAGAGATGCCATGAATGCTGTGGCCACAGTCACACTTCCAGAGGAGTTATTTACAAAGCTTTAAAAGTTCCCTCAGTTCAGCGCAGGTTTAACTCATAACTTTAAGGCGATGGGATTTATGGACTCATCTAGATCCATAAAAACCTCTCCCCTCCACAAGAAAAAAGTTTTCTTATACTGGAAACCCACACTGGGGGTCTTCTGATTGAGGTCCAGTCTTCCAGAACCAGTGAAAAGTTCATCAAGATCAAGGGAAGTGTTTCTAGACTTCCATCATCTTTGGGTCAGGCTCTTAATGAAACCATCTGTTCCAGTGCATCTTCACCACAGGAAAAACAACTCCAGAAGAAGTTTGAGACCATTGTTCGTCTTTGCCTTTTGTTTTTCATCCTTCACCATCTGCTCTCCCTTCTTCCAGTGAGTAATAAGAAGTTTTTAGGTGCCACAGACAGAGATGACAGGTGAAGTGCAACCCCGAAGGTGTGGAAATTCTGGACATGGAGCACTCACCTGCCCTACCAGGATGGATAAAAATGGGATGGCATTGGAGCAATGAGTGCATCCTAAAGCTATTCCTGAGGTGACAATTTCTTATCAGGAGTGTGGGTACAAACACACGGAGGTAAATGCAGGTATTGCAAAGCCACCTTTTAGTTTTCTTCATCCTGCCAGGTACTGAGCAGTGCTGAGTCAGTTTTCTATGAATTTTGTTCTCTCTTCCTCAGGAAGTTGCTGCCAAAGCACAGGAACCTTCAATCAACAAAAACAAGCATCTTCTACAGAAATAGGAGAGCTGTGCAAACTCAAATCAAATGGGATTTAAAAACATATGGAAAGAAAACACCTCCCACAAAGCTTGACCGTCCTCAGCTCAAAATTCATACAATCAGAAGAAATACTGAGATTTCCTTTTCACAGCTCATTCTACTCATCTGTCCTAGATGTAGCAAAAAGAATTGCTGAGGACTTGTTGCTGTTCTTTCCCTCTATGTCTATTCTGCCACTTTTACTGATTGGATGATACATTGGATTTGGGTTTTTTCCCAAATGGAAAAAGTTCTGTTCAAGCTCAAGGCTTGGCTCTAAGCCAGTGGAAGTCATTCAGTGGGTGAAAAGATTTTCAGCCTTTTCTTTTGATCCCTCTTCACAGACCATGCAGGACTGCCCTGCCAGGCCATGAGAGAGGCCCTGTTACCTACTCAGGGATGCATAGAAACCAAAATACAGCTACTGAAATAGCATTGCTGGAGCTTTTTGTATAACCCATATCTGCAGTCAACGAGAGAGAAAATATCCCACCTATTTGAGATCAATATCTAAGGATGGGATCAATGGTACTTCCACAGGTGCCAAAATCCTTTTCCATTGACTACTGAGAACCCAGACAATGACCTTAGGTCAGGCACTGAGCTTTTAGATGCATCTACATAAATGAGTGGTCTTTGCCGTAAATTCTCAAGGTTTTCTCCTGCTTTCAGTAGTCAAAGGAGAGCTTTCCCTTTCTCTGATACTCTCAGCAGGACAGCCTGTGAATCAATCCACACACTGCTTCACAGACAAAAGTGATGATGTGATTTTTTTTCTGCATTCCTGGAGCAGGAGGGGCTGTAAATGTTGTCCTCTTTGGTTTTTTTTTTCCCCTTGAAGCTGCAGTAGGTAAGGCACTGAGATCTTAGCAGAGAGGAAATGAAGTTCAAGAACACTCAGTAGAATGTCCTGTCATGTCATGTGGGAGTGATGCAAAGTTAAACTCTCCCCTGCAGTGGAGATAAAAACTTGTCAGGTTCTGGTATGGATGTTCATCCCTGTTACCAGGGGCATAATTTTCAAATATTGTGCTGCTCCAGGTCATTCTTAAATCACACTGGCTCTTGGAATGATTAAGGTGCATAATGTGAACTCAGAGACTCCTGGTTATTCTCACAGACAGCAAAAATATTACCTTCTTTTTTTTCCTGCATTAGTGGTCAAAAAATAAGTTAGGATTGTGATAAGAAAATGTGATTTGTGAGCTGGAATTCACTTCTGGTTCTGTTACATTTACCTGGGGTAGTGCCTAAAGTGTCAGTAGAGCTGCAGTGTTTCCACAATTCCCCTTAAGGTGGCTAAAACTCAGAAAAAGCATTGCAAGCACATCACAGAAAAAAAAAATCTTATTGGGTTCCCACTGCCATGGAGAATAGGAGTCTTATCCACTGCCTTAGATGGCTGTGAGAAAGCCCTTGAGCACCTAATTTCAGAAGCAATCAGATTCTTTCCAGGCTGCTGAGTGAAGAAGAAAATATTTTTGCAGCCTGGTTGGTTGGAAAAGTGGATGAAAGATTTTTAATGTGCTTTCAGAGTGTACTCAAACCTGTCTCAGACCTGCCCAAGTCACCTCGGAGCCCCTCTTTCCCACCAGCACATTTGTTTTCTGTGATCCTCTCTCAGGTCTGCCAACCTGCTGTCCACTGCTGTGCATTGAAATAACCCTTCTTTAAGGCTGATAATAAAATAAATGTGAGTGTAACAATGCAAAGAACGTTGTATTAAACCCCCCAAGTTCTCCTTGTCGATGTTCTGCAGTTAACTTGAAAAGCAGAACAAAGTTAATATGCTCTCAACAGTCAGCTCTGAAAATCCAGCTGGGATCTAAAGATAACAGATCAAATCCTGTCACTGGAATGGGGGCACAGTGCTGCTGGTGAACAAGCTGTCCTAATATTTACAGGTGGTTTTAAACAATAATAATCCTCTGATTCCCCCACTGATACAATCCCTTCGCGCCGAGGGCGCATTGCAAATATCCTGGATATTGGCCCCGTGTCTCCATCTGATATAAAGCTTCTGCCGGGGGCTGGCTGGAATATTGGATGATGCACGGCTTTCAGCTGCTGGATGTGGCAGGAAGATGCATGAAGCCATGTGAGATAAGAAAGTCACAGGCAGAGCTCACTGGATAAATGCTTCCTTGAGGAGCTCTGCTGGCTGAAATAAGTCAGTTGTCCCAAGGGAGAAAGAACATTTACAAAAGTCAAAGACATAAGTGCCTTCAGAACAAAACATCACACATAAAGGCTTTGATATGAAAGTGTTTACATTCCATGATTGGGGTTTGGGATTTTAATTTGCTGCTCTGGTCAGGCTAAAAGGAGCTGCTGGAGGTTTAAATGCTTGTAAAGTGTTCCTTTACTTTCCCTCAAATAAAATACTCAAATGTATTTGTTGTGGCTTCTATCTACTCACCTGAGCTCAGCCAGTGATGTTTTAACTACAGCCAAACAGGTACTGGGTTGGGTGAGTCCCTAAGTGCATTGGAACCTTGGAAAAGTGGAAGTGCCTTTAGTCTGTAATTCATGGCAAGGAAATCTGAACAAGATTAAGCCCAAAAGGTTTAAACTGGCAAATTTTTCCTCTGTGTTGAAGCAAAAAACGCCTCAGTAGGACAAGAGGCTGGACATGGCCTGGCCGTGTGCTTTGGGATCAGCCCAGCCACCAATGGAGTCCTGGCAGATCCCCCAGGGTGGGCAGCAGGAAAGGGGGGATTCTGCCCCCCCCGGGTGAGACCCCCCTGCAGAGCTGCTCCAGCCCTGGGCCCAGCACAGGGAGGATGAGGAGCTGCTGGAGAGAGCCCAGAGGAGGCACCAGGGTGAGCAGAGGGATGGAGCAGCTCTGCTGGGAGGAAAGGCTGGGAGAGCTGGGATTGTCCAGCCTGGGGAGGAGAAGGCTCTGGGATGACCTCAGTGTGGCTTTCCAGGGCCTGAAGGGACCCTACAGGAAATATGGAAAGAGACTCCAAGGGTCTGGAGTGACAGGATGTGGGGGAATGGCTTCCCACTGACAGAGAGTAGGTTTAGATGAGATATAAGAAAAAAATTCTTTACTTGTGAGGGTGGGGAGGCCCTGGCACAGGGTGCCCAGAGCAGCTGTGGCTGCCCCTGGATCCCTGGAAGTGTCCAAGGACAGGTTGGACGGGACTTGGAGCAACCTGGGATAGTGGAAGGTGTCCCTGACCATGGCAGGGGGGGGGACTGAATGGTCTTTAAGATCCCTTCTACCCCAAACCATTCCACAATTCTGTGATTCTCTGACAAGGAAATGTGCTGCATTGTAAGTATCCTGAAAGTCATGGCAGCAGAGAGGGCTTTTGGACTGATTATTCTTTATAAATAAGTACCTCAGAAGTGCACTCTTTGCAAGAAGGACTGTACTCAAGAGCTTTAACAAGGCCTGAGCAGATGTGAATGTCACTGTAATTTCCTTTTTTCTGGGGTTTAGTATTGTCCAGATGTCAACAGCTGATGAAATGGATGACCCAAATGCTCAAAAATGTTAAGAAATCAAGACGTCTTGACAAATAGGTACCTTCTTGTCCAATATAACCATGACTCAGTGAAAAATTTAATACATTGCTTAAGTAAGATTGAACATCCTTAGAGGACGTTTTGGGAACACACTTCAACAATCCATGAAATACATTCAGGAACACAGCTGCAGGGAAAGAATAAAGCGTAGGCAATTATACTGAGGCTTGAAAAAGATACAAACTGGGCAAATTGTATGAATGTAATTGAATAAAAGCCTCCATTTTCATCAAATTATTCACTACGCACTAGCAAGGTACTTAAAAAATAAAAAGAGATTTTTTTAAATGAATGTTTAGGTTTGGATTTAGGCAACAGAAATGAGGTACCTTAGCCTGTCTATCTAAACATTGCATGAATTTTCGTGGTAATTAGCATATGGAGATCCCAGAAACAGCACTAGAATTTAAAAGTCTTAAACTGGGATCATTTTATCTGTGTGCTAAACACAGGAGTGATGCCGAGCCTGGTGCATCGTTGCTGTAAAGTTTGGCCTCGGGTCCTAATTGCTTATGCAAAATGCAATCCAAAATAAAAAACACCCTAAACAATGGGGTTTAATGACAAAGATAAGTAGCTACTTGATCTAAACTCACAGAGGCTCATCATTCTCAAAATGCACTGACTTGGACACTTAACTATGAAAGAAGGTGCAATTAGGTCTGCATGTTTTAAAATCCTTATCTTCATGAAAGTAGGAGTTAATATATGACTACAGATGAGGAGAAAAGAGGGCAACAGTTCTCAAGAGTTAAGCAACAGTTTTCTCTCTACCTTTTGAGACTAAAAGATGTTGGCAACGTGGGGGCTGGAGTGAAATAAAAAGAGAATGTCACAAGAGTTTATTAAATAAAAACATTGAAAGCACAGATAGATCCGATTGGTCACCATATGAAACACAGGCTGAAGCGTAGGGCAAAGGTTGCTTTGAAAGACAAAAAACATGCTAAAATTATGTCAAACTTTACCCTTAGCTAGTGTTATCTGACATCCAGGATCTGTGCTGCCTCACTCTGCCCTTCCCAGACGCTGCCCTTAATGCTGTGGAGTCTCAAATCTCTTTGTGCGTGTCATCATAAGGATTTTCCCCGACTGCAGCCAACAGAGCAGCTGAGTCTTGCAGTAGAAATGGAACAAAAGGAAATCCAGATAAAAAGCAGGCTAAGAACAGATGAAACCAAAAAAAAGTAGAGAAGGACTGAGGTGAGGAGTGACCTTTTCCACATTCCCAGGACTGCAACACTGCAGGGTAGCAGCCAGATCCTCAACTGCTGTGGAGCTGATAGAGAGACCCAGATTCAGCCTCCCAGACTTCACAGGGATTTGCTAACATAGGATCCCTCTATAACTGGTGGAGACCATCCCACAACCTCAATGCTAGGGAGATATTTGTAAAAGAAGAGGCACTTCTCTTCCTTTGCTGGTTTCCGGAGCAGAAGTGTATTCATGTTTGCAGAGTTCAGCGTTGGTTTTTGAGGCACGGATCATGGATTTCTGAATATGGGTTGTTGTCAATCCTGAGATAACCTGAAAGGGATTTAGAGGCTTTCAAGGCAGGGCTGAGGTCTCATTTCTCATCTCTAATCTGTGTACTGGGGGCTGAAGTGTCAAAAGTAGCTACCAGAAGGTGACAATCAGACTATTTTAAAAGGGTAGAAAGGAAGACTCAGGGAACTACAGACCAGTGAGCCCCACCTGTGTGGCTGGAAAAATCATGGAGCAGATCCTCATGGAAACTCCCTGCCTGGGAAAATCGTGGAGCAGATCCTCATGGAATCTCTCTGCCCGGGAAAATCGAGGAGCAGATCCTCATGGAGGCAATGTTAAGGCACATGCAAGACAAAGAAGTGATTTGAGGCAGCCAGCAGGGTATCACCAAATCGTGCCTGACCAACCTGGTGCCTTCTAGGAGGGAGTGACAGCAACAGTCAACAAGAACAGACCAATTGGTGTCACCTACCTGTGTGGAGGGACTCAGAAATCAGTCTGAGAAGTTAATTTTAGACTTACAAGTCCATGGGTTTTTTATATAAATTCCCAAGTGGATTTCTCTCTTTTTTTTCCTGCCAGGAAGCGATGACAAACAGTACAAGAAGGTAAGCTTAGCATCAGGGGAAAATGCAGGCAGTTGTGTGCCTTTTGAAATTATGGTGAGATTTTATAACTCTCAGGTCAGGCTTCTTTCAGAGCACTGTGTTTAGGAGAATAAAATCATATGGTGTGTCCTGAAAGGGTACAGCAGAGTGCAATTAGGCTTATCTGAAATAAAAGGGATATGTATTAAAAACGTCAAATATATTGTGCTGCACTGCATTATTTGGTGATTGAGTGGTTAATTCTATGGGAGGAATATAATTCTGATGCCAACATGTGAATTATATGGATCTAGCCTGCTGGAACAGATCACAGATCTGTGAGAGAGAATTTTTTTGACTGTAAAATGGATGGTTTAAAGGGAAAGGGAACACACTCAAACCCATATCAAGGGATCAGAGTGACATTTCAGCTTTCATTTTTACCAAAATGTTCTATGTTTGGATGTTGTAAACATTACTGTTCAGTAGAATAAATGCTTAAAACAAAACATGTAATACAGCCTTTTAGGAATGACCTTTCAGTCCTGGTCCCCATAAAAACCCAACCCAAACAACAGCAGACCAGAAAATAAAAAACCCAAAACCACTGAAAAAACAAATCCATCCATGGGAATTTAAACTTCTTTCCTCATCAGAAAGCACCAGGAAAGCCAAGGTTTTTGAAAGCCACTAATTATATTCAGAGCATAGCACATCCTGAGATTTAGCCTTCTTCAAGGTGTCTCTAGATGAGCACCTGAAGCACTTGCAATAATTAATTGCTTTTCTAAAACCTGGACTAGGACCCCGATTCCAGGATTTGCTCGAGGTCTGGACAGCAATATTTGGTGCATTGATGAGATTTCTTTCTCATGCCACACTCTTCTGAGGTGCATGAAGGAGAGGAAATGCACAATTTTAGAGCGATAGTGAAACTTCTGTTGAGCTTGGAAAGCTTCCAGCAGTATTTTAGATGCTGCTGCAGTACAGACAAACCCAGCAGTAACAAACCTTGTTTGCCATTAGATATATTTTCTAAAATAAATGTGGAGGTAAAATTGTCAGCAAATTGGACCATCTGAGGCTTTTTACTTTCCTCCTGATTTATAGCTATAACACCCCTGCAAATTTTAAGCTAGTATCAAATCCCTGCAGAATCTTTATCCTTCTTAAACCAAATAATTGTCTTCTGCAGGAATACCAATTTTCCTGTGCCTCTAGGCTTGTGGTCTTTGATAGAAATTTCTTTTGGATGCTAATTTATTTGGTTATGTTACAGAGAGAAAAATCTCTTTGCAGCCAAATGCTGGTTGGGAGAAGGAACATAAAACTACACCACCAGTGTGTATTCCAGAAACATGATGAAAACTAGGAACAGGAGGAGGAAATTACAGATAAATGGTCCTCCTGAATATATGGGATTCCCCCAAGTATTAGGATTATTCAGTCTTAAGTGGCCATGCAAAGGGGCTGCAGAGGACAGTGAAGATTAAAGAGTTGGCATGGGTCACTCGGGGGATCAGATTTATTCTTGAGCTGTTGCAGCTCTCCAAAAGTTTGGCACCTCTCAAAATGGTTATTTGGACTCTCAATGGCTGTTGTAGAGAAGTAAGCACCTCTGGAGGATTTGCTTCTCATCCTAAGGCAGGAGTCTGTGATTGGTTGATATTTTTTCTTCAGAGAAATAGATCCAGCTCATACTGTTCTCATTCCCAGCCAGTTTTTTCATTCAGCTTTAGTGATTTAAATATTCCTTCCCATGAAGTAGCTACTGGTGGGTCAAAAGCCCACTTGCAGCTCAGCTGATGTGGCATCTGACAGGAATCAGAAGGGCTCCAGCCTCCAGGTGTTTTCAGACTTTTCCCTCTGGCTTTTTAGGTACCTCTGCAGTTTTCAAGGCTGATAAAGCAGCATCCTCCTCTCTTTTTCTTCTACAGTCTCTTGGAGAAATAACTTGACTGATAGGGCAATGAGTTTTACAGCTTTGGTTGGCTTCTTTATGTTTCTGTGTATGGAGGTAAATTTATTTGCTCTTTGCATTAGCAAAGATGATCAGTGCAAATCTGAGGTGCTAATTGGAACATCTCTAATTACCTTTTTCTATCCTGGGCTGATCCCACAGCGTGGGCAGCAGGGGAGGGGGAATTCTGCCTCTTTGCCCTGCTCAGGTGAGACCCCACCTGCAGAGCTGCTCCAGCCCTGGGTCCAAATTCAGGAGGACGTGGAGCTGCTGGAGCAAATCCAGAGGAGGCCACTGAGCTGCTCCAAGGGCTGGAGCCCCTCTCTGGCCCCTCTGGAGCCAGGCTGGGAGAGCTGGGGGTGCTCACCTG
Source organism: Daphoenositta chrysoptera (assembly GCA_013397915.1). Classification (NCBI taxonomy): domain Eukaryota; kingdom Metazoa; phylum Chordata; class Aves; order Passeriformes; genus Daphoenositta; species Daphoenositta chrysoptera. Next base: position 725,811 of record VZRO01006928.1, on the reverse strand, counting down.
GAGAGGAGAAGGCNTGGACAGGGCTTGGAGCAACCTGGGATAGTGGAAGGTGTCCCCGCCCATGGCAGGGGGTGGAAATGGATGGGCTTTAAGTTCTCTTCCACCCCAAAGCACTCTGGAATTCTGTGACTGAGACACTTTTCCATGACACTTTTGCATGACTGGCAAATTGCAGATTTTTAGAGCCATCCTTACATTGGTTAGTAAACATGATTTTTAGGCTCAGGTGTTTTCTCACAGGTGTAGTCAAATCTGTCTTCAAGCAACCTAAATTCCACTGACACAAGGACTGGAACTCTGAATTCCCAAGGACTTATTGACAAAGGGTAAATTAAACTCTTCAAGTCAACTGTCTGTGAATTCACACCAAGACAGTGACACTGACATCCTTGTTCCTGCCTGAGTGGAAAAGGGATTTGTCTAACCTGAAATAAAAGTACTAAAAAAACCCCCAAAACCAAAACCAACAATCAAACACCCAAACCAAACTAAAACCAAGCAAAAAACCGCCCCAAACCAACATCTCTTTCTTATACTGACACTGCTAAACTACTGTAAGCAGTAAAATATCTGTATCAGCAAGAACCAAATCCTTAAGACTAACTGGATGTCTGACTAATAATCCTCCATTTAGGGATTGTCTCTGATCCCTTTGGAAAATAAGCTTATATTTTAAAACATGTGATTTCCTTTTTTATTAAAAAACCCCCCAAAACCAAACCTCATCTGGTGTTTATGCACCTTGTTCTGAGTAAACAAAGGACATACAAAGGAAATCTTCAGCCTACAGAGCTTTTTGTGTTGCTTTTGCACGCCTCTGGACTTAATTGCAAAGACTTCATTGTTCATCTGCAGAAGTTTTGGAAACAAGTCATTGTTCCTGCAACTCTGCAGGATGTGGGAAATCATATTTTTGAAGCTGTATGGGTCTCAGCAAAGCAGGATTTCAAAATCTTTCTTAACCATAGGTAGCTGCTGCTCCAGTAACCCTATTGAGTTCTCCTTCTCTCTTGCTAAGCAACAAGACAATTAACTTGACCTATGTCTTTGTAAATTTAAGTCAAATCTTCAGCAGTTAATTACAGAAAAATGATAACAACTCTACACTTAGGGCCGTGCAGTTTTCATTACAGGAGAAGTGATAATGTTTTCTGCAAACCTGTGTGCTCTGAATTACAGCATTAATTTTAAATGGTTGTTGTAATCCCTGCAATGATTAAAGTTTCTAGGGCGATTTGAAGGTAAAAGAGAAACCTCAGCGCTATTAAGGTGGAAAAAAATTATTAAATGAATAGTTGAGGTGACAGTCACAGAGTTAAGGCAGATGGATTGTGAACCTTTTTCTGTGCTGGTTCCCTTCCCTAGAAGTCAGGGGAAATTTTCCCACAGTACCTTCATTTACAGCAACACCTTTTCAGATATGTTATAATCTAACACTTATTGTTCAGATTCTGCAGCACTTTAAAATTAAAAATCATGTGACTCCACAGTTTCTCACGTTTGTGAATAAGTCACAAAGCAGGATTTTATCTCTGGGATTTTCCTGTCAATGCTCAGCACACAATGGGGCATTTGCTGCTATTCTGATTTTGCAGCAAGTCTGATTGAAAAATCCCACTTCGTTTCTGAACTGAAAGCAGGAATTTAGGTTGTATTTTTTTTTTTTTAACGAGGTCTCAGCTGGGAACTCAGGTAAATGTTCTAACTCATTTAAAAATTAAATCAATAATTTGGACAGGTGGCATATTATATAAATCACATATTGCATAGTTGGCTTGCTTTAAACAAATATTAACAAAAAAAAATATTTCTTCTTGGTAAGTGCCTGTGAATTGATCTATGCAGCGATGTGCTGCTGTGCTTACAGACCATCGTATCCTGAAAGAACTTCCTGTCTTTTTATTGAAATAATCTTGGGGCTGTCACTCCTTGGACTGCTACAGCTGCAGTTCAGCTTTGCATGTTTGAGTTTGAGTTGCCTTTGGTTCTTCAGAGATCCAAATTGGTGGTCACTGAAAATTTGGCTTTTCAAGAAAAATGCAGCTATTCCTGTGTGGCTGTTGCAGCAGAAGCCTCATTTCTTGGGGGTATCAAGACACTGAAATGGAAGCACTTTCTGCACTTTCTCACTGCTGCAGCACATCTCTTTAATGTGAGTTTATGCTTTATGCAGCACAGATGCAGGGAACAGAGTTGCATCAGTGCAGCAACCTAATGCAGAGGAAGAGCTCCTTACCTCTGCGAGTCACTGCTCCTCAGAGAAAGGGATGTTGTAAAACACGTGTCCTCTGTCAGAGCCAGTGCTGGTTAGAGTTTGACTCTTCTTGAAGCATCCCAAAAACAGAGGTACCACAAACACAGCTGATACAATTTCTGTTTTCTTTCTCTCACACCAAAAGGCTTCTCTGGTGGCCAGTGACAGGACCCAGGGAATGGCTGGAGCTGTGCCAGGGGAGGTTTAGGTTGGATATCAGGGAAAGGTTCTTCCCCCAGAGGGTGCTGGGCACTGCCCAGGCTCCCCAGGGAATGGGCACGGCCCCGAGGCTGCCAGAGCTCCAGGAGTGTTTGGACAGCGCTGCCAGGGATGGACAGGGTGGGATTGTTGGGATTGTCCTGTGCAGGGCCAGGAGCTGGACTGGATGATCCTTGGGGGTCCCTTCCAATGCAGGACATTCTGTGATTTTATGACTTTAATGGTCCTGCCCTATTGAGAGTATTGGATCCCAGAGCAGCTCCTGACAATCCCAGATTCAGTGCCTCGATTTCAGATACAAGATTGCCTCCAACTCACCCCGTTTCCCCTGTAGGCATTGGGCAATACTGCCAGACAGCACCGAAATCCCCCTTTCTAGAAAGAATACTTTGTAGAGATGTTGGGCCTGGTTTTGTACCCTTGCACAAAGATTCCCTTTTATGTCTCCTTCCAACTTCCTCCCTACCTGTTCTGCAAGGCTTGCCATGATTTCCACTTTGGTCTGCCAGTAGAATTGCTTTGTCTCAATCTGATTACTTTCTGCCTGTAAATTATTTGATAATCACAGTTCTTTCCTCCATCTCAGTGAAGTGCAGGTGCTTCTGACAATGCTACTGCAGGGCTTGTGAAAGCATAACGTGGGCAGAAAAGCTGATGTTTCACAGGGGAAGACAAAACAGGAATGAATTCACAGCAAATATTTAACTCTTAAAGGAGGGCTTATAAGAAGCACTGGAACTTTAGGTTGTCTGGTGCCAGTCTAGAGCTCTCAAAAATACATAAAATTATATACATAAGGCTTAAAACTAGGAAAATCATTATTCCCAAATACTTACCTAGGAAGAAATAAAACAGATTTAAAAAAATCTACCAGTGGGCTTTTTAATCTGTAGTTCAGCAAGGATTCACTCTTCATTTATTGTATTGAGACAAATATAAATCTAACATGGGTAGTGCCAGGTACTGACCCTGGCTGAGGATCAGTCCCAAAGCCCTATTGCTTGAGAATACAAATGAATATAACAGAGATGGGCTTTATTTCTTTGTGTGATTTTTTCCCCTAGAGCTTAATGAATAAAGATAAACATTCTTCCATTAACTGAATTCACTCCTTCCTCAGTCATGTTTGTGTTCATTATTACCTTCCTAAGAAGACCCAGCTACGTGATCTTATGTCTACAAACCCAGCTGTCCTCCTGCTCCTCCCTCCATCCTCTCCTGACTTCTGCAACTCAGTCAGTCCCAAAAGAGAATTGAAGGGGAGGAGGTATGAGATTCGGAGGGAATTCAACATCCACAGGGTGGGGAAGGGAATTAGCACACTCTGAGTTGAAAAGACAGGAAGAACTGACACAGGACAATTTATCTGGTGGCAGCTGGCCAGCCTCACAGGCACTGCCCCGCTGGCTGGCAGGCATTCTCTGAAGCAGGGGTAACACACCTTGTTTCTCACCCAGCAAGACACTGAGAGTCTCAGAGGAAGAGCTGCAATTGATGTTGGGAAGGCACAAACCTGTAACAAAACTCGGTTTTTACCTCCTCTGCTCACAGAATGACTTCTTTCATCCTCGCTGCATTACACTTCCAGGAACCACATCCGATTCATTCAACATAGGTTACTGAATTTACTCAGGAGAAACCAGGTGAAATTTGGAAAATTTTAATTAGATGACTCCAAAAAACCGTCTGGCTTTAAGTTCTGTGAAGCTGAGAAAAAATACACAGATCCAAAAGGATTAATAAAGTGAATTCCAAAGTGATCTGTGACAGTGGATGGCAGAAATGGACTGTTTGGGTGGCCATGATCATCCAGATGTGAATCGAGGCCATTCAACTTTTAGAGCCAGTGACAAATACACAACTGACATTACATTTTACTATTCCTGATCAGTGTGTGACACCTGACACTGTCCAGAGAAGCTGTGGCAAAGTCAGGCTGGATGGGGCTCAGAGTAACCTGGTCTAGTGGAAAGTGTCCCTGCTGGAACTAAATCAGGTTTAAGGTCTCTCCCAACTCAAAGAATTCTATGATTCTATGACCAAATTTCAGAAAAGGTGGCTGTGAAGTACAGTGAATTCACTTGATAATGTCAGTCACCATGAAATTATTTGCTCAACTCTGGTATTTCCTTTCCCATTATGAGTGGGATTAACAACGATGGGATTTCAAATTGAATGAATGAAGCAGTTACAAGAGGGAGCACCTGGGAGAAGACAATAGGACAATCTGGCCAACACACTCTTGTGTTTTAGCTTTTCACCTCTGCAGAGTTGATTTACAGTGTCTTTTAGAGCCCAGCAGGGAAGAGGAGACAGAAGAAAAAAGGGAAAATTAGAGGTTGCTGTTCAAGTTTTTGTATAATTTGCATCCCTTGAGTAGTATTTGCTCCTTAAGAACAATCCCATCAGGGACCTCTGAGCCTGATGCCAACGTGTCTTCCCAATTCCAGCATTACCCCCATGTGGGAGAGAGGAGGATCAGGCTCTCTCTGCACACAGTGCCTTGTGAGGCGCCAGGGCAGGACAGAGAGTATCAAAGAGGATTGTGTCTGACACAGCTCTTTTTCAAAGGGATGTTTAGTTTCCCAGAGAAGAGGGAATCTTGCCTAATCCATAATAACCCAAATCGTTTTGCAATACGTCCTTTTAAGCGAGTTTGGCCATGCAGTTTCTCACTGACAAAATCCCTTGATTTTCTAGGGGTGTAGAAGAAGATTAGTGCATAAAAGACCATCTGCCTCCTTGCTGCTGACAGGCTAAAAGATGGTCTTTTTCCTCTCTGTGGAGCAGGTTGCAACCCTCCCAATCTGGAGGCAGCGAGTGTTTGTGATCTCTGTGAAACACCAGCCTGCAACAAGCATTTCCTTTCCCTGGATTTGCTGTCCTGGGATAATCCCCTGGCTGCTCAATGGGCTGACCTGTGTGTGAGCTCCCGGAGCTCCCCACACCCGAGGGACACGGGCTCATCCATCAGGTATTGATGGTCTGGCTTCAGGATTGGATATAATCGTGTCTTTCTGCCAGGCAGACAAGCCTTCCATCAGGAAAGCTTTCTATCCTGGTTACTGATCAAGTCTTTTGGGAAAGAAGGGAGAGTTTTCCACCTGTCAGAGGTAGCAAACAGACATTATTTCCTGTGTTGTGGCCAGTGCTGTGCAGTGAGGAGCAAAGAACTGTCTGAGTCTCATTACTGCTCCCACCAGTGCAGCGTTTGGGGCCTGGGGCTTTTCCATACTGAGTGCTTTGCAAACTCAAAGTAATAACCCCTTCCCTTCCCAGGGGATTGTAGCATGAATAGGTAAGACAGGCAAAGAAAATGAAGATTTATATTCCAGTTTCAGGGGTGGAAAAGAGGCATGGAGAGACTGAGTGATCTGCCCAGAATACCATGGGGTGTAAGGTCAGAAGTGGGAGACATTCAAGTCTTTTCCTGATTTCTTTACTATTTCTCTGCAACTTTCCAGTTGGGTTTGTTCCCATTCTTTCACCCCAGGTATGTGCTGACACAGAATATAAACACATTTGATAGTTTTTAGCATTTACAATAGATAGTTACAGGAAGCATAATCCTCTGTCATGGATCACTCTGTCCTTGCTTTTAGGTGTCTCATAAAAAATATAGTTACTACCCCCTTACACATCGCACGTGCAGTGGGCTAGTTTAATACCGAGTTAATATTTAATAGTTTTCAAAATGTTATGTTATCCTCAGGGAAAGATGCTTCCTGAATCTAAAATGTAATCTCATATTTGGTGGATTTGAGTTTTGCACATGTCATTGGATCAGCTGCTGCTGTTACCAGATAGGCTTATCTAGATCCTGACAGAGCTAAAAAATTGCATGTGTCTATCTTTTGCGTTGTGGTCTGTGTATCCTATCAGACACATTCAATTGCTTCATTCTGGGGCTTTTTTATTTTTCTTGGAAAAGAGACTCGGTTTCTTGCTTTCTCCCTTCCCTGCATGGTTTTTAGGCACCTTGGTTATCAGAATGCTCATTTCCCCATCCATAAAGCATGGATAATAAAATAGGACTGTCTGTAGTGTGAAATTGAAACTCCTGACACCAAAACAGAAGCCACTGTAGCACTGACATTCCTGGTGGGCCAGTGAAGGCAAGAGGGGACTTACAACACCTTCTTACTGGTCCATGTGTTTTAAGAAAGAGGAAAGCTTCAGTCATAAATTGTTTAATGAAAATTTTTTTTAACTAGCAAAAGGAAGGCAAGACCAGGAAAGAAGTGGAGAGCCAGGAAAAATGTTCGTGTGCCTTCTAAGTGGAAAAGGGACAGAGATGCCAGTGCTGGGTTTTTATCTGGGAGGTTCTCAGACTTCACACAGCTCATAAGAAAATCTACCTCAACTCCTCTTTCCCGGGAGAAGGTAGTTCCAGCTTTCACCAGAGAATGTCCAGGCTGTCCAAGAGAGAGGCTTAATCATGTTTTTGTTTGCACCATGCATGTAACATAGAATCCCAGAACCACAGAATTGTTTGGGTTGAAAGAATACTTACACATCATTTAGTTCCAATCCCCAGCTGTGTGCAGGGACATCTTCCAGCACAATAATATCAGGTGAGAGCTCCCTTCACACGAGCTTCCCCAGCTCAGGGCCATGCCATGTCTGTGACCTGCTTGGTAAAGCAGCAGAGTCAAAACGTTGTGGTCTTGGTGCTTTTTCCTACAACTGCTCAAGCTCACACTTGCCATTGAGGTTTTCCAGCTCTCCGGCTGTTTCTGCAGAGTTTGCCTGTAACAGGAGGCTGTGAGAATGACTGTGCTGGGTCAGATGAAGAGTCCTCCCTCTCCAGCACCCTTTTTCAGACAGCAATCAACTCTGGATGCCTGGGAAGAGCTTGGGAGCAGGCGTGAATGTCATCCTGCTTCCTCAGAGGGCTTGTTCATGCTGTGAGCTTGTGGTTACAGCTAAATGAGAGGTGGTGTTTTCATATTTAGCTGTCCTCAACACAGGACATTTTCTCCTATGAATTTCTTTAGAATCACCAAGTTTGGAAAGGACCTCCACGATCACTGAGTCCAACTTTTGACAGACCACCACCACCTTGTCACCCGGACCAGAGCACTGAGTGCTGTGTCCAGCTGTTCCTTGAACACCTCCAGGGATGGGGACTCCACCACCTCCCTGATCAGCCCATTCCAATGCCTGATCATCCTTTCAGTGAAAAAATTCTATCTGTTGTTCAACCTGAACCTCTCCTGTCACAGACTGAGGCCTTTTCCTCTTGTCCTGCCACTGGTTGCCTGGAGAAGAGGCTGATCCTCACCTGGCTACAACCTTATTTCAGGGAGTTGTGGAGAGTGGTAAAGTCTCCCCTGAGCTTCCTTTTCTCCAGGCCAGGCAAACCCAGCTCCCTCAGCTGCTCCTGGTGCTCCAGACTCTTCTCCAGCTCCATTCCCTTCTCTGGACATGCTCCAGCCCCTCAATATCTTTCTTGTCCTGAGGGGCCCAGAACAGAACACAGCACTCGAGGTGTGGCCTCAGCAGTGCCCAGCACAGGGGACAATCCCTGGTCCTGCAGCCACACCACTGCTGACACAGGCCAGGGGCCATTGGCCTCCTTGGCCACCTGGGCACAGCTGGCTCATGTCCAGCCACTGTCACCAGCACCCCCAGGTCCTTTTCTGCCTGGCCACTTTGCAGCCACTCTGCCCTAAGGGTTGAGTTTCTCTCTGCACTGATGTAAATCAGGGTTGGCCCATTATGAACCCTGCTCACTCAGGCTGGGCACTTCACGACAACTTTTTGAACGCTTATTTAAACATGTGGGAGAAGCTTTCTGCTGTGCAGAGGATATGGATTAAAAAAAAAAAAAAGCTTTGTTTCATCCTGAGAAAGCCATGCTGCTTTACAGAGAAGCGAATCCAGATTCCTGCAGCCAGGAAGCTGAGGTGGTGAGTTTTAAATGCCTGCTGAAAAGAGTGTGAAATGATTAGATTTCATTTATCATACTGGAATTGTTTGCCTGCTTCATAACCTACTTGCTAGGAAGGGTCCAAACCCACTCCAGACACTTTTGCTGCCCTCTGTATATCTGCAAGTTTCTTGTATTTGCATAAACTCCGAGGGCTGTGCTTCCACCACTCTTATTTCAATGTTAATTTTGATTGTTGTGGAGTTGGCAGAAGCAGAGTAACCTATGTGCAAACTTGTGTCTCTGCATCCATCCAAGATGGGCAGCTGGAGTTCTAATATGGTCCCGCCTTCCTTGCCAGCAGATTAGGAAGGGATTATGAAAGAGAGGGATACCAAGGGGAAGCATAATTTCATGCCTGTACTGCAGCAATCCTCCAGCTGGCATCAGCCTTTATTTGCTCTGTGCTTTACATGTGGGATCAACAAGGGAGATGGACAGAGAGAAACCAGGAAAGCCTGGAAGTAGAAGGCAAATTGTCTGGCACTTTAAATTCTTTTAAAGTCAGTGTAGTGCCAGTCTGCAAGACAACTGCAGTATACATGGGGAGGTTGGATTGAGGATTTGGGCACTGCCCAGCATTCTTGTTTCTGCTTCACCACAGACTCCCCATGGCCTCGGGCAGGCTGTTAGTGGCCAGGTCTGGAGCAAAAAGGGGTGAACACACCAAGCACAGAAACTCTGTGAGAGTGACCATCAGGTGAGCTTTGGTGTCTCCACGGACAGCACAAACCAATACAGAGACACAACTTAGGTCTGGGCAGGGTGAAAGCTGGTGTGGAACTTCTCAAAGTTGGCTTCTTCAAGTTAACATGGCATAAATACGGATATTTCCACATCAGACTCCTCTGCAAGGCACAAGGCATACCAGAGGATGGAAAACAGGTTCCTAGATCATGAGCTACGATCATGAAGATCTGTTCTACAGCCCAGCCTTGTGCAGGATGGAGCACTCACATGTTCCCTATCCCATGGACCAGATCTGATGCCAGCCAGTCTCCATGTGTCCCATATATGCAGCCAGTGTCCTCACCATTAGGCTGTTCCAGTCAACCTCTGGAAACTGTCAGCATCCAGGCAGAAATTCCAAACCCATGGGGCTGGAGTGAAAGTACTTATGACACTGCAAAGTATAAAATCATTGGGATTGTGGAGTTACGGGCTTGAAGGTTAGCACAGATATGAGAAAATTCCCACTAATATCCTGATTTAGGTGCCTGAATTCTCTGTTTTTGGGCTGAAGTCCCTTTCCAAAGAACTCAGGTCTTTGTGGAAGGAAAGCTGATGTGTCAGGCAACAGCAATTGGCATATTTTAAACCCACTACACTGAGCATGTTAAAGTCATGCAATTTGTCTGAGGGTTAGAGTGAAAAGGTAGTTTCCCTGGATATGTCCTTCCTGGGAAAAAATCTTCAGGATGTAAGATAGCGAGTCATCTCCTAGAGCAGAGGAGAAATGCAAGGCATTGAAACTCTTAAAGCTCATCAGAGAGCAGGGCACCTGCACCAGGCAAGGCATGACACAAATGGACATGAGAAGAGCTCAAAGGTAATTTTTTCCCTCCATTTTAAATTTGGATCCAGAAGGAAACATTCAAACAGCAAGGCCACCTCCTGCTACTCAATTATTGAGAAAGGTAAGAGTCCAGGCTGTGCCACAGAGCAGCACTTAGACCTTCTCATCAAAATGTGACTCTGGCAAAGTGAATACTCTGGGAGGTCAAATGCATTTCCACTCAAGGCAGTATCACTTCCAAGAGCTTGAATGAAGGATTAACGAAGATGACTTGACATTTACCTGGATTCATGTGCAGCTAATAGGGCTGATAAAAGTGCTCCATGAATAATGCATACTGGGTAATTCACAGATGGAAAGATTAATCTTCTTCCATAAGCAGAAGGGATGGGGGAGGGTGGGTCATCAGACAGAAAAGATTGGTCTTTAGATCCATGATACCCTTATCAGTGGAAAGAGAGGTCAAGATTTCCCAGTTTAGTATCATAAGTGATTCCATTAAGGAAGTAATCTTAATTACATAGATAGTCACAGCCCCCTGTCTTTGTTTTGGGGATTTTTTTGGGGGGAGAAAGAAAGGAAGATATGGAGTAATCAGCAAAATGCATTAATTGAAGCTGATTTCCTTGGGGGTGGTCCATGAAGGGGCTGAGCACAGTGTCACAGAGCCACAGAATGGCTGAGCTCAGAAGGCACCTCTGAAGATTGTCTGCTCCAAAATCCATGACCACAGAAACACCAGCTACAGCAAGGTCTCCAGGCAAGCATCCAGGAAAGTTGGCTTTGAAAACCTCTAAGGATGAAAACTCCCCAGTTCAATCACCCTGACAGGAAAAATGGGTTTTTTACCTTGTATTTAAATTGTTTCTTGCATTTTCATTTGTGACCATCATCTTTTGTCCTGTTACTGAACACCACCTGGTCCATCTCCTTTAGTCACCCATCAGGTATTTATACACCTTGAAAAGATCCCTCACAAAGATAAATCAAATCAAATCAAATCAAATCAAATCAAATCAAATCAAAGGAGTCTCAACTCTCTCAGCCTTTCTTCACTGAGAGGTACTCCAGTCTTTATTCACCTTTGAGGCCCCTGAGCCAATGTTACTGTGACCTGTTGTGGCAGGATTTTGACCGTGGATGCAGAGATTCCTTGTGTTCCCAGGGAAAGGTGAATGTTTGGGGAAACGTTTTCATGTTCCAGATTGCAGCTGACAGGAGCAACCATCCTCTCTGTCCTGTGGTTCATGGAAGGGGTGACTCGGTGCCTGCCTGTCACTGTGCATCTGGTGTTCTTCAAAATCCAGCTTGTGAACTCTCACAGCTACTTGTAAGAGAGGCTTTGAGAAAAGATGTCTTGCCTGGAGCCAGGATTAATGAGGTTGAATCCTACTGGTGGCCACAGAACTGATTCAGTTTGGAAAGTGCTGCTGTGGGGTTTTGTTCATTACTGTGATGGGACCACGAATCAAGCACAACTTTCCCAAGGATGTGCCTGGATAATTTAATCATATCCCCTTGAAGACCACAGTGCCCTTTAAATTCAAAAAGCTGGGTTGTTCACAGACTAGAACAATTACATTTTAAATTAGGACAACTCAAAGCAATTTGGTAAAGCAGAGGAAGAAAGAGAAGACATTGTGTCCTTGCTTTTCCTTTTGATTTCAGTCAGCTTAGTGGTTTTCTGGGTTTCAACAAATGCTAAATGACTGCTTTGCTCTCCCAGTCTTGACCTGTGGTGTTGGAGGTCCTTGCTAAGTTCTCTGCCTGTGTTTTCTTTTGTCTGCCCTATCCTTTGGTCTTGAAGCCTCCTTGAGAAGGTCAGTGAAGCCCAGAACAGGATTCCCAGGGCAGTGGTCACAGCACTAAATTTGTCAAGAGTTTAAGAGGTGTTTGGACAATACTTTCTGGCTCAGGTTGGGATTCTTGGGGTGTCCTTCAGAGGGACAGGAGTTGGACTCGATGATCCTGATGGGCTATTTCCAACTCAGAGTATTTCTATGTTTTTATGATTCTTAGTCCCAAAGGAACAACTCCCTGCCCCTCTGCAGATTTCCATCTGTCCCAGTCCCTTTCCAAAGGCATGTGGCAGATAACATAGTTTTAAAAAGTCAGATATCCTTTGCCATGATCAATCAGCTGAAAAGGCTCTGTCCTGTTGATGCAAGAGGGTGGAAAAATGTTCCACTGGCCACCAAATTTCTCCTTTCCCCATAGCTGGGTTGATCTGCACTCCAGTGCAGTGTCCTTGAACCAAGGACATCCTCATCTTCATTCCCTTCTACAGTAGAGCTGGATTTTAGTCTGAAGGTTCATTTAAATGAATGGCAAAATTCCTCCTGCTTTCAACAGAAGGAAAATTTCTTCGCTTGAGTGGAAATTTGCCCAGTCAAGAGTTCACACTTGTCTTGGTAAATAGGAAAAGACATCCCCAAGCTGGTGAGAGGGATTCTGACCAAACTCCCTGAGGCTGCACAGAAGGGTGAAGTCTTCAGGGACACAAAGCCAGGACATCTGCCTCCAACTCTGGAGTCTGCAGGAACAGGACTCGGGCGTGCCTTGGCTTCAGTGGCACAACGTGCACACAGCTCCTATCACCATGGCTGTCCCATGCCACCACCGTGGGTCCTCAAAGAGCAGTGACACCACTGCCAAGAATGAAGCTGCTAGAGCTCCCTAAAGGGGCTCAGCTCAGCCTGGGCTGTGCCCACAGACTGGTCATGAGCAGGTGACACCTGTGTTTAAAAGAAGGGGAGAAAGCCCCATGGAACAGCAAACTTTGACAATTCACGTTCTGCACAAAATCCTCTGGATTATGTGCCTTCTAAAGCAAGATATTTGATGAAGGGCTGGGCTCCTTCACGTGATGATTTGTAGCATTTCAGTCAGCTGAAGGTTGGGCTCTTTGTATATTCACAAACTGTGGGAGACTGTGTCTGTCTGGGTGTGTGACAGGCACTGGCAGCCCCATCTCCTCTGGGACGTATTTGTGGAATATCAGCTATTTAGTGCCATCTTGTTCAGTCAGTGGGCAAGCCAGAAATAACTGTGGAACAAACCCAAAGCAAGCCTTTCCTCTCCTGGAGGATCTGATGTCAATGCATCTCTTATCTCGCCAGACACGAGCCAGGTAAAATCACAACCTAATGTCCTCTGGGAACTTCTTGCTCTCCATTGGATGTGTAGCATCCCAGGAGAGGTTTCCATGCTGCTCTGATGCTGCATCCAAGGCAAGGATTTTATTTTTCTGTAAACTGTGGCTGAACTTTCACAAGAGGCAACTTCTAGTTCAAGGCTGAATTGCTGCATAGTACGTTGGACCGAATGCAAAGGGACCTGAGACTGAACCACCAGAGTGGAGGGGGGAATGGCAGTGATGTGAGAGAGAAAAGAATCAGTTTGGTGAAAACTGAAAGAAATGAGACCACAGGAACCTGTTCACTTCATGCCAAGTGAAAAAACCTCTTGGTGAATAAAAAATTTAAACATTTCTTCTTCAGAGCACTGGGGAGAAAAATAAATAAGAAATGAAGGACTACACTCCCTAACTGGAGAAAAGGAGATGTTTCCTTGCTCCAGCTGCCAAAGTACTGACCCTGGATACAGGAGGCACAGATTTCAACCCTGGTTTTGCTTTGATGTGTAGAAAAGCCACATCTCCCTACCCTTTAAATCCTTTGTTGTTGGCTGTAAGTGGCATAATTACTTCTGCTGCTGCTTTTCCAGTTTGTCCATTCTGGGTGTAGCTGTTGGGAGACAGGAATCTCACCTCCTGTGTGTGAGTGCCCCACCACATGCTTGGGTTCAGGGAGTATTGAACACAGCATGTGACCCCTCTGCCAGGAGGATTTGAGGGAGAAAATGCCACTACAGAAGTCACCTGAGGCTGCAATCTCTGAAACAAGCAGCTCATCCATGTGAAGTGAAGGCTCCAGGGAATACTGACATGTCCGTGGAGACAGAGACAAGTCTGAGCTGGGCTCACTAAATCTCTGTTTCATTTCACTAAGGCAGGGAAGAAGAATGAGTTTCACCAACCAGGACAATTAATAATCAAGCTTCATGTCAGGTGAAAGTGTAATTAGCAATGCCAGATGGAACTGCATCAACAGGAGGCCTGGAGTGCTCCCTCTCCCTTGGAATGTGCCACACTGCGGCCACACGGGTCCTCCTCCAGGAAAGCAGGAGCTGCAATCTGCTCAAGCAGGAGATGGAATTGGATTTAGGTTTTCTTTCATGAGCTGACACCACAAGCCCTGGGCAACTGGTTAACATGACCTGCTGTGACTATTTTGTAATTCTTATGCTACTCTCTCCCCGCTTTGTTTTCTATTTATGCCACAGCTACTTAGTGAGTTCTCTAATATCCTGAATAGTTTTGGGGAAAACCTGTATGATGCTTTCTGATGGTAAATCAGCTTCTCACCCTACCATTTCTTATCCAGTTCTCAAGTTTCTTCCATGGAGGAAATATCCAAGTTATTGTAAAACTAATTTTTTTTTTTGACACAACCCTTCAGTAAATAGGCTGCCACACAGCAGGCTGCTCACTTCCATACTGAGAAAGAGGAACTCATCTAATAATAATTATAGTGCAATACTTCCCTTGAAGCACCCCCAGGAGGCTCTCTTTATCTGGGAAAGGTATTGGAATATTCACACCTAATCACCTCAACACAGAAATACAGTTCTTTAAAGGGGGAAATCAATTTTCCCTTAATATTTAAAATACTAATGATGTACTTTGCTGGAGGTAAGTGCTTAGATAAGATCATACATTCAGTGCTGGGGATCAGGAGCACAGTCTGAAAGGGAGGGGGTAAAAGGAGACAGTGGGGTTCAGTGATAACTGCTTGTAACTCAACAGTAATTTATTATTAAAAAAGAAAAAAGAAAATATTTAGATGCTTCTCTCTCCTCAGTTTGGTTCCACACCAGTACAAAACCCCAACAGTGTTGATCCCTCAGGTTGAAAGTCTGTTTTCCCTCCTTAGTGACATTAACAAGGCTTTTTTTCTGTCAGCAATATCTGCTGGGATCTGTGGCACAGACAAATCCTCAGCACTCACCTGGAATTCTGGTCTCTTTTCCCTTTGCTGTACTCCCCCCATTACTTTGTTTTGTGAGTCACAGTGGTGGCAGCAATTCTGTCCCCTGAGATCACACTCAGGACTTCCAGAGAAATTCATCTGATGGAAAACTGCATTGTCAACCAAACTTAATTTTTTTTAATGAAAAGTATTTCCTTCCTGTAGGGAATTCACAAAGTCTGCTTTAAAACTCCAAACAAATGCCCAAACCTAAATACTTTCATCTCGAATCTTTCCTTTTGGGATATGAGAAAATCTATAGGGGTGGAGTTCTTCTGTTTGCTTGTGTCTTTGTTTAAGAAAAGATCCATTATCCTACTCAATGAGACTTTATGAAGGAAAATACACCTGGATTAGATATTGGGAAGAAATCCTTCCCTGAGAGGTGCTGAGGCCCTGGCACAGGGTGCCCAGAGAAGCTGTGGCTGCCCCTGGATCCCTGGAAGTGCCCAAGGCCAGGTTGGACAGGGCTTGGAGCACCCTGGGACAGTGGGAGGTGTTCTTGTGGTGGAAGAATCTCTAAGGCGCCTTCCAACCAAAACCATTCTGTGATCCTAAATACAGAGGGTAGCTGAACAAATCTGACCCATTTCTTCTCCACAGCATCCTTGTCTCCTGAGAATTTCAGTGATGTCCCATGTGTCCCTGCAATCAGCCCACAGTGCTTCCTTTCTTCTTTCATTCCTCCTGTTTATTTTTTTTTCATTCATCCCATCTCTCCCCTATTTCAAGGTCGGTGTAAAAAAATCCAGCTCTGGGAAAATGTGGAGAAATCTGGCATTCACTGTTATTGTAACCCCAAACAGAAATCATATTAAAACCTGAAGTTTAGTGAGCCTATGGATGTATGCATGGATAGATGTGATTTATTGGATGTGTCAGGGGTTCATTTCATCTTTAAATAGGAAAACCATGAGGTGTGACTTGATGACTTATTAAAAAAATGTCACACTACCTAGGAAGAGTGACACCATAAAATACTTACACATACAATTCCTGAGAGGGGCTTGTCAGAAGATATCCCAGCATATCATTTAATGGGAAAAAATAATTATTCACAGATTGTTAGCTTTGCTTTTTACAAACAATGAGTCCAGTTAATTTTGTCATATCACTGGCTTGTGTTTGCAAGCTTCAATCACTCCTAAAAACAGCCCAGCCTTCCCAGGGTACACGGAGTGAAAAGGCATCATTTTAATGGGCTTGTAGCTAATTAAAATGTGTGACATTCGGAATGTGGCTGGAATGTGGCATAAAAAAGTAATTACAGAACAATACATCATGTCACAGACAAGTGGCTAAATGTGAGCGTGTGCTGGCAAATACCATGGAGGAAAATCCAGCCTGCACCAGGCTCTTCCAAGCACTCGGGACCTGCGTGTTTCATCCACACGTGGTGGAGGTGTTTTCACTGTGGGTAAGTTTCAAGACCTGTTTTGCAATTCTCCGAGGCTCTGCCTTTGATGTCCTGGTGTAAATTGACCCCTTTCCTTGCAGGGGCGTGGCTGCTGGCAGGGACAGCGTGGCAAACAATGTTTGGTTCCCAGGGGCAGCATCATGTGCAGGGAGCAACAAAGGTTTGTGGGTTTTGCCTGATGTTGTGTATTCCAGGCTGCTTGGTCTCCTTCACTGCGCCTGCTAAGGAAATTAATGCATTCCACTATCCCAGGGTGCTCCAAGCCCCGTCCAGCCTGGCCTTGGACACTTCCAGGGATCCAGGGGCAGCCACAGCTTCTCTGGGCATCCTGTGCCAGGGCCTCACCACCCTCACAGGGAAGGATTTCTTCCCAAAATCCCATCTACATCCTCCTCTTTCAGTTTAAAACTGTTCCCCTTTGTCCTATAACTCCTTGCCCTTTCCAAATGTCCCTCTCCATGTCTCCTGTACACAACCTTTAGGCATTTGAAGGTGCTGGAAGCTCTCCCTGGAGACTTCTCTTCTCCAGGCTGAACAATCCCAGTTGTCTCAGGCTTTCCTCATGGGAGACGTGCTCCATCCCTCTGATCATCTGCGTGGTCCTTCGAAGAACAGTTTCAAACAGCAGCCTGCGTTTCAGCAGGCAGCTCTCCAACAAAAACATCGGAATCAGAAAGACTACTGAAAAAAGTTTGGGAGGTGTCCCTGCCTGTGGCATGGGGTTGGAAGTACAAGATTTTTAAAGTCCCTTCCAGCTCAAACTATTCTGTGATTCTAGAACTGAGGTCTCCAAATAGATGATGAAAGGAAATATTGCTGTATGGGCTGATAAAGTTAAATATTTTTGTGTCCTAGCCTTCTTCCCTTCTGCTTTTCAAACTATTTCTATTTCTTGCAGGTAATTAATTCTTTTTCTGTCTTAGCTATGTGCATTAGCTCACACTCCTGGAAAGATTAAAGGGTTTTTTTTCCATTTAAAATCTTGTTAGAATTAACCCCAGATTCTTAACTTAGCAGTCAAAATGGACTCCATGCTGAACTCAGCACTTCTTTTAAAAAAGAGAATTAAGAATATCTATTTGTCTGCTTTTCAAGGAGACTAATGTTCGAAAAGGGAAAAAAAGGAATAAAGAAAGAAAACAAAACGTACCAGTACTGTTAGATTTATTGCTTTTATTGTAATTTCTTTGGCTTATGTAAATTTAACTGAAATTTTTCAGACCATTAATCCATAACACCAACTATAGCCCTCTTTGTTCTTAATCAAAAATGGATGGATTGATAGAAGGATGAGATTTTCAGAAGTACTCAATGCTGGTTGATCTCTACTTTGATGAAGTCAGTGGTGAAAACTCTCCCAGAATCCATTAAGAACAGAGTAGAGCTGAGCATTTCTGAGAACCCTTCTGGAGTGAAGTGTGGTGAGGGATCATTCCCGAGAGCACTGCCAGGTGTTCAGCATTGTGATTTCCATGCAGTTCTGTTTTTTGGGGTTTTTTTGTCTTAAAAGTGGTTTGAGCTGTTTAAAATCTACATCCCAAATAGGCTTTGTGGACTTTAAAGGAGTCTCTTGAGCTGCTGTGGTTGGGTTCAGAAATTCAGAGTGGCTGGCAGAAAAGTGCATTAAAAGCACACATAAGGGATTTGGGAGACACCACAAGTAGCGATGTTTGAAAGCTGAAATGAGACAAATAAATGTGGCAGGAATGCATTTAGAAAGTCTCAATGTGTTTATTGCTTGCAACTGACACAAGTCCCTAAGGTCAGTAGTAGTTTTTCTTACCTCTGTCCTCTGGAAATCCACAGTGAGAACCAGAAAACACAGGAGAACCAAACACAACAGATGGGTCCTGGTGCAGATTTGGGAGAGAGGAACTACCCTGCAGCATCAGGAAAGACAGGTCATGGACTCACTGAATGGTTTGGGTTGGAAGAGACCTTAAATCTCATCTCATCCCAACCCTGCCATGGGCAGGGACACCTTCCACCATCCCAGGTGGCTCCAAGCCCTGTCCAGCCTGGCCTTGGACACTTCCAGGGATCCAGGGGCAGCCACAGCTTCTCTGGGCACCCTGTGCCAGGGCCTCACCACCCTTCTTCCTAACACCTAGTCTAAATCTAAACAGTTCAACAAAGATCTTAAAACCTCATAAACTTCCCTGTGATTCACAGCACCACGGCTGGTGGGCCAAAATTTCAAGCCAAGCTTTTTGCTGTCAAGACCCAGTTTGTCAATCCTTGTCATGGGGAAAGACACAATGTGTTACAGAGGAGTCGTTCCTAAGGGATCAGGTGGAGAACACGACATAAAGGGAAAGAACTGACCTGGTGGCTGTGTCTCCAACAGGCCAAATACTTGGGAAAACATATGGTCCCTCTGCCCCCACGGAGGCTGGAGGAGAGGCAGTTTAATGGGGCTCTGCACACGAGTTTTAGAGCCTTTCATAGCACAGATATAAATGATACATTTCATCTTTATGCCACCCTTCTAAATCACTGAAAAGCAAATTCAGTTAATGCTGAAAGGCAGAAGCCCTGAGCTGCTGCTTTGCTTTGCTATTTATAGTGTCAGGACCAGCTCTGGCTTAATCTTCTGGGTGTCATTCAATATATTTCTGGCCCAACCAGGTAGAACGGAAGGCTTGGCTGTATTTCCAAGCTCTCAGGGGTTTTAAGACAATCCCACAGCTTTTGCTACAAGTAGTTTTTGCAGTGTACTGATAAATAATCACAGGGAGAATGTAATTGTCCACAGGAAAACATCAGCTGCAAACCAGAAAATAAAATCCCCAAAAAAGTTAAAAAACCCCAAACAACAAAAAGCACCAAAAAAAAAATATTAGCAAAGGGACATACTGACTTCATTTTCCCAGCAGATGTCTTTGCTGAAGTCCCTCCCTTTCCTGGCTCAATTTCTGCCATGTTAATTGTCATAACTACGCCCTGTAGCTCCTTGGTAGGAGAATTGTCACAATTAGCCTGTGACTTCTCACCAGCTGTCTTGGCATAGACAACGTGCTTTGGACTCTGAACACCTGCAAACCCAGTCCATGGTGGATGTTTGGATGCTAAACCAAACAGCTGTTGCATTTCAGGCTCATTCTCTTGGGGAGGGTGGGGGGAGAGAGGTGGAAAAATGTCTATTTGCCCGAACGCCGTAATTTTCCCTTTTTGAGGTTTATTCTGTGCATTCTCTTCCAGTGTGCTGCCTGTCAGCTGATGGAGGGATGGCCCCAGCAGTTATCTGGAGATTACACAATCTGTGGGGTTCCATATGTTGGTAGATCTGAGTAGCTAAACAGAATGGGGGGCAGGGGGGGAAAGAGAAAAAAAACTCCACATTTATTTTGATTAATTTCCAATTACTCCCTTTCCAGGGCTTTTAAAAGACAGTTTGGTTTGGTTGGTGCACTTCTGGATGAGTGTGATCTGGGAGCTGGCAGGCAGCACTTTGGCAGTTTTACCCCAGTGAGTTTAATAACCCAACGAGAATTGCCCAGAACAGTGGGATGGGATTCATGGAATGAGCCATGAATGCATTTCTGTTCCCCAGTAACTGTTCAGTGGGATTATTCAAGAGATTTAAATGTGGGTGGCATCAATTTGAAATGCAGATGGTGTATCTTATTAAACACCATTTTAGCTATTTGTAGTGCTCAGAACAGTATTTGCCCTGAATTTAAATAACGATGTACAGTATTTGTTAAAAAACATGCTTGGGCATGTTTTGTTTAATTAGTGGCTTGAAATTTCCTAGCATATGGCTTGTCATTTGCTAAAAAAATATGCAATTATGAACTTCCTTGAAGTTTTACTATGAAAATGTAAAATTAACTTAGTATGTTCAGCAGTTAATGGCAGGCCATTAAATACAGTATTTACTAAACAAAAGACATATAGGAGCAGCTGAGTGTGCCTGTGCCATCTGTACCCCGAGCACTGTACATCTTTTGGTTCACAGGAGGTGGACTGGACCCACTCTGCTCCCACAGTTCATTACCAGAGTTTTCTGCACTTCAGTGCAAATGACATCGTGTCTGGTTATTATCTTTAAAGGCCTGGATGCCGCTTTAGAAACATCAATTTAATTTTTATACTTCAGGAAAGCAAACAGACCATCTGCTTGGATATCCCAGTACTTTCTGAAGTGCTGCAGATATTTTTTTTCCCTGTCAGGTTTTGAATGGCCTTTTAAAGTTTTTGAAACTTAAAGTTGCCTGGCTGTTCATTTTTCATTAGGAAATGGAAACGAGAATCTGGAAGACTGAGGGATGATGCATGGTGGGTTTTTTTTCCCCCATAACTTACCTGCTCAGTTTCTTCTCCTCATCACGACAGATGACTAATTCCACGTCTGCCTCCCCTCCACCAGCTCAGCTCGAGCCCGTTCCTCCATCCAACACCTTCATCATTCCCCAGTCCCAGCAGAGCTGATGGAAAGACTTGCCTCAGGCATCTCCACCACCCCTCATTGCAGGCAATATTATGCACTCAAATGAGTCACAGATTGGAGGATTCTCATTTTTACTCTTGAGAGTGACTTGTCTCGGGAAGAAAAGAGGGAAGCAGTGAAGCCTGATGAAGAAGTGAGAAAGGAATGACCCCCAGCCTGACACACTCCTTTCCTTCACAACTCTGATTTCATGGCTTTATCACACGTTGAACTTCTTCAGGCACAGACAGCAGGATTCATCTCAGTGCATTATAGACATCTACACACGAGCCAGGCCCTCCTAGGCTGAGAATTTATCCAAGAAATAGGCTCTTTTAGGATTTACCTGTTCTATACATTTGCCTCTTGAAGAGGTGAATGACAGCCCTGAAATCCTTGTTTCTGGTCATCAACTATGAAGGGAGTGTAGGTATCTACACTGAGATACAGACTCCAAGTGCAGAGTCCACAAAACTCATGGCTGAAATCTTCAGGTATCACTGAAAAATTTCTGTAGATTTCAGGAAAGTCAGTGTTTCACTGTGTTTCCTTTCTTACCACCATTATATCTTTGCTCAGTAAGAACAAGCTGCTCAGCTCATCAGAGGGACAAGCAAAGCTGTGATCCTTTCCAGGGTGAGCTGTCAAGCAGATGAAAAGAGAGGGGGAAAGGTGGGAAATCAGAAACATTAACTCATATCTCTGTTTCTGTGTGGGTGGTATTTGTCTTCTCACTTTAGCCAGGGTTGTCAATACTTTTGCTAATATTTTTCCCATCTTTCTCCCCACTAGCCTGACCACAGTATCCCACCACCTCACTGATCTGCTTCACTCCTTCTCACTGTGACTTTTTCAGGATCCTCTTTTGATTTACAGACAGGACTCCTGGCTTTACCACTGCACTTCCTTCTGCTGCTTCCTCACTCTGCCTGCTCCTCTCCTTTCCCTGATCGCTGCTGATTTCCTACCCCAGCTCTGTTATTTTTTACATGACTGTCTGATCTCTCTGTCTAATGAACAACTTCCCTGGCTCCCAGCTCCCTGCTAATGGAGATGGAGAGAGCTTTACCTCCTCAGTCACAGAACCCTGGGCAATATCATATAGCAAAAGGAATTATGATACAAAGATAGGTCCATAATGTGCTCACTCTCTTCTTCTGTGATAGAGAGTGACTTCCTCAAGGGGAATGTTTCTTTTGTTTTCCACCTTCAGCTCTGATTTCCCTGCCCAGAGATCAATTGTTTTTTGTAGGGCAGGGTGCTCACGCTCTGCACAAATGTAAAGGGAAGATAAGGGGAAGNGGGGAGAGACACCTTCCACTAGACCAGATTGTTCATCTAATGAATTGTCTTTGAATTGGTGCTTCTTTTTGACCTATTAAGACCTCCAAAGTGTTTCATTTTTGGTCCAGACACGATGAGTCAAAATATTGTTTGATCCCCTGAGTGGATGTTCCTTGCTGGACAAAGGGCCATTTTTTTTTCTGCAGATAAGAACTGAAAGGGAAGAAATTAAAAAATTCACCAGGTCATTCATCCCTTTTGGCTTTAAACTGTCACTCCAACAGTAAAAGAAGCCCATGCACATCAGAAGAAATCAATGAGACTTGATAGCAAAGCATCAGAGGAATGGTGAAGGGAGGGAACAACACAAACTTGTAAAAACAAAAAGATATTCCAAATAAATATGAAAACATGACTCTTCATCCCTACCCTCACACATCCAAATGGGATTCATTGTGGTCCAATTTTGACCTTGTCAGGTGCCCCAAAGTCTAAACAGTGTTTATGACATCCAGTCAGGGGCAACCCCAAAAATACAACAACTACTCAGAAGAAATTATAATGATTCACCACGAGGAGCTCATTGCTCTGAGTTGTTGAGAACCAACACTTGGGGTCTGTGTTTAGGGATGTCATTGCCTAAGAAGGAGACATAAAAGACACCTTGAAAAGTTCATGGCAGTAGCTGTGAGTGCAGGAATTCCTGCTCTGTTGCCGTGGCAAAATTCACATTCAGATTACATTTTGCCTGCTTACACTCAGGCTGCATTTTCAATTCCATGTGTCATTCTCCTTGTCTTCTCATCTTAAATTGCTGTATAGTGCTGCTGTGCATTATTAAACAGTTGCCACATTTCACCCCAGTGGATCTTGCTTTTAAATGATGGATTTACAAAGGCTCTGCTGCTTTGTTAAGTTTGCCTGTACAGCTAGTTGAGGGTTTACCTCAAGAAAAAAAAAAATTTCCTTGAGAAAAAGACTTGAAAAATTACTGGTTTTCATTAGAAGTTGTTAAAATCTTTTCCCCTTTTCATTTTTTACCCCAAAGTTTCTGTTTTTCTGAATTGAAAATGAAATTAAATAGGTATGTAAAAGGTATGTAAAAGGTATGTAAAAGAAATGGTGTTACAAATCAATGCTATTATTAACAAAAAGAAAATTTTTCCAATTAAACACTGAAAATCATTCCAACAGTATTTTAGCCATCTGCTTTCTGGATATTGCAGTGAAATAAAAGAAAAAAAGAAAGAAAGAAGGAATTGATTTCAAACCACTAAGAATGGAAACAATGCCTGAGCTGCAAATATCACAGCAGAAATCTTTCAATTGTTTCCAGCAAGTTCTTTTTGTTCATCATCTTTTGAAACTTGAAAATTTCAGAGAGAAAAACTGCCTTTAATTCTGTTTCTTAGTAGTTGTATCCATAAAATGAAACCCAAGTGCAATTTGTTTCTTAGATTAGAAGCTCAATGAGACAGAGATCACTGCTCCATGAAATTAAGCACATTGTGTGTAGGCTGAGGAAACATCCCTGAAAAGACAAAGTATTAGAATGTGTCCCAAGGAGGATGCAGTGGCTGTATAGGGGGTTTTCAAGAAATGGAGAATTTCATTTCAGGCAATGAAATAAAATGTATATTAGGGGGTGGTGGAAATGAGATAGTTATGAGAAATGTTGATATTCAAGAGGAGGTTGGATGGGCTTGGAGCAACCTGGGATAATGAAAGGTGTCCCTGCCCATGGCAGGGGGTTGGAGCTGGATGATCTTTAAGTTCCCTTCCAATCCAAACTATCCTATTGGGTCTGTGACATGATTCCATGACAGCTGCTATGCTTCAGCTACTGTGCAGTGCCAAATGAAGAACTGAGATTGATGGGCCCAGCCGGGGAAACCATCACAGTGTCTGTGTGTTGTGTATCTCGGGGATAAAACAATCCCCAAATGCAAAATTAGAGCAGTCAACACCCTTGGAAGAGAACTCAGACTATTTTAAGACGTGTGGAAAGATCTCTAAGGATGCAGATTCCCTAGAAAACTTTAAAAAGCTTTAAAGCATCTCCATTTATTTATAGACAGTTTCACCAAGTCAGCTGCTAAAAGGCGGTAAAATCTGTGTTGTGGAGTCCTTTTAGAAACAATGCATTTCTCAGGACCAGGGATCCGACTGGGGCTGTACTCCACACTCAAATGTAAATATTTTCTATGGCTTGAAGCACTGACTGCAGAGGCAGCCCCAGGCAGACACTAATGTGCAGATTGTGTAGATAATTTTAGAAAGCAAGAGCAAGCCAAGATGTGCCATGCTTTTGAAAGACATTGCTGGGTCCTTCTCTTAGGAAAATGTTCCTCTTGTGTTTTTTAAGACCATTTTCTCTTTGGCTGACCATAAATAGTTTCCTTCAGCTCTGAGAACAGACAGGATTCTGCCTCCTAGATTTCACAGAGGTTTGTTCTGACTAATAGGAAGATTTTGGATGTGTATTACTAATATATAAAAAAAAAAAAAAAAGAGAGGCCTCCCATCACCACCTGTGGTGGATCCAATCTATGGTTTAAAGGAAAGCTGAGATTGCAATCAAATAATCTGGTTTAACAAGCTGGGACTCCAAGGAAAACATAAGGTGTGAACACAATGAAGTTGGAAAAAAGCACCACCGTTCTTCATAATTAATTGTTTTTACATCAAACTGGATTAAGGGAAGTTGCCTCCCAAGTTAAAGGCAGTCTTAGAGCTGTTTGTAGCTCGTGTGATGGACAAACCAGCACACAGAAGTCTTCTGGATAACTGTGGAGGGACTGATCCTTTTTTCATCCAAGTTCAGTGAGCAAGGCAGCATCTTCAGAAGTCGAACCTTCAATGATTTTAAAGAAGTATTTAAGGTGAGGTTGAGTGGGGCTTGGAGCAACTGGATCCAGTGGAAGGTGTCCCTGCCTAGGACAGGGGGGTGGAACTGGGTGGTTTTCCAACCCGACCATTCTTTGATCCTTGGAACACACAAGGGTTTTGTGGTAGCCCAGTTTAAAGGGCACCAATGTGTGGCTAAATGAGACAAAGTTCTTAATGGACAGCAGGAATTGCACAGGTGAATTCCAACTATGCAGCACATTTTATTTTCAGATCATTCCATGAACATCAAGTAATTAATCCTCCAAGCACCTTGAAGCAGACAGCTGGAAAGGACAGTTATGCAGACATGCCAGTAAATATTTAATTTCTCCTTCTTCCTTTTGGTTTGGGATTTTTTTTTTTTCATGGTCTGTTTTTATGGAGTAGTTCCTCAGGTGAACTCATTGGTACCAGCTCGTTGGAAGAGGGAACAACTGTGACATGGTAGATAAGACACATTTTCGAAAAATAATCCTGGAGGTGATGTAATACTGCAAGCAGAAATCACTTCTTTCAGTGGCACATTGCAGAGAACAAATGAAACAGCAAAATGTACGGTGACACGGGTGCTCAGGGGACCTGCTTCGAGACTCCTGCTTTATCTCTGACTACAAAGGCAAGATTGTCCCTTCTGTGCAGCAAGGATGTGCCAGAGGAGGCGTTGCCATGGCAGAGAATAACCACATTATGTCTCCCAGCCCAGCACTTGTCTGCTCCTATTTCCAGCCACTCACCCCCCTGGCCAGGTTGAGGTGCAAAGCCTCGGACCTGGTGCTCAGACCCACCAGGGAATTCTTGTCTGGGCAATTCGAGGCAGGATTTTGGCACTTCACATCCCCACCTGTGTCAAGGGGCTCAGGCACACGCCGTGAGTCCAGCCTGATAGATTTTCCACCCTGAATTATGCCCTGGCCACCTTCCAGGCAGACCATTTGGGACTATGATGTTGTTAAATCCGATTCCCTTGCAGGGTCAGGATTGATCAACACAAGGCTTATTTTTGGCAGCACAAAGGAATGTGTTTACTGGGCAAATCCTGTACCAGTAGAAGATGTGAGTAAATCTGCCTTTGCCTTCACAAAGGTCAGCTTTTCAAATTACCCTCATCCATGTACTGCACCAGGCCATGAGGAAAGGTGTTGAGCACCTTTGTCATTCTGAAGAGAGGGAGGGCTATGGTTAACTCAGCACCTTTCAGGAGGAATTCTTCAGGGCCCTCTCATTCCACTTGAGCCAGGGTTCAATCCATACTCCAGCTTAAGAAAGAATCCTGCCTATTTCTGCTGGTTTTGCTTCAGCAGAAATGTGAAACCAATCTGCTGGCTGGATTTCAGTTTGGATAATTACATTTTGCTCACATAAATTACTTTAATAGTTTCAAAGAGGGGAAATTACTCTCTGCTAACTCTTCCAAAGCTATTTGGTAGTGTTAGTAGGAAAGATGAAATTGGCCAACCCACCAGAGAGGTGGCTGTGTTTTGATGGGGGATGAAATTCCCCTTGCAGACAGAACCTATTTTGTGCAGGGAACTTCAGTCCATGTCCAGCCTACATGAAAGATGGAGAGCTATTAACTCCTTTCTGAAGCCTCACAGCTCTCAGCCTGTGATGTATCTCCCTCAGCCTGACTCTCATGTATCAGGCTGGCTCTCTGACAGCTCTTCTGGGATGGCTTAATAAAGCCCTATTAAATCCTCATTTTCCCATTGTAAGCTGGCTGGATATTTCCTTTCTTTCCTCTATCACCAGCCCCCTTCCTTCAGGATCCACTCTGCCAGCTGGGCATTGTTTCCTGTTATCACCCAGGTTAGCTGCAAGGCTGCTTGGCTCTGCATCCATCACACCTGGAGGGGCTGGGATTTTGCAGACAAGATAAAAATCTTGTTGGTGACCTAAACACCCAGTTCTGCATCCCAGTGTCACACCATCCATCCTTGCCTCTGCCTGGGACAAACTGCAGCTCCCAAATTATTCCCTCCTGCTTTAAATGATCCTTCTAGAGCCTGCTGTGGGAAATATGCTTTAACTTATCTTCATCCTTCTATCTTTCTGAGGCAAGCTGGTTTTGCCCCTCTGTACCACATCCAGTATTCTTATATTATATCTTGGGCATTAAATCCATCACGAGTTTCATCTTTCTTATTCTTTCCTGCCCTTAAATTTCTTCAGCGTTCTCATCTATCACATCACTCATTCCAGCCTTGTTATTTCCATTCTCATCACTTTCGGTGTCACTCTCACGCCTGAAATGTCCTAATTTTTCACATCTTTTAAGTATGCGACTCAAAATGACATCCTGCCTAAATCAGTGGCATTATCTTTATGATTATTCATTCCACAGAAGTTTTGGGACAGCTAAACTCATATGCATAAACTCATTGTTCAGAAAGTCTGAGTGCTCAAACACTCATTCTGTGAATTCAGTACTGCAGGAGATTTCTCCAGTGTTTGAGGAACACAGCAAAAGACACACATACAGGATGGGAAGGTTTTGAAGAGTTATGGGCAAGATTTTTTTGCAAAACTCATGATATTTGGAGGTTTTGAGCTTGTTCATTTGGTCAGACCTGGTGTTTTACAAAGATTTATGCACATCTTATCTGAATATTGCCAGAGGTCCCACAGATTATGACGTGCAGGAGGAAAGGATTGGCCTAAATCATTGCACGGGCTGTAGTTTCTTTGGGCAGGACTTGTAGGTAATTCTACTCACCAGCTGTGAACTTATCTCATCTTAGGTGCTGAAAGGATTACTATTTTTTATAAATCTTAGATTTTTCAATTTCTGGAGGTTGCAGCTGTTTTAATGGATTTGAGGATTCTGACCTTGCACTGTTATTCAAAAAGAGATGAAGAGCCAAATGTTGAAAAAAAATGCACGAATATATTCCATGAATATCCTTATAAAGGAAATGAAATAAAAGAAATACTGTAGCAAAAATTCCCATTTAAAAAAAAAAAAAAATTGCTGCATAATGAACTCAATTTCAAAAGCTGTGGATGTTGAATATCTTGGGACAGTGGAAGATCTTCCTCACTGGTCACTGTTTTTATCAGCTGCTAATGCACACAGCATTTTCCATTTTCTTAATATCCCATATGATTACTATTTTCTCACAAATATTTAAATACTTTTTTTTCATCCCTTTGCGCATGTCTTTTCCCTCAGTCCTCTCATGGGCATAACATATTTATGTAATAATGTGATTTGAGCTAACACCAGAATGTAGGAAGAACCATGGGTGCTGGACATGAACATGAACAGATATTCAAGATATTTTCTATAAATTACAGCAATATTTTGGGCTCCTGTAGTCCAACAGAGCTTTGTTTATGTCATCTACTTATTATGCCTTAGGCAAGAGCCACCTGAAAAGGAAAATTTGGGTTCCACAAATGATCCTGAAATCATGAAAAGTTTTAAATCTTAAATCAGTGGCAAAGAGGATGCATTGCTTTATTTTTCCCTACTGCATTTTTGTTCTGCAGAACTTAAATACTCCAACTTTTCATTCCAAATTCACTGAGGTAGTCTGATCACACCAAGACTACTTGTGTTTCTCCAAAACTAAAATGTGCTTCCCAGTGGCCCTGCCTTTTTGTTGGGATGAGGTGGATAAAGGGAATCCCCATTTTCTCCTCTGGGGAAAAGATTTAGATGGATGGCCAGGAGCTGGGAGCTTGGAACCTGCACAGCTGTGCTGTCAGATGCCTGGTGGGCTGGGAAATTTGGGTTTTAGTCAAAGGACTTGCAGTTCGGGTGTTCTCTCCCGTGAAAAGAGGCCAGATGAGCTCTGGTGGTGTTGGGAAGTTTGGAAACTTCTGATCCTAAACCATGCACACTCAGAGCTTCCTGAAAATCTACACAGCACTCAAGGAGCCCAAGCTCACTGCTATTTGTAGGCACAATTTTCTTGGTCTTCACTGATAATAGATCCTCTAGCTAAAGTTTCAGCTCCACAATTTCTGATGGAGAAGCATTTTGCTCTGAGAACTCTGAATTGTAGTTACAGAGTCCTTCCAGAGCTTCAGGGCTGCTTTCCAAGTCACAGCCTTTACACTGGGCTTACAGGAAAGCAAGGGAAATGTTGACTGCTTCTTTTTCACTGGGAAATTTCCCCTTTATACATCACCCACATACACCCACAGAGCCGAAGAGAAATGTTTACTTCTGCCAAAAAGATTACATTAAGACCCCGTAACACGTTACAGAAGCAAATTTTGGTATTACCTTTGAGACACTGGGATTCATATTTTAAGAAATTTTCCTTTGCCACCAGTTCCAACCTGAGGAAATGCTGAATGGGCATGAGCTCAGGTGTGGTGGAAAGGAGGGGTGGGATGAGATGGCAGTGGTGTGTGGGGTGTCAAGGCAGGCTGAGAAAAGGCAGCCAGACAAGGTGACAGCAGTGATTAGACTCCATGTGACTTTCAGTGTTGTCCTTGAGCGAGGAGCCCTGGAACAACTGCATTGCACAACAGCACCATCACTTATTGTGTCTTGTAATTGGTTAGGAAGCCATTAATGACAACTTGCTTCAAACCCCAACAGCTGGCTCTGTGACCCTCTAGGTAACAACAAATGCAAGAACAGGAGGAACAGGAATAATTCAAATCCACAATACAGCCAGTTGCTGTTCTGAATCCTAAGGTATTATCGTTTTATGTATATTTCAGTGACAAACCAACCCTGGCAAATTTTCTGGTTAAATATGTAGCCACTGATTCTGGGGAAAAAAAAAAAAAAAAAGTGGATTTATTTATTTGCTTTTTTATTTTATTTTATCAGTGCAGCACTGGTTTATTTTGGTGTAATCGCTCTCATTTGTGTCTAAAAAAAAACCCCTCAAGAATGCATTGAGTTCTTAAGAGCATCACTGTCATAAATCAGTGTAGCTGCACTGAGTTTAGAAATGCTGCCATGATTTATTTGATTTGTAGCAGCTGTGGATCCAACCCTCCATTCTTTGGTGCTTTGTGCCAGCACAACTAGTCATTGAACTTTACTAGAAGGTTTCTGATCAATTAAAAAAAAAAAAAACAAAAAAACCAAACTTTTTTTTCTTTTTTTTTCCACGACAAGAATCTCTACTTCTCTTTTAAGATTCTAAACCTGCAAAGTACTCAAACCCAGCTTTCCTGCTATTTTCAAGAGCCTCTCATGGAGTTCAGTGGGAAACTGAGGCTCTTGACCCTCTGCAGGACAGGACCTTAGAGCTGGAAGGAAATTGCCTGGCATCATGTACAACCTGCTGATGTGCTTGTGCATTCATGCACAGTAATTGATCCTACAAGCTCCTGAGTGTTCACTGGACTTGCCATTACACCATGAATATTTTATAGCTGCACCACTGTAATAACAGTAATTACATTTGCCCTTTTACAGAACCTTTTCTATGAGGGTTTCAAGGTGGTTTATGGATGGTAATTAAGCCCCATGGTCTTCCTGTGGAGTGAGAATTATTATTCCCCTTCTGCAAATGGGGAAGCTGAGGTGCAGAAAATCTGAACGTGACCTTGCCCAAGGTCATATCTCAAATCTCTGCCAGGATGAGGAGATGAATTCCAGGATTCTTGCTCCAGGCTTGTTGTAGTTTTTTATTTGATTTGGATTATGCCACCAACTGAAGAAAAAATTTCAAAGTTGAAACTGTCAATATATTCCTATTATTTGGTATATTGCACATTTTTCCTGTTCTGAAGAGTCACTGTGCCTCCCCTCACATCCTCACAAAAAACATCCAGGTGTCAGAAGGTACTCAGTGACATGAATTTGAGGTGCTACACCCAGAGGCCCCAGTCCTACACCAGAGATGCCAGTGGAGACCTGTCACTAAGGATTAGCCCAGGCTTGCAGGTACCAACACAAAACCATTTCTGCCATCGTGAGCCCTCCACAGCTGTGAACAAAGCCCGTGGCTGAAAGGCACTTTTCTCTCAATTGCTTTGCTAATAGTGAAACAACGTCCCAAGGTAGATTGTAATGTCACTGCCTGTCGTTTAGACAAATGGAAATGACTGGCTGTGATTGCTGCTTTGATAAACTTATTTACTACCAGAGTGCCAGCCCTTGGCTGGGCTGTAAAAAAGGTGTAATTATTACATAATGATTATATAATGAAAACCACCTATTTATCCAGGGAAAATGAGCACATTTCTGGAGTGGTACCTCAGTGTCAGCGGGGTGCAGGCTCACGGTCACAGCAGGGCAGGGCAGCCTCTGGAAAGGTAAAATTCCAGCACGAAATTCCCGAGCAGCGAGCCCACACGCACAGCAGAAGGAAGCTGTGGTATTTTTTATCTCAGTCACAGCTCCGAGGGAGCGTGAAGTGTCTCCACATTTCCAGCTTCAGATGTAATGTGACTGGAACCACGTGTGGGATTTCCCTGCAGCTGGGGAACAGATGGTGCCAGGTTCTGCAATGTGGGATGTGGGGACAGCGGCCCAGTGCCCTGACCTGCTGCTCCCCATGGCACTGAGCTGCTCTGGGAGACAAGAACCCACAGAAACAGGTATGTTAATACAAAATGTTCTCCAAGAATACAGAATCCTGGCTTCACAGAAGTAACTGGGAAATTATCACTTAATTCTGCCTGTTCAGAATGTCCTTCAGGGAGTTCAGAGATACCTTTAGCACTTAGGAAGACACTGTAATTACTGTAAATGATGTAAAATCCTTTAAGCTATGAGACATTCGACCAGTCTGATCAATACCTTGCAATAACAAGGTTTAGCTTGGTAAGAACTGTTGTGCAGTAAGAAGATTGTTTATGATTTATTCTGCTTAGCTTCCAAGTTTTTAGACCAACAAACCTGTGTATTTGAAGGAAACAGAATGGCAGAGCAGTGCTCGTGGGCTGAGATTTTTGGATATTACCACAGGGAAGCAAAGAGCTCCTGGCCTGGCTGGAGGTTGAAAGGGAATGGGTGCCAGCACATCCAGGGTTAAAACAACAGGGATAAAACAAGACCACGCTTTCCACAGAGAAACTCCTGATACAGACAACACACCTCGAGAAAGGAGTTATTCCCTTAGCACAAGTTTCACATCCCCTTTTTTTATTTTATTTTTTCACTTTTCTCCCTTTGGGATCTCCATATGGATCCCACCCTGAGAAACAGTGGGGTTTCCTGTTCCTGGCAGGGCTGTATGAGCAGCCTTCCCTTTATTCTTTATAAGAGGATCATTCATGGGAAAAACATCCAAAGGAAACCTCTCACTCTGTCTTTGACTGTAGCTCCTCATCTGAAATAAAACTTTGGACATGGCAACATCCACGGAGTAATGTTCCACAGAGTGCAGACAGCAGCTCTCTGAACCGTGTGTTCTGAGCAGAACTGTATTTTAAGTTCAAGCTCTGCTTTGCAAACACCTTAAAATGCCTGGAAATTTCACCGCTGCCTTTTACTTATTCATTTCAGCTCCTGTGCCTCAGCACCTCTCAGCTCTGATGTATTGAGAGTCATTAGTAAGTAAAGCACTTTGAATCTATGCTTCTGAGTTTATGTTTCTGAACACAAGCAGAAACTCATACCCATTAGTTATTTACTGAGCTGGAGACTGCTCAAATATATCTTGAGGAAGTTCACAGGTTTTTTTCGTTTCAGTTCATCTTATGGGGAGTTTTGTTAATGGAAGTTTCAGCAGGTGAGGAGGTCTTTTATTTTTACATGCACTTTATGCAGTTTAAATGCCATTTCATTAAAATCTGTTTATGAACAAAACACTTGAAAGCAAATGTGAATTGCCCAAAGCATTTTTCCCCATTGTCTGTGCTTAGGCAGTTCCCTGAAATCAAAGATTTGATGGACTTTTTGTTTTTCTTCCATTACGGGTTTTTATCCCATGCATGTAACAAATGAAAACCATGAATTGGAGTGGACGTGGCATTTTGAAAACCACAAAGCACTTGATTTATTCAAATTATGTTTACATAGGAATTATTTCACCCACCAGTGAAATGCAGCTGTCTCTGGCTTGGAAAACGTCAGTCTTTAAAAAGAAACATTGCTAAGTGAAAAGAACTTTATCTCATATAAAACTTGATGAGGAATGTAGGCTTGCAGAATGTAATTACTCATTTGGATCTTAGCCCAGACACCAAAGCTATCATTGCCTCTTTAGCAAAAGTAACTTGGAATCTTAAGTGGTTGCACATAATGAAAGCCTTGATTCTGCAACCTTTCTGGAAAATAAAATCAGTATTAGTAGTATAATGCTTCCCAAATATTTAGATGTAATTGCACTTATGATTTACACCACACTTTAAACCAGAGACCTCCAGGCACTTGATAAAAGTAAAGGTGGGTTTGATTTTCAGAGCAGCCCTGTTCACTACTTCTGGATCTCCACGTTTCAGAGCCTGAAATATGTTGTCACAAGGGAAATTAGTGACTCAGTTCTGGCCCCTGCATCCATGCAGAACTTCCCAGTGTTCCAAAAGGGAAGTTTCCTGCACGGATCATTGGCAGATGTGGTTCCTGTGAGAGCAGGAGCTGGGGTGAGGGATTGGTTCACCTCCCAGCCTCTTGACTGTGTGGTTTGCAGCAGCATATCGAGCACTGGTGTCAAAATCATGGATGGGTTTGTGATAAAACTTCCATGGTTTTTAAAAGCAGTGAGATTTCAGAGCAGGCACATCCATTTTCTCTGTGGTGTCCAGCATCCGTGCAATCATTTCTATCCACGGCAAAATTGGTGAGCATGTTTCAGCAATGAAGATGTTATCTTTTTCCTTCTGTATCCTTGGCATTTTCATCAGTTTCCCCAAAGGGTTCTCTGTCTTCCCTTCCCAGATTCTGAACTATTGCCAGACTCTCATCTGAAGATCTGTGTTATTTTAACATTCTCTTGGTAAAATATCTGTCCCATAATTGGAGGAGAAGAGAAACATCATCCAAACGGTACTAAAATCCATATTTTAAATACTATGGTAGTTTCAGAAAACCTATTGGGAAGATAGGGAGAGAGATTTATGGAGAAAAGAATGGAAGTTTGCAAGGAATGAACACATAAATGAAAAGAATAAGGGTATGGAGGTGTTCATTTTTTTCTTAAACAAAGAGTTTTGGTCTGTCTTAGACAGAAAAATTTTAGTCAGTCTTACCTTACAAGATGTTAGAGTGTCTGTTATGTGATATCACTGTAATAATAATTAAAACAAAAATAGTTCCCCACAGTTTATGATCATGGAATTAAAGAATAATAATATTAAAAGGGTCATGCAATGGTTTGTGTTGGAAGGGACCATAAAGAGCATCTCATTCCAGCCCAGTCATGGACAACTGGCTCTAGGTGACCCTGCTTGAGCAGGGAAGTTGGACAGCAAGATCTCCAGAGGTCCCACTCAAACTCAGCCTTTCTCTGATGCAGTAATTCTGTGACTCTGAGTCTAAATAACTTTCAGCCTTATGGAACTGACGATCTTCAAAGTAAGATCAGAGATGTAAAAACATCTGGCTTTACAGATTCCCCCCATCTGCCAGAAGTATAAGTTCTTCTAAGTCTACCAGTTGGCCTGAAAATTCCCTTTTCAATGTTTCAAATGCTTTTTCACCTGATTTAAAATACATTAAACCCGAAGGATGCTCATTATACATTGTCCCAGGGAAGGAAAATTGCAGGTTTCCTGTGTCCTACTGTTCATGCTGCCCATCAGAAAGGGGGAAAGAGGTAGAAACAGGTCAGTGTGTGGTGGGGCAGAGAGCAGCAGGTGAGAAAGGATGATAGAGGAGTCTGAGAAATTGCTGGCAATTGTGGTCCAGCCCTCCAAAAGTTTCTGTCAAGAGGCAGAACTAGACACATGCTCTTTTTCTGTAGTCTGTGAGAAGCCTGGGGTTTTTTCCCCCTCTGCTCTGTGTGTGTGTTTGTGGCCACATTGCAGAGGGACGAAGGAGCTATTTATTTCTTCATTAATTGATATTTGAAATCTTCTCCCCTTTTAACAAACTCATTCATCTTCACAGCACCTTTGCTACCAGGCAATTTCTACAAATCAAGCTGAACATTCGATCTGTGTTGTTTTTAATGATCTTCCTTGCCAATATTTATAATGTGCCTTGAAAGCTGAGGCAGACCATGGGCTAGATATTTAATATTAATTAATGTGTCACTCCTCAGAACACGCACATGCTGAGGAAACGAGTAAACATGTTTAATTCTACCAGAGGGGTTGGAGGCACTTGTAAATTGCTAATTCATTTTAAAGGTGTCCCTTCCTCCCTTTCTTTGCAGATTAATTTCTTTGTGCTCTCCCCTCCTTTTTAATTGCTGCAATCTCACTTCTGCAACCTGAATTTCACCTCCCTCTTGCCCACATTCCCATTGCCTCTGACTTTCAACCAAGATTAATAAAACTTTCTATAATTGCTATCAGTGCCTATTCAGTAGCACCCAATAGGACAGATAGTTTTGGAGAGGAAAGAGAGGGCTCTGGAGAAAAGGATTCCCAAAAAACAGAGGACACAGAGGTGATTGTCATGTCAAAAAATTCACATTATTTCTACTCTGTGCTAAATGTCATTCAAGAAAGGCCAAGAAATGTTCTGCCATTGATATATTGTGAGTCAAGGCT
Organism: Daphoenositta chrysoptera; assembly: GCA_013397915.1. Taxonomy (NCBI): domain Eukaryota; kingdom Metazoa; phylum Chordata; class Aves; order Passeriformes; genus Daphoenositta; species Daphoenositta chrysoptera. The sequence goes on along the minus strand of VZRO01006928.1, from coordinate 690,203 downwards.
AGGATAACAGGTAGAATATATAGGTATTAATAACAGATAAGGCAAAAGAATCCCTATGAGACAGTTTTGGTCAGTGTAAAAGTACCACGGAGCCAAAGATGATCAGAAAATCAACATTTCCTTCCCTTTTGTGTAACTTAACTTAAATCTTGCCTTCAGGATTTCAGTAACTTTGGGTCTGATCTCTGTCCGTGTGAGATTTGCTTTGCACTCAGAGCATGCAGGGTCGAGTTGAATCATGGTGGCTTTCACGCAGAGATATCCCAGGTGATAAATTAAATGCCCAGTTCAGTGGTGATTATGCACAGGTTTTCCCTGCCTCCTGTGTTTATTTTCTGTTTCCCTTTTCCAAAGCAAAATGTCACACTATTGGGGTTGATTGTGTCTCAATGGAAATAAAAAAACTGAAATAGAGGAAAGGTGAGGGACATTTTGTCCCCTCTCAGCAGCTTTTTGGAGGTGGTGTTGGTTGGATTTGCAGCACCCTTGAATCGTCTGCAGCTCAGTTACGGTGATTTTCCCACGAGAATGCAAAAAAAAAAAAAGCATGTTGGAATTATTAGTTTTTCTGTCAAATGTCATGTAAAAGCCATTAGTCTGAATTAAATTCCTAATTTAGATTGGCTTTTTTCTGCCTTTATCCTTTTCCAGTCGATCTCTATTCCCATGTAGTCCTAAACATTTCCTAAAGCTGTTCCTTGGGCTAAAATATCCCTTCCTATATTTCTTCCTCTCTCCAGCTGCCTTATTCCTTATTTAATTCCTTCCTTATCACCTCAAGAGAAAGTTAGTACATTTTTAAGGTCTCCTTCCCCTTTTCTGGATTAGTGTGGGATAAACCTAATCACAGCTGCTGTTGAGAATAGCACAATGCCACTGATGGAATTAATAAGGAAGGAATGAAAATATGTTTTCGAAGTCTGCCCAGCTCTGTCCTAGAAAGTCCTTCAGATGGGCGTGAACTGAGTGCTCTGGGTTTAAGAGATATTAACAAATCCCAGTAAACCCAACCAGATTTCACTGAGCTCTGCATTTCCTCAGCTCCGTTACCTCACCTCCAGCGTATTGGTGACACGCCAGCAGATTGATTTGCAAAATTTCTGTCTTTATGACATTCTATAAACTACTTTATGGGACAAAAGACAGATATATCCCCGTCTTGCAGAGCTTCCAAATTGCGGCTTAATTAAAGCACTGTGAGACACAAAGGGAAGACAAGGGCACAAGATAAAAATCAGAGGGTTGTATTCTTGCACAATGGATTCCCATTACCCTAAACAGAATCCTACCAGGGCATGGATGCCTTTCAGCAAGATATCTTTTATGACACTGTAAATACAGCAAGGAAATGCTCGAGTTTTCATTCTGTTGGGCAGAGAGAAGGGAAGGTCAGGCAGAAAAGGAGAAGGGGGAGTCTTCAGGGAGTAAAAGGGTCCTTGGCACAGGGTGACAAATTGGGCAGATTCCTGGGAAAAAGGCAGCAAAGCTGTGTGGTGGAAGCCAGACCAAGGCAGCGAAACAACAAGGGAAGAAATCTCTGGGTGTGCCAGTAGAAGGACCAAAGTCACCTCCCCAGAGCTGCAGGTTCTGCATCCCCCTCGGAGCTCCCTGTCACGGGAAGCTGCTCTTTGTGGTGGTTGAGTCCTGCTCTCTTTATCTTTCTTCAGGTTTGGGTACTGCTGCAGAACCTATTACACAACAAGTGCAGAGAGGAGAGAGGAGGGTGATAAGCCCTGTGGTAAAGGCATGGGTATGTCATTACATTTTGAGTATGTGATGTAGTGACAGCCAAACTGAAGGCTCTTGGACTCAATAGAAAAGCTCCTGTTTATTTCAGCCTGGCCTTAAACAGCTAAGAGAGGAAACAAAACACATCTGGGGACATGGAAAAGCAGTATCCGGCCACTGTTTGGAGATGTTTAGACTGTGTTTAGGCAAATTTAAACTGCCAATAACTATTAATGCTGTTAAGTTTGTTTATCCAGAATGACAACGAAGGAAGATAAATAGTCCTATCTTAGGAAGAGGTAGAACAAATCACACCCAAAACCAAACATGAATAATTGCTTGAATTATAGAACCACAGAATACTGAATTGGACGGATCCCACAAGGATCACTGAGTCTGACTCCTGCAAAGGACAACCTCTACAACCCCACCTTGTGCCTGAGAGCTTTGTTCAAAGGAACTCCTTGAACTCTGTCAGGCGTGGTGCTGTGACCCCTTCCTGGGGGAGCTTGTTCAGTGCCCAAACACTCTCTGGGGGAAGAACCTGATTAAAGTGAAGGGACTGATTGAAAAAGAAGGAAAAGATGAACCTTTGACTGATGTAAGGCAGGTTGCTTTAGAGCAATTAATTAATTTAATGCAGATAGCTCTTCCCTGTGAGAGTGGTGATGCCCTGGCACAGGTTGCCCAGAGAAGCTGTGGCTGCCCCTGGATCCCTGGAAGTGTCCAAGGCCAGGTTGGACAGGGCTTGGAGCACCCTGGGATAGTGGAAGTTATAAATTGGAACCTTGGGTGGGAAGTGTGGGGTAATGATCTTGTTTGGATTCAACAGCGAGCATTTTACACCATGAAATCTTAGAGAAATGAAGCAGTCCAGTCCTTTCAGAGGGATGTTTCCTACAAGGACACCCTGAACAAGCATAACATGCTGGTTTAATTCCCAGCCTCTTAAGAATAGCTGGAATATTCTTAGCCAAACTGAATTATGCAGCAAATTCACCCCAAAAGCTGTTCAAACCAGTGTGTTTTATTGTGCAACTGAGATGGACTGAGAACCCAACTGGTGGGTGTCAGGGAGCTGCCAGTGAGTGATAATTCAGTGCTTTTAGTCACATCCACATTCACATTGCTTGGGAACTAACAGGGGGAAAAACAATACGAATAAAGCCAGAGGGGTTTTTGCTGCATTTTATTGAACTAAAAATGGAACTATGAAATGAAGTTGGTCAGGCAATAAAATATATGCACAGGAAATTCTTTGGCTTCAATATGAGGATAATTGAAAACTGCCAAAGTTTAACATTAGCCTATTAGTAATGGTTGAGCCTTAATATTAGAGCTCCAGATGGGGAAAAATGAAAGGCTTTCCTCCTCCTTGTCGTTCGTGTTGCACTACAAGGGAAGAAAGTACCTAGAGCAACACATAATCAGTTAATACCAGAAAATGGTCCTTCTTTGTTAAAATCACCAGCTTGTGTTGAGATCCATAAGTGGCTGCCTCCTGGGCAATGTTCTTTAAGCACTATTAATTGCAGCTAATGGTATTAATTGCCTTTTGCATTTGTATGTTAAATGTGGAAGGAGCTATATATTGCAAATGCAGTCTCTTCCTGATCTTCTTTTTCAGAAATAAGATTGAGGAAGATTGAGGAGAAGAGGCTCAGAGACATCCCAGCCCTGTGTGAGCAAAAGCCTCATAAATCTCCCCAAGGAGCGTTGTAGCATCTCTGCTCAAACTTTGTAATAATAACGGGGTTTGGTTTAATATTTTATGGAGGGATTTTTTAAATTGGATCGGAATTCTGCCTTAAGTCTTCATTAAAAAGACATCTACCCCCCACCATGCCTAATTCTTCCCATGGAGCTGCAGATTCTGCTGATTTTGTCTTGGGCACAATAAAGCACCAGATCTGCTCACGGGCAGTGCTCATTTCACACGGATCAGAGCCCTGGCCTGTGCTGCTGTGTGGATGATGTTAAGCCTGTCCTACACAGCAGCTGGGAGGGGAGCACAAGTTCCCCTGTTCAGCCCCGGCTGTATCTGCATGTGACCAGCTACAATCCCATGCTGTGAGCCTTGCCCGTAGAATAAAACCTCTCACAGGACTGTGTCCCCAAATTGTGTGTCATTACAGCTCAGGAGTCTATAAATGCCAAACCCACAAATCATTCCCCATTATCTTTTTTGCAACTGAGGCAAGAAAACCACCATGATTCATCATGAATCTGCAGACACTGAGCCTGACAAAGTTCTGCTTCCAGTTGCTCCATCCTGGACTGCACAGGGCACAGGGGGAGCATTGTAGCATCACATGAACAAAATTCCACAGGTGGTTCCTCACTGCCCAACAACTTCTGCCGTCATTTATAAATACAAACAATAATGGGATTCATACGGGACTGAAGAGGGTACCCTACAAAACCCTCAGTGCTCTCAGGGGTTGTTGGGGCTCCCCTGTGCAGGGCCAGGAGCTGGACACGATGAACCACATGGATTCCTTCCAACTCAGGATATTCTATGACAATAGCCAAGCTGCACTGGGCCACACAAGGGGGAGAGGCAGAGCCTGCTCTTCTAAACCATCTTTTACTCCCACTTGTCAGGGTGGGAGCTTGTCCATGCAGACAGACAGACAGACAGACACCAGGGGAGCAGACAGCAGAGTCTTTAAATGGAAATCTTGGGTGTATCAAGATGGAAATCTATTGTTTACCTTTACTTGCACCGGACTTTTAAGTTAAAATTTCAAAATTCAGATGTTTAAATTTTAAAATGTTAAACTTTTACAATTTTAACAAGTTTAGATCAAACTGTAGATTTTCTTTAAGTCATGCTACTGTATCAGGGTGTTTGATGCCAAATTTGGACCAGCAATCAGTGATTTCCAAGACATAATTGGAATAGCTCAACAGGAAAAAATAGGAGTTTGAGCACCTACATTACAAAATTGATGTCAGCTTAGAAATAAAGAATATAGAAATCCTTAGTGACTGCTGAAAACTCTGGTCAAACTTAACTCTATAGTCAGGGGCTTTACTTCCTGGCAAGTTTAGAACTCACTGCAATGTCATGCAACATTTAAAAGGCCCCTGTGTTCTCTTGAATTCATGTTTTTACTTGCTTTTAGGATTGTTGGCAATATCCCTGTGGGACTCAAAATCCCCAGGGAGCAACTGGTTTCTCTGTGACCATTTCAGTCCAAGGTTTCAGCTGAACCTGCCACAATGGAAACACAGAAAGAGCAGTTTCTTCTCAGATCAGAAAGAAACAGAGATAGTGGAAACCTGAGCTGTGGTGATACAGATTTTTATCCAACAGGCAGCACAACCTGGAAATTAAAATTTGCTCTCATTTGCAGTACTGATCCAGCAAGTGTTTCCTGCAGAAGGCCTGACATGAAAAATAATTTTAATAAATACTAAAGAGATGCGGTTCAAGATTTTCTAAGGGAAACTCTAAGCCATGATAAATCTGGTACAGAGAAAGAAATAAAGAGGGAAAAAGATGAAGAGAGAAAAAGAGAAAATGAAGGAGAGGAGGGAGAGAGGAAGAAAGGGAGGAAAGGAGGGAGGAAGGAAGGGAGAAAGGGAGAGAGAGAGCAAGGAAGGAAGAGAAAGAGAGAAAGAAAGAAAGAAAGAGAGAAAGAGAGAAAGAAAGAAAGAAAGAAAGAAAGAAAGAAAGAAAGAAAGAAAGAAAGAAAGAAAGAAAGAAAGAAAGAAAAAGAGAAAGAAAGAAAACCTGAAGCAGTGGGAGATAGGAAGATAAACTCAGAGGTAGATTGTTAAACTCATTTAGCAGCCAAGCAATCCTGAGATAGCAGCTCTCTGTTATCAATGTGAGCTGTGCTCCAGGCAAAATTTCCTTGGCGCATTATTGACCTTTAAAATTACATCCTACTCCCAAATATTGCTCCATGCTGCTATCTTTTATTATACTTGGCTTTCTTACAGCATTTGTTTATCAGTCTGCTTTTCTGTGTTTACCTTCAGCCTTTCAGAAGCAATTACAGAGGATGGACATAACTCAAAGTAACAGGTATAGCACAGAGCAAAGAGAGGCTGACAAAGCTCAGGATGAAGGAAAAAATGGGGAAGGGACTAGGGCTGGGAGAAGGAAACAGTAGATATATAGAATAGAAATAGTATAGAGGAATCCTGTCACTTCTCATTAGGATTTGACAGCACTGCAGCATAAAATATGCACAAACTGGCCACCCTTGATCAGGCCAGATGTCAGGTGAACAATCTGTGAGTAAAATAACACTGAGAGATGCTGGTTCCAAAAGGCCAGAAATGACCCTTTGATAGGCTCAGACTTTAAAGTTAACCTAAACCCACTTTCAGCAGGTGAAGTTGCTGAAATGCTCTGTTTAATTGCAGAGTGGAAGGGCCCAGAGATGGTGCAAGATCATCCTACTGCAGCAAAGCAGGGATTCTGTGGGGTTTCAGGCACCACTGGTAAATTGGGTATGGCTCAGTCTCCCATGCCTTCTCAGTGTTGCCTTGAATAGCACAGTAAATACAAATAGAACATAATTTCCTCCTGATGTGACTTTCTTCAAAGGATTTTCTTTCTGGAAGAGTTCCCAGGACATGGCTGTCCCAATAAAAGCATCATTGCTCCTGGTCCTGTAAGCATTATACAACAGATTTCTCCTGATCTTCAATCAGAGAGAGAAAACTAATTAATCTCTCTATATGAACAGTTCAAGCAATAGATCCATAAATGACAACAAGTGGGAGAGAGCACCGTGCTGCTCTTCAGGGTCTAGTGAAGTAAAAATACTGTAAAAAATAAAATCAGAAGAAGAAAAACTGAAACTTTGCAAAAGAATGGTTTGGGTAGAAAAGGACTTCAAAGTTCATCTGGTTCCACCCCCTGCCATGGGCAGGGACATATTTCACTAGACTGGATTCCTCTGAGCCCCATCCAGCCTGGCCTTGAACATTCCAAGGTTATCAACCTGTCCTTGAGTCTTTTTAGCCTTGATATGGCAGCTTGCTGATTTTGTCCAGTCTGATCTTGCTGTCTCAGTGCACGGGGCTGACACAGGCACACTGAATCTCTCCAGGCTCCTCTCAGGCAGGGGAGTGATGCTGGGAACATGGCACAGGGATCTTCCCTTACTCCTTTATTCACAATTAAAGTTATGAGCAGCATCAGATCGACAGCTGAGCAAGCACAGAGCAAAGTCACCCAGGCTAAAGGACATGTGGTGGCCACAATGCCTTTGGAAAATCAGCCTTGATTCCAGGAAACTCCCTGGGAATTTCTTGGAAGACGCTGGATGATATTGTTGCCTTTCCCTGGTCTTAAAATTCAAAGCCAGACACGGTTAAGGGGAAAAGAAGTTTTTACCTCAGTATTTATTTAAGGAGCCTTAAAGCTCCACCACTTCGTCTGGGTGGAATGCACCGAAATGCTCACACACAATGGATTGCATATACAATTTATAGGCCTGGCAAATTAGCATACNCTTGCAAATCAGCATATCTATCAAAGCCTCCTCAGTGAGAGGCTCTAATAATCCCCCCCATCTCGAGGAATTCCCCCCTGGATGGGCCTATCTTAGTTTGTGGGGTGTGTTCTAGAAGGGACCGTGGTTTCTCAGGATAGCTCAGGGCTTTCTGACCTTTAACTGAGGGCCTCCAGGATGTTTGGTCTCCTGGTTTAACAGAATATTGGCTCTCAGCTAAGTTATCAAACTTAAGGAATTACAAGTATGTGGGCTAAAAGCACTAAGGATACATAGAAGGGTATAAAAGGGTATATAAAAGTGGTATATGAAAAAGGTAAAAATTCATCATGGCATCAATATCCTTTGTGAGCACTGGTGAGCTCCACGTTGCACAAACGATGACAAAACCCAAGCAAAACATTGCAATTGAACATAAGGGGCCCCTAAACCCACGTATTTCCTACACATTTTCTACTTTGTGTTGTCTGTATCTCATGGTTTATTCTGGTGGAGTTTCTCTGTCATGTACAGGAAAAACTAGGCACAAATTATCCAAGATGCTGCTTGGTTGAATCCCAGAGCCATTTCCAGTGCCATCCCTTGATTTGCAGAGACCTATTAGCATGAGCCATCCTCTCCACTGTGAAGATGGATGAAATAGCCCCTCTCGGTCTCACAAAAGTATTATAAACCCATTATAAAGATTACAAGGTGCTTGGAGACCAGGAAGGTGTAAGAATTATTAGAAGATTATGATGTAGGAGTTGCACTGGGACCGCTGAGCTCATTTTCATGTAGACCTACAGTTATTTGTAAACAGCTAATGATTTTTTACCTTCCCCTCCACAAATTAAATTCAAAGTTGTGGTGTAGAGTCCATTTGCCAACATATCTCGGTCAGATCCATTCAAATCCTGGGTTATCCCAGCCCTGGAATTAGATTTTCCCAATTCATGTGCTCAAACAGGGCAGATTCAGATGGAACAGGCTGCCCTGGGAAGTAGTGGAATCACTTTTGTTGGAAATGTTCAAAAAAAGTGTAAATGTGGCACTTGGGGACGTGGTTTAGTGGTGGCTTCGGCGGTGCTGAGAGAATGGTTGGACTCAGTGATCTTAGAGGGCTTTTCCAGCATTAATAATTCTATGATTCTATGAATAAGCTACTTTTGGGAGAGGGAATATTTATTTTTCGTGAACTTGTAATCAGATTTTCTCGCGGATCAGCAGGGAGGCCACGGAGTATAATGGAAACATTTGCATAGACTTTAATAGGCTTTGTGTTGGATCCATAGCATTGTGGGATAACAGAGTGTATTATTGCTTCTTCATCTAATAATCCCACACAGAGATGGCCTTACACATATCCCATTGCTTTCCAAGGATAGAAAACCTCCTTGATCAATTTTGCCTCCCTGTTAAATTATTCTGTCAATTATTTGGCAATTTTGTTTTTCTCATGATGACTGACATCACAAACACCATTTCCATTTATTTTCAAATATCTGTGTAGAATGTCTGAAGAATTCAAATCCTCTTTAGCACAAAAAACCACCATGGAAAATACGTGTGTGTTGGTGTTTATGTCTTTGTGTGTCCTATCAGGAATTTGGCTCATTTCCCCCTGATACCATCACTGTGTGTCTGTGTGGCTTAGGAATCAGAGAACTGCATTTTTCCATGGTTTTATTAGCCATGTCAGACCTTCAGTTGAATGTAATTGCAAGTGCCAGTCTGAAGAAATTAATTTTGTGGCTATCATCATTAGGCGGAATGGCCGGGGGTTTAATTCCGCCCTGTAGAGGAAACCCACAGAGCAAAACATGAGAGTGGGAACAGCTATTGCTTTCTCATTTTCTAGCAGGAATTACTCATCACTTCAGGTTTTTTTTGTGCTTTAAGCTCATTTTCTCTTAGTTCTCCATGCCAGGGAATTATAAATTTAGGGAAAGTGTATCTGAGTAATCCTTCACCCTGCAAAAATTTAGGCACAGCACTTTACTCTGATACAAACAGTGAGAACGGCAGCACCCTGGCAATTTACTTTAGACCTGTGGACAGTCTTTTGGATCATCCCCTGGCCTAAATGGTTCTTGAACAGCTGCTCTGGTCGGGGTCCAGGACAGAAGGAGCCTCACTGTGTTACGGATCTTCTCCAGGAGAAATCTTCTTCCTTCCCATATGACCCAACTCTCGAGCATGCTAGGCTCATATTTGCTGGTTTGGCTGTGAAAAGGGGTTTAAAGTTAATGTAGATAAATAAAATGACCCCCAGGCCAGACCCCAACCCCAAAATAATATCAGGGCAACCTCATCCTACCTGGCCTTGAACACTTCCCAGGATGGGGCATCCACTGGGGAACCTGTGCCAGGGCTCACCACCCTCACAGGGAGGAATTTTTTCCCACTGGCCAATGTAAATCTACCCCCTTTCAGTTTGAAACCACCACATCTCGTCCAACAACTACCAGATATGGGTGCTGGACAGGGTCACTGAAGCTTTCACCAAATCCTTGTGATATCACAGCATTCTGGTGTATTTTCTGTGCTGGGAAACCTCAGAAAAAGCAGCCACTCACTCTTCAAGGCCAGGTTGGACGGGGCTTGGAGCAACCTGGGATAGTGGAAGGTGTCCCTACCCATGGCAGGGGGGTGGAATGAGGTGATCTTGAAGGTCCCTTCCAACCCAAACCATTCTTTGATTCTATGATTCCTTCTGGATCTTAAATTGTTTCGTGAAATTGGAGTTTTCTTTGGATCACAGGGTAGTTCAGCATAAAAAAAAAAGTATTTCAACCCCTTAGGAAAATACACCCTGATACTTTTGGGCTCTTTACTCAGTGAAGGCAAGGTTGAGGGAAAAGAATGACAAACATGCCCTTTCTTACTCTGCCCCATTTCTCCACTTCTACCCTGGTGGTTTTAGAGTGTTCTCAGAGGAGATGAAAGTTTGAGACCCTTCGAGCAGAGAACAAAATTGAACCCGGAGAAGTGCTGTAGCAATTCCACTTTGGGTTCAGCGGGGTTATTTGTAGGGTTCTTTTTTCTGCTGGAGTGCTTTGATCTCCTATTCCCAGTGCCAGCCTGTGAGACTGCTCTCTGCTTTCCTGCTCCAGGAGAACAACTCCCAGGCCTGGATTCAGCACACACTCCTGGGTGCTGCGTGTGAGCAGCTCAGACCCTCAGGCAGAGCCAGAAGAAGAATGTTGACAAGTAATTTGGAGATTCAGGTGGGAATTAAATGTGAAATAGGTACTGGCAACCATGCTCTTCCCCTCCAGAGAAGTAATTTGCTCATAAGCATGAACAGAGAATTGGGATATTTAGAAAATTTTCGGTTTAAAAAATTCTGAGTGTTTGTGGGTTTGGGGTGTTTGTGACAGCTGAGGAATAGGACTTTTCTCTACCCCTCACAATCATCCAGCCCTCAATTTAGTTTGTCTCCTTGTTTTGTCCTACACATGGCTGTGTTTCAGGCTCTAGAATTTTGTGAAAGTCTCAAAGATGCACTGAAAGCAGTTCCTGAATCACAGACCTCGTTATTTCTCTATCTTTACCTTAACAAAGAACCACTTTCCACCAGAAGGAATTTACAGGCCAACTTTCAAACTTTGACTGTGACCTTTAATATAAAAAAGGTGCAGACAGAGTTTGTCTTTGAAATGGGAACATAACAAGTGGAGCAAGGGGCAAAAGGGCCTCAGATATTACAAGTGAGCTGCAGCTGAAGATGGAAATGAAAGGGAATGTCTTACAGAAAGTATGAGATGTCTGAAGAGAGCAGAGTCCAATATAAACAGCTTTTCCAAGTGCACTCAATCCTCATTAACATGCTCTGGGACTTTGTTCCTCCCCTGTGATGGGTTTGAAGAAGGATTTGAAAATTTACTATTGCTTCTAGCAGGTAGGCTTAATTCCCCATCTAAAGCTCACTGAAGTCAAGGAAAAAAAAGACTCTCGTCGAGGTTGGTGGACCTTGGCTCAGTCTCTCTGACATTTAGCTGAGGTAGCTGAAACTGGTTGCCCTCGAGCCATGCAGAGGTTCTGTGGAACTGAGCTTTCCCTCTCAGTGTGAGGTATAACAGGCCATAGTTGAATACATTAATGAACAGGGAGGTCAGAAATTTGGCTTTCTTGTTAGCTTTGTGTCCTGCTGCTCACAAACTCCCTCCCGGCGGCGGGGTCGGGGAGAGAATTGGGAAGAAAATGAAATTTTGTGGGTTGAGATAAGGGCAGTATAACAGGATGGAAAACAAAGGGAAAATAATAATAATAATAATAGTAATAATAATATGTACTAAAGCAGTGATGCACAATGCAGTTCCTCATCACCCACAGAGCGATGCCCAGCCAGTTCCCAACCAGAGGTCCCAGGCCAGCTTTTCCTGGTTTATGCACACACACCATGATGCCCTAGGGTCTGGAATATCCCTCTGGACAGACAGGATCAGGTCTGTCCTGGCTGTGTCCCCTCCCAGATTCTTGTGCCCCCAGGCAGCTCTGGCAGTGCAGTGGGAGGAGTTGGAAGGTCCTTGACTCAGTGCAAACACTGCTCAGCAGCAGCTAAAAATCAGCGTGTTATCAGCATCATTCTCACACTGAATCCCAAACACAGCACTCTGCCAGCTACTGGGGAGACAATTAACTCTATCCCAGCCAGAACCAGGGCACACTGCAGAGACTCAAAATTTTTTAAGCACTCTAGAAGACTTGGAGGCAAAAGTCACAAATTTTTTGGGGAATAAGTATATGTGAAAGCCAAACAACTGGAAACAATTTATGTGTTTTCTTTGTGGTAAAAAGGAATAGAAAAAAAGGGAAAAGGGCAAATATTTGCTTCTATGTTGCTGTTGTAGCAACAAAACACGGATGCAGAGCAAGAAGCACTGCAGGAGATCAGCACCTGGCCTGGCAGAGCAGCATCCAGGGCTCTGGAACAGCCCCATGGGCTGTGCTGTTTGTGATGCACATCAGAGTAAGGGATTTCAAAAAGCAGCATCCTGAGCTAAAACCCATCAGATTCTGCATGGAAGAAAAGGCAGAAGGCAACAGTTTACTTTAATTTTCCCCCATCCCTCAGAGTATATTATAGTAGGGAAATCATTCCTATTTAGGACTGACAAACATTATCTGTTTTCTCCAAAGTAGGAACTCTCTTTGCAGAGCTTGGCAGAGAGGTATTCCCGTTTTCCACTGCACAGTAGGTTGTTTCCACTTTGTATTTACCAGCCAGCTCTGTTATCAGAGCACCTGCAGGAAACAGAGCAGATCAAGTGTTTGTCTCTTCCCATCACCTGGATTCCAAACCCTGTGCTCAAGGACAGTGTTATATCCTGCAAGGAAAGGAAGAGTTCCCATCCATTTTGTAAAAAGTTTTCTCTTACAGACATGAACTGAGTGTAGATTATCCAGAAAAGGTGAAAAGGGGAGATAATTGTGGTGGGAAGCCACTAGGATACTCCTTAAGAAGAGGGTTAGGGTTTGAATTCAGGCTGGGGACAAAGATACTGATCTCTTCAAGGACTAGATCATGGAATCACAGAATGGAGTAGGTTTTTTAGGAACCTTAAAGCTCGTCCAGTTCCACCCCCTGCCATGGGCAGGGACACCTTCCACTGTCCCAGGCTGCTCCAAGTCCCGTCCAACCTGGCCTTGGACACTTCCAGCGATCCAGGGGCACCCACAGCTTCTCTGGGCACCCTGTGCCAGGGCCTCCCCACCCTCACAGGAGATGTGTTATGTAAATGTTAAATGCATAAGGTAAATGTTAAATGTATAACGTAAATATAGATATGTATTATAAATAAATTTTCAATTGTATAACCTGACAAACAACTGCCAGAGCAAGGTCACCCACTTTTCACATGATGGCACGGACTGTGGCTTCAGCTGGTGTTGCTTTTTTCTGTCTCTCTGGTCCCCCCACATCTCTGAAGTCAAAAGCCAAAGTTCCCAATATCTCTTCCTCTTTTCTCCTTTCCACCCAGGCTCTGTGATTTGGGTTTGAGATCGTGCAAGGTAGGACAGGACACTCAGCCTCCTCCTGCCAGGCCCTTGCCGAGAGCTCCAGGCCAGGTGAGGGCAGAGAAGGGTGCCCAGCATCCCCCTCCGTCCCCAGGCATGGCAGCAAGGAGAGCTTTTCCATCCCTGCTGCTGCCAGGCATGTTCCCTGTATCCTTCCCATCCCAATTCCCTCAGGCAGCTGGGCAGGACATGGGTAATCCACAGGGCTGGCAGGATTTTGGGCTGAGTGAGGCTCCAGAGCTGAGCCTTCCTGGGGCTGAGAGATGGATCAGGGGTTCCCCTGCCAGCCCAGAGAGCCTCTGTGTTTGCAGGCAGCATTTCCCCACTGCTGCTGCAACAACACTGCCTGGTTTTCTACAGGGGAATGATTTAAAAAACCCAGAATAAATCAACAGCACTGATGCAGAAATAAATTGTGCCTTGCAATGGACCTGCAGCTTGACCTCTGCCTGCACCCCCACCACACCCCACAGTATTTGCTGTACTCAGACCTCTGTTTCAGACATTTTCCAGTGAAGGTCTCTGTAGGTTGTCTTTCCTAAGAGAGCTAAACATCCATATCGTCAATTGCTTCCAAAGAACTCTTTCCAGATCATTATGCTAAAGATTATTTTCCTGTGTGGAGTTAAAGGAAGGCTGTTACTACTACCTACAGAGCTTGCTCTACCTTGACAGCAATTGTGCTGGTGATTTTTAACTCAAAGGATTCACCTTTTCAACTTTTTATTGGTTTTTTTAGTACTTCTTCAGTGCAATCTTGAGGATAAAATCGGTTTTTATGAACATTGGACTAGAAAAAACGGTGTTAAGTTTGAAAGCCCAATTTTCATTCCATCACCTCAGTTTAAGCCACAGAGCATCACCTTCACGGATGTAAAACACCAAGCTCTGAACAGAGGGGCAGGAAGAACAGCAGAGCTGCTGAGATGTTTTACACAAACCTGGCCAACCCTCACTACCAGCTGAACAACAGATGTTATTTTCCCACATCCAGACAACTTGGATTTCTCCCCTCTATCCTTTTAGCACAAAAAAAAAAGCAAATATAAAGGTGTCTTTCCCAGAGCTGGACTAAGCCTTGCAAAGAAAACCATCATCTCCACATTATGCCATAACCAATTGAGCTCATTCTGTGCTCTGACCTTTTCCTGGAGGTCTGCATGTCTAGGCCATGGAAATCAGATATTATATCCTGCAAGAAGCAGCTGGATCCCTTCCTGGATGACTCGTGAGTGAGCATCCTGACAAATCAGAGGCTCAACGTAGTTGGTTTTCTCACTCTTATGATCTTTTTGCCACACATGACAACAGAAAAATATGGGAACCAAAGGAGAAATACTTTAGTTCTAAAGCTCACGAGTGACAAGACAAAGGATTTCTGGGCAGCACTAACATTTCCAAAGATTTAGAAGGTGGGGAAGTGAGCAACAGACTGCAGGAGCAAGTTTTGTTACTTTACACAAAGGGGAATTGATGTAGGGCTGGAGACACAGGTAAGGAGCCACGGGAACAAAGAGCAGGACTGAAAATAAAGGTACATCTTCTCTGTCAAGGCAGAAAGGTCACAGCCCTCCAAAGAGAACACATTTACCAACATGTGGAGTCCAGCTCCCTCCTGGATTTGTCTCCCCAGTACATCCCACACTGTGGACCCCTGGAAGATGTCTGGAATGTACCAGTAGCCTTTTAAGCTGTTTGTGGGCTGAACACTGGTATTTATGTCCCCAGCTGTGCCAGCGGGATTTCTTCCTATTATTTTTTATTGCAGTGCTAGAGATACAAAACAGCTGCTGCACCCAGCCTAATTTTAAGTGTGTTGAGCAATGGGATCTCTCTCAGTTTCCCTGTGAGGATCTTCTGCAGTCTCACAGATCAATCTGTGTGGGAAGATCTTTCTTGATCCCTGCTTCCCTGGGTTCATCCCACCGCTTGTGAAATTCTGCACAGAGCTTTTCATCATGAGAATGACTGTTCCCAGGATAAATTTTCATGTTCTGCTCTTCACTCAGGCTAAAGAGCTTTATCTGTGCAACAGGTAATTTCACAGTTATGGAGTCAACATATTTTAAACCATCATGATGTATTTATAGGCCTCCTTGCCATACTTTGGCACTTTTCCTGAAAGGTTTCCTAAATTTTCCCTAGCCCAGTAGAGATTTACAACAAGTTCACAGATCTCCTAACCTTATTTTATTTATAAATTCAGACATCAAAACCCCACTGCCATAAGGGGAAGTGGTTTGAGGAATTCCTCACAAGAATCTTATTTTGTGTGTAAGTTCTGTTTTATTCTGATTTGTCAGTCTCCCCTTCAAGGTATCCTTAGCAGACATTTTCTGTGTGTAAATTGGTGATGAAAGTAGTCAATTAAAGAACCCGTGAAAAGCATCTCTTTATTGACTAACAGCCTGCAGAATTGCATGTTCTTCCTTCCTGAGAAGCAAGGCTCTTCATCATGATTAATTACTGTCAAATCTCCATAGGTTTGTAACAGCAAGATACAAGATATCTACCATAAATTGGCAAATAAAATATTTATTAGAGAAAATAACAAGAGGAACATTTCAACTGTCCTAATGAATCACATGCAGGTCTATCTGGCTCAAGTGCCTTCTCTGAGGAGTAACATAACTCTATTTTTTTTTCCTTTTTGTCCCTTTTTTTGTTCTCCCTGGACTATTTCAGAGCAGATCTGTTGAAGAAGGGATCTTACCTTGTACCATTCTTCTGCATCTTCCTGTTCTGTCTGGAGCAGTGCTTGAAATAGCGTGTCAGATTTAGATCTCTGCTATCCACAAAGAAAGAAGGCAAGCTTGGAAAGGATTTGGAAAGGAGCTACAGGAGGAAAACCTGATAGAGAGCACAACTAAAAAAAATGGGATTCATTTTCAAAGCTCATGTAGACAATCTGAGCTAAGAAAAAAGCAAGCTTATTCCTTGAATTTTACTGGCTAAGGGGTCTGTAGTGTGGAAACAGTGACAAAGTCAAACCTTGTATCTACAGGTAAGTTTTGAGAAATCGTGTCTATTTTTCTATTTAATTATTAAACACAGAACACTCAGCTTTAAATTGGAGCCTTTCAGCCACTGGTAGGTATCGCTGTAGAGCATAGGGAACACCTTGACCTAACTAGAAATTTACTGCTGTCTTTTCTATATCTCTCCAAATAGCATGATGGGCAATCCTCTTTCCACCCTTTAACTGACTGACATCTTCACTTGCCTATAAGCAATTAAAGGCAATTTGAGGGAAGAACAAGGTCATGATTGCAGTGGGTGCAGTGACAATTCAGTTAATGGGAAGGGACTGTGCAAGGTTGGAGGAAATTCCTCAAAACTTCAGTGGGGAGGCAGCTGAATATCTGTCCTTAATCCCTTTCTCTTCAGTCCTGAATGGTTATGAAGTAGGAAACTGTTAATCCTGATGAGGGAAATCTGCTCCACAAGGCTACCCAGAAAGGCACAGCTTCACAAAACCCTCTTGCCAAGACAACAGGGAAGCAGAAACCCAAAAGACTGATTATTTAAATACCAAAAGCAACAGCAGTGGAGATCACCAACAGGTTTCCCAATAGAATAAAACATTTAGACATTGTAGAAGGTAAAATATCTCCTTTCCTGTGCTGTGCCACCAAGAAGATGCACATGGAGAGAAGCATCTTTGAATCCAGACTTTGCAAAGCAGACCAGCAGGTTCCACGTGAGAAACCAGCCAGTGCTTGTGCTTGTTCCTTGCTCAACAACCTACCCAGCTGTTGAGAATTTAAAAATCATCAGGGTTCTAATTGCACACCCTTGTGTCATGTTCAAGCTCCAATTCCCAGGTGAAGAAATAATCCTGGCACTGCAGGGCCTTTGCAAGGGGTCTGTAACACTGGAAAAAGGGATTTGAGAGGATTTTAGACTGTCAGATCTGCACTCTCATAGCCAGCAGAGGGAACTTCACTCTCATCTGGAACAAGTGCATGGAGTGGAAATTTGCATTTCTTGCTTTTCTTTGTGCTCACTGTTTAGCTGGAAAAAGGACAATCCTGAGGAAAGGAGGGGGAAATGAGAAATGGTATATTATTAGAGTTATAAGAATATGGGAGGGAGAGGTGAAATGACAGAGTAGGGTGTTAAAATGAAGACCAGACACCTGACATCAAACAAATCCTGACATTCTATTCTAACTTTTAATTGGATCTTGTTAATTTACTCTTTATTTAATATTACATAACAGTTACAAACATTTGAGGCATCAATTCCTTGCAGACAATGCAAAATATATGTATGTACTATAGCATTCCTATTCATAAACAAGAGAGTATTTTCTGATTCCTGTTAGAAATTAAACATTTTGCTGCTTTTATACAGGACCATAGTTCATTCCTGTTAAGTGCAGGATGCCTTCTTTCTTGGTAGGTGTTGACCAGCTCTAGAAACAATGGGAAAAAATTGCTTCCGTATGGATGAAAAGTCATTATGAATTATCTAGGCTGCTGGGTTTGCAAAATATGAAATACACATTATGTCAAAACAGAGGAGATGGAGTTGTAATCACTCTGATGCGTGACACACAATTAACAATGCTTGCAAATTTGCATTTATGAATAGAATTCCAACTGAAATGGATCTTCAGCAGACAGTAATGAGGTTTTAAGGACACAGCCAAGGTATGTTCATACAATATAAATCAATGAAGCATATGTGCCAAACAAACAGGGGAGCAGGGATAACACATTTCTTAATGAAAAAGTCAGAAAAAGGCCGGCACATCGAGCGTTTTAATCGTCAGCTTTCGTGTGCTTTTGGAAGGACTAAAGCCTGGCAGCAGCACTCGGTGTTGGATCACCCTGAGGGACAGCAAACATTGCTCTGCTCAGGTGAATTATGGAAACATGCACAGGTTTCTCATAACTCTTCCCATGCCCGATCCTCCCCAGCGAGCAATCCTCAGCCATCCCTCACTGCTTATCAAATCATTCCGCTGGGAGATGGGGATGAAGAAGGGGATTAGAGCCCAGCTGACATTTGAATGTGCTGGAAAACGTTGGTAGCTTCATTCTTCCTCTTCCCTTTTTCTAATTTGGTGACCCTCCAATGTTTTTTCCTGCAATATTTCATCCAGACAGGTTTGGCTTCATTACAGCCCCAGGCATCCATGCACGCAGGTGTTCCTAAGAAATCCTTGGAAGTACCAAGCATGAGCATAAAGGTTTTGCCTCAGGCAAATTTGAGGAATATTTGAATTGGGCATGAAACAGGTATTTTTGTGAACACAGTAATGTAAAATATCCATAAAGTATGAACTATGAAAAGGTGCTGGAGCACTCGGTGCAGGTTTTTCCAAGCCAACCCTACAAATGAACTACCTACAATTTTGCAAGGAAAAAAAAAAGGCTAAACAGATATTTGCCAGCTTGAGATGTCTTTCAAGGAGATTGGTAAAGCAAAAAAAAAAGTGAGCCAAAAGTGGTAATTGCAGGAAAAATAGCCAAACCCAGCTATCCATGAAAAATAGCCTTGCAGGTTAACACGGGAATCAATTGTTAGCAGCTCCTGTCCAGGCACACTTTGATAAATTGGAGGTAAAGGATAAAGTGAAGATAAAGACAAAGAGAAAAATGATTAGTAGGAAGAAAGGACTGACTGCTGAGAGAAGAGCAGAACTAATAAGGTAGAGCTTGGCTAAAGAAAAGCTCAGAAAAGGGACATAAATCTCCCTGTCTGTAAGCTGAATACCAAACCAGTACCAAAGACAAGCTGTTTAAGTTGGATCATAGCAAAATTGGGTGCTCTGTGAAGGAAAATGGGGAAAAGAGTTCACTAGAAAATCTATGTGGAAAGTAGAAATGAAGATTCTCACCAATTTTGATTGACTCTGATCTGTATTAGACCCCTTGCTCCAAACTGCTACATTTGAAACCTTTCAGTTCACTGTTTTAAAATGCCATGTTTTGGCTTTATCCCATTTCATGTGATGCTTTAAGATTTCATGTAGTTACACTTTACTGCTTATAAAACTTTTTTGTGTTTTTGAACTGTTTTGTTTGACCTGAAAAATGTCAGGGAGGAGGGCTTTTTATATGGTGAGAAAACCCAAATGTGCTTCATTTGCAATCAACCTTGAATAATTCCCCTCCCCTCAGTTTGGCAACAAAACAAAACAAAAAAAATCAATTATTCACAGAGCTCTACTCCTGGGGGCACAATTAAGAATAATTGGAAGAAATTAAGCAAGAGAGAATGTAGGCTTCAATAGCAGGGCGAGCTTTTCTCCTGGTGAGAAGCACAGGCTTGATCCTGAAAGTCACCGAGTGTTGCCTGTGAGACGCTGGGTCTGTTACAGCATCCCTTGGGAGGCGCCAGCAGTGTTGGGGCACTGTTAAATATCCTGAGAACACATTTAAAATCACACCGGTCATAACTGCTTGGAAAGACTCTTTGGGCCATCAGACATCCGGGTTGTGCTGCCCAAAAAGGGAGGTGACAACCCAAAATCATCTCACTTTCTGTCTCTGTCTTGTAGACTCCTTAGGGCAAGAATTGCTTAACTCTACTCCTATGCAGGGCTCTAATTTCTTTTTTTTTTTTGCAGAATCGTTGCTGTAACCAGTCAGGAGAATTTTTGGAGTTCCTGGCTGGGTGTTAAAGAATATTTTAATTTGAGTAGCTTGGCTGGGAGGGGTGCAGGGGGACTGGGGGCCAGGATGCAGTTAAAGCCTGGAACTATGGTGTAGCATATATATGTGTGACAGCAGCAGTGAATATAGCATGTCACTAATGGATCCATCTAATTCCTGCCTCTGGGGTTGGAACTGGATGAACTTCGAGGAGCTTTCCAACCCAAACCATTCCATGATGCCATGAAACACTGTGACCTCCACGTGCAATGGTTACCTGAGTTTTACTCCTGTAATTTTCTTTTTCTTTTTCTTTCTTTCTTTCTTTCTTTCTTTCTTTCTTTCTTTCTTTCTTTCTTTCTTTCTTTCTTTCTTTCTTTTTCTTTCTTTCTTTCTTTCTTTCTTTCTTTCTTTCTTTCTTTCTTTCTTTCTCTTTCTTTATTTCTCTCTCTCTCTTTCTCGTTTTCTCTTTTTCTCTCTCTCTTTCTCTCCTCTTGCTCTTTTTTCTTTCTTTCTCTTTCTTTCTTTCTTTCTCTCTTTTTCTCTCTTTCTCTCTCTTCTCTCTCTTTCTCTCTTTAATATCTCTCTCTCTCTCCCCTCTTTCACTCTACCCCTTATCCAAAATCCACCCCTGCGTTTTTATACTGGAAGATAAGGGACTAACTTTTAAAAATTCCCATGCCAAGTGTGTGATTTACTGATAAAACTTTTAAGTTTTTGTGGACCCTTTGAATTTTGTTGTTCCTTTTCAGCCGAGGGCATTTACAAATCTTGGCTGTCCCCTTCCCCTTAGGGATGGGACATCACAGGAGGGTGTATTGATACTTTGTAGTGGTTTATTTTTAGTTCGGATGTTGTGCAATACAAAGGTGAGCATTTTAGGAAAGACTGCTACATTTAGCACTAGATATTCCAGGCAAAACAGTAACATAAAGAACAAAATCGAGTTCCTTTGACAAGGCCCATTTTCCAGAAACAGTTTTGATTGGCATTAATTATATTTGCAGTCTTTACCAAGGGAATCTCATATAAGGTTTTCCATTATTTTGTGTGGGAGTGACAGATGCAGGGTCTCCAGCCTTACACAATATTATCTCCCATATTGTCCTTCCATCTCCTGGAATTTCAGGGCAGTGAAATGATTTATTAACATTCACAGCAATTTATCAGCTGCTCCTCTGCCAGATCCATCAGAGTCTCCTGAGAGTTCTGAACTGGCTGATGATGAAAAGGGGGGACTTTGGTAGGTTTGGTTCTTTATTCCTTGATTTACTAAACCACTTATAAACAATGCTGTCATCACTAAAAATAGGGAATAACCTCTTGTCATTTTCCAGGATGGAAGTGTTTGGGTAGCACTTTTGATATTCTGTGATATTGTTCACAGTGGTTTTCCCTGTCTCCAGCAAAAGTTTCTACTACTACTAAGAATTCTTTTGCTCTAAATATATTTTAAATTTTCTGTGACACTGCTTACAATGGCTTTTACCCTCATGTCATCAGCTTTTTTTTGTCAGTTAATCTCAGAATTTCATGGTCATAGAAGTTGCCCTTTATTTTCATTTCTTGTATTTTTAAGTTTTGCTCATTTTTGTTTTGGCTTGGGTTTCTTTTCAATTTTTGCTTTTCTTTTTGTCACTGAGATGACTATTCAGTTTATTCTTATTTGATCTTGACTTGGTGGGTTTTTTGGACTTTGAATCTATATGCTAAAAGAAAATCTGATTTTTCCATTCCTATTTTTTATTCCTGCCTTCGTTGGCTCATCATTGTCTTCAGCACTGGGAAATCACCCTGTTGAATGACTAAGTGAAAATATTGCTGCTTAGGCCTGTCCTCTATTTATCCTGCATATAATCAGGTTGTGACCACTGGTGCCTTAGCAACCATCATTTTCTAGTCCAGTGATTAATTCATTTTTAGTCATCGTACCCAGATCCCCAAAAGAGTCATCTTGCATTCTGTGTGGCACATTTTCTTCGAAAATTCAGCGTATTCTGGTGGAAGTAGGAGGGATGATATTAAATTAACAGCAGAGATGCAAGAAGGAAAACTCACTAGATGTTTAAATCAGCACTTCACGGAGTAAAATAAAAGTGGCGATAAATGGGGAGTTTTGAAGCTCTCACTAAGAGAATGGAGGTCAGGCAACCCAGCAGAAATACAGCAAAAATAAATCAAATCTTCTTTTCAGCTGGCCCACACATCAGTTCAGAGAGGTGCAGGAAAATACTTCAGCAAGTGAAACGTATTTAATAAAGATGGTCCCAAAACATCTGGAAAGCCTTTTCATTTCAGCAAGCTATTGGGACATGAATGTGTATTTATTTGGTCTGCCTCTAAGTATTTCCAAAGAGCAAACATTTAAGAGTCCATTTTAAGACAAAATCCATCTGTTTCTCCAACAGTTTTAAAAAACAGTTTACTTTCTCTAAAATTAACTTGTCTGACACATTGTCATGCTTCGTTACCACAGCAACAGCGGCAACAGCTATGCCACGGGATCTTCATTTTATCTGAATTTTTACCACCTAACTTTTTACTTGTACATGTGTAGATGTGTGTGGATGGAATTCAGAGCTCTGCACCAAGCTCGCTGCCAGCTGAAAATGCCCTTTTTAGCTGACAGGCCCCAATAAAAACTCCCAAACCAATATTTCAGTCCCGAGATCTGCTTTTTGATCTCGATGCAACCAGTAGTTTTCTTAGTTCTCTATGAACAAAACGTGCAAGGGTCTTTCCTGCTGAACCCCCAGACTCACACCCCAGTCCTGACACCCCCACAGCACTTTCAACATGAGCAAGGGGCTGAGGAGGTGGAAAACATTTTTGTGACAGCACAGCAGCACAGATTGGAACTGAGGGCATTTTTACCAGTGTTGTCCCATTTCCTGCTTTCCCCATTGGAAGATTTCAAGGTGGAATTAGTTCTAATGGGATCCAATTTATAACAGGAGCTCAGAGGCTTCACCATTGTAACACCACCCTTGTAACCGTGCAGGGAAACTGTGGATTTCAACAATCTGCCTCAAAAATATAAGTGAGATCTTTCTTTGTCCTCCCTTCCCCCTGTAATTTCACCATCTGCCATCCACGTCCACAGCAAAGCAAACACAGACTGATCTTCTTCTGGTCATTTTACAGACCTGGGGATTGCAGGCAAAGCACAAAAAAAATCTGCCATCATCTGTAAAGCCTTGTAAAGGTGAGCTTAAAATTTCATTTAAGATGACAGAGAAGTAAAGGGTATATTCAGCTTTGGTCTTTCAGAGCTGTCAGTCTGTTGGATGGTCCTAGAAAGCCTCAACCTGCAAGAACTGGAGTTAAAAAGAAAAAATCAATAAGAAGAAATTATGCTGGCAGTATCAGAATCGATAATTGTTTGAACGATCTCTTCCTTGCCCAGGAAAAGTGCAAACCAAAGGAAGAGAGGGACTTGGGCAACCTGCCCACCACAGAAGAAGTGAGGAGAACTGGAAAAGCTCTTTAGATCCCACAAAACTCCATCCATCACAACTTGGAGAGCCTGTCAGTGAAGTGCCAGGAGAAGGGGTTGTGAATTAATACCTTGTGCATAATTTACAGAGTAATGTTAAATAAATTCTTTAATGACTTGCATATTCTAAGGGATGTTTCTTCCTAGGTCATGTGCATTTTTTTTTTGTGACTTGAATCAATTTTATCAAGGACCATAATGTCAATGCAGGCTACCGAAATGAAAAAATTTTTAAAAAGTGTTGTTTTCCTCCACTTATTGATCAAACCTCTGCCGGCAACAAAATTACTGAGAAACCCCATCCTCACAAGTGGTCTTTTCCAGTCCTTTGTGCTCTGTGAATGATGTCCAGGAGGAAGACTGGCACTAGATATCAACCGGGACACCACCAAAATGCGGAATGAGTGTAAAACCGAACAAATCCTGTTCTTATAGCGAGCCAACACAAGAGGGTGGTAGAAGCATGTCCAGAAACGCTCTGGCTGTCATGGAAACGTCGGAGGCTGGGGAACTGCCGCTCCGATGTGCATCCCTGGATTTGTACCTGCTGCTTGGAGGGCACCCGCGCCAGAGGCACCGCTGAGCTCTTCATCAGCATTCCAGGTGGGAGACCAGACGCCGGGAATCGGGAAGCACGAAGCACATGCTAAGCAGGCTCCTTCAGGAGGGAAAGGATGATGCTCTGTCTGAGTGGGGAGCAGGGAGAGCAGACCGAACAGCCAGGTAATGAATAGAGAGGAAAATAAGCACAGACAAGGTGTTGCAGAAGGGATGCATCGCTTGCGGGAGGTGGATCACTGCCCTAAAACGAGGGCTGCCCGCTTCCAGCCGCAGGCTGGGTGGGAAGGATCTCCCTGGGATGCTCAGCTAGCACTAAATGACAGCTTGGGTGCTCTCTGCCACTGGAGATGACAATACCCACGGTTCTTGCTCCGGGATATCCAGTTGGACCCCTCTGAAACCAGACTGGAGCAAGACCACGAATCCAAAAGTGCCAGGTCACCCAGCCAGCTGCTGTTCCAGCTGGATCCCCTGAGTGCCTGTTCCCTGCTCCAGAAACCAGGGAGAACTTGCTTTTTAACATCTCCTACGTCCCGGCTGTGCTGAGAGCCTTATTTTGAAATGTTGTCTGGTTTCCCTTGAAATTAAATATTGTCTTTCAAAGCCCAGTTGTGGTCACAAGACTTTACCTGTAATGTAAATGGTGGGTGCTTTATGCCAGAGAGATAATTCTGGGATGTCCCAAAGGAGGTCACGTTGCCACTGGAGACAGAAACCACATTGAGTCACCACAAATTGTGTTGAATTTTAATATAGCATGCAGGGGGGAGGTTTGATGCTGGGATTAAAGTCTGTAGCCAATGCCGATTTCCTAAAAAAACAAATTCTGCTTGATCCATGGGAGGAAAGGGTGGACCTCAGCTGGCAGAAGGGAACACAATCCCACTGCTGACAGCAGAACTCCCTGGTCCTGCCCAGCCTGGGATCAGCCCATCAACATTTCCCCCATCCCAAATCAAAGAGCATTTAAAAATACAGTTGTAATTTTCTACTTGAGAACTTTTTCCAGCTGGGCGCCTGTCTCAGTAGTTTTCTCTTCTCGACTTAAGCAGTAGAAGAACTGCAAATCGATTTTATCAGGATTTAATTAAATTTGTGCTGTGACCTGCAATGCAGTGTAATTCACACAAGTGAAATCTCTGATTGCAGCAGGGCTGAGCATGGACATGAGGGTTTGTTATTGGGACCTTCTTGCAATCAACAGGGCCCAGCCTGCCTTTCTAATTTATTTAGGATGGTCCCGGGCAAATTAAATTACTTCTCTGTCTGCAGCCTGTCCACTTCAGCCTGAGTATATGAGGCAGATTAAATAACATATTCAGAACCCCAAATAATCTGCACCAGCCTCAGAGTTCAGACTGGGATTCTCAAGGGAAGTTCTTCAGTGTAAGGAAAAATACCAACACTGCTTATCATGGCAGCATCTCCTTCCCCGGTGACAAACAATGGATGTGAATTCTCTGGAACCAAGATTTTGATTTTGCAGTGCAAGACATTGACTCCTGTAATTAGCTTAATTACCACCACTGTGGTATTAAGCAGATACTTTAAAAGTCAAAATAGGGAATTTTCTTTTTATTGAATTTTATACTATGGCTGCATTCAGACAGGCATCCAGTACAGTGAAAGCAGCAGCCAGTCTGATTTCAATGCCAAACTCACTGAATTCATGTCCTTATACATTTTTTTCCTCTTGCTTTTCAGAAGTCAGTCCACTGCACATTTGTCTGCACTTCCATTGGGAGGAAGTTTCATTTCCAGAGGGCAAAAGAAGTTTCTAATCACTGTGCTCACCCTGGAGTGCAGAGAATATTTCCAACCACATGAGCCACCGGAGACATTTGGCAGCTCGAGAAGCAAGGCTGGTGCCCTGGGGTGGGCTCCACAGTCTGTGGGAAGATGAGCAGGGCCCAGGATCAGGCTTTTCCAACCTGAACAGCTCTGTGATTCCATAAATCCACGTGGGACTCAGCTGCCCCTGGCTGACCACAGCCCACTGCCACTTTCATCAAGGGGTGGTGTTACTGCAAAATTTAGTGCCAAAGTCAACACCAGGATTGGTGGGGTCACTGGGGATGGGTGG
This sequence comes from Daphoenositta chrysoptera, assembly GCA_013397915.1. Taxonomy (NCBI): domain Eukaryota; kingdom Metazoa; phylum Chordata; class Aves; order Passeriformes; genus Daphoenositta; species Daphoenositta chrysoptera. The sequence goes on along the minus strand of VZRO01006928.1, from coordinate 664,250 downwards.
GCACCTCCTGACAGGGAGATGGTTGTCTAATCCTAAAGCTTTTCCCATGGAGCACCTTTGGACACGTGACAGCTGCAGAGGGAACGTATATTACATTACTGCAATGTCATTTAAATTGCTGGTATCAACCAAAAAAAGAAATGCAATGAGAAACTCTGCAAATGAACATTAATACATTGTGTGATTCAGTTCAATGATTTATTAATATTCATAAATACTTTTTAAAAAAGAATAGTCATGCTTTGTCTCATGTAGATCATTGATTTCACTCTAATCCCTACAAAGCATTTGGTATTTCCGCAGCATTCCAAGAGGAAAATATGATTTTGGAAAGCTGAAAAATGTTTTCCAGCAGAGCTTTTACTCTTAGTCCCTGCTAACCAAAGAGAATCTGATTTGGAAGGGTGTCTGTAAATTGGAAACTGGGAAGGAGGTTTATGTGGTTCTTAAAGCCAACATTTTCAAATTGTAATGCTGTATTATCTGCTTCAATATAAATTTCACTGCAGTTTCAGGCATTTCACTTTGAAAGCATTAGCTGAAATGTAGAAAGCCCAGTCCCAAGCACAGTTAATGAAGAATAAAAAATTCAACTGAATAATTCACAAATATTTTATGTACTGAATAAGGAAAAACAATTTGTGCAGTGCAAAGTGAAACAAAAATGTTTAAAAAGTATTGTCTGAGAAGTACACAAAACCACCCAGTATTAATCCACAACAATTTAATTTAATCACATTTTTAATCAAAATAAATCCTTATATCATTCTTTACATAAAGGCATTGAAAATTAAATTATGCTGGGACTTAAACCTTACCTTGATGTTGGGACATTTGTAATCTATTTCCAGCTTGTCCCTAAACACTGGTGAATGTTTAATGCCTTTGTGCTTTAGTGTCTCTAGTATGAAATCAAAATAATATTATTTCTGACTTACCCATTTGAAATTGTATTTATCAATAGGTTTAAAGGATTTTAGGATCTCCATACAGAAAAGCAAAATATTTTCACCGTCACTGTAAAAACCCCATCCTGCACATTCCTATCTGCTTATCTGAAGTACAGTTTTACTTTTCTTGGAAAAAAATAATTCTTAAGGTGTTGTCTTGGTGTAAATGGCTTTGCATAAGGAGCTGAACTAAGATTCCTGCCAGTGCTTGATGTGTCTCAGTTGTGAATACTTAAAGAGTCATCCAGGGTTTGTGATCATGGAATCATGGAATGGTTTGCATTGGAAGGGACATCAAAAATCACCCAGTGCCACCCCCCTGCCCTGGTCAGGGACACCTTCCACTATCCCAGGCTGCTCCAAGCCCTGTCCAGCCTGGCCTTGGACATTTCCAGGGATCCAGGGGCAGCCACAGCTTCTCTGGGCACCCTGTGCCAGGGCCTCACTGCCCTCATGGCCAGGAATTTTTTCCCAATATTCCATCTAACCCTGCTCTCTTCCCAAAGCAGAAGACAGAACATGTGGGTAACTCCCTAAAGACAGCTCCATATGAATCCCTACCCCACAGGTATCCACCTGTGCTTTGCAGAAATGATTGCTGTATTCCATATATTTCCTGGCAATGGATATTTCCCACTTGTTGAGAATTACTGGTGTCACTGGTGTGGGCTTGAGAAAGGCTGTGAGGCATTTGGCAAATTTTTGTGACAATTCTGGATCTAAATCTGCTGAGACTCTGCATCTGTTACCTGTGAATGATTTCATATCATTCAGTCCCTTGATTATCGAGGCCATTTCACTTCCAGGGAGTTCCAGTTTTCCACACTGAGCACACTTTGGGCTGGAGCATTTTTTTACTTCAGAGATGAGCTTGTGTTAAAGCTGCTCCTCATTTCCCTGCCGACTTTGGGTGTTGGAGCTGCTGCTTCTCATTTTTCCATTAAAACAAGAGTTGAGCAGGACCATAACAGTTTTAAATGAATTAATACTCTTGATGTATTAGTGCTCTTGATATATTAATCTGCTGGGAAAGTGGTTTAAACAGAGGACAGAATGAATTCTTGTCTTGTTCCCACATAATTTAAACAGTTTTCTGGGATTATGCCTTGTATTTGGCACTTGTCAGTGCTGTGCCCAGTTTGGGGCTCTCCAGTGCAAGTAAGAATGGTGAACATGGTGGAGAATAGAATCCCAAAAGGAAAGGTGGTAGGATTATGGTGTGCTTCGATTTAAAAGGAGGAGCAGAGGGGGGAATCACTCAAAACACAGAGGTCTTGCTCAATCCAACCTGTTCTGTGATTTTATTCACCATGAAGACAAAAAAAGGCAAAGGTTTAACATTTTAAAATAAAATCACAGAATCATAGAATTTTCGGGCTGAAAAAGATCTACAAGTTCAAGTCTGACTGTTAACTCAGCTGGGCACCCTGTTCTGGTGCTTGAAAATCCTTCCCATGAAGAAATTTTCCCAAGTATTCAATCTAAACCTCCCCTGGCACAGCTTGGGGCCATTCCCTCTGCTCCTGTCCCTGTTCCCTGGGAGCAGAGCCCGACCCCCCCGGCTGCCCCCTCCTGTCAGGGACTTGTGCAGAGCCACAAGGGCCCCCTGAGCCTCCTTTTCTACAGCCTGAGCCCCTTTCCCAGCTCCCTCAGCCTCTCCTGGTGCTCCCGACCCTTCCCAGCTCCGTTCCCTTCCATGGACACGCTCCCGCCCCTCAATGTCTCTCTTGTCATGAGGGACCCAAAGCTGACCCCAGGGTTTGAGGTGTGGCCTCAGCAGTGCCCAGCACAGGGGATGGACACTGCTGTGGTCAGCAGGTGAGAACAGCTGCAGGTTTTTGTGCAACTCCAGCTTTATCCGTGACAATAAACCCACTTATTGTGTGTCCCAATGCCAACAACTTCAGCTTTCAAGCACACCAAGCTCTGTTTGTATTGACATTCCTCTACCTCACTTTTGCTGACCGACCACCACTTGAATTTGGGGAAGTAATCGCAGCAGAATGAAGTAAAGGTTAGGTACATTTAGCATTACTGTGACCATGATACTCCTATAATATTCAAGCTGGCCCTGCCCACTGGAACAGTCCCACCTCTGGTTTCCAGAGCAGATCCAAGCACCACCACACTTTCTGCATGTCTGGAAATTTGTAGCCCAGCCAGCCTCATCTCCAGGTTCAGAAGTCATCTGATCCTCACTTCTAGTCCCTACCCACCTCCAACAATATCTCCTGGGAACTGCTTTTGTGTCCTGACCTGCTCTTCAAAAGCTGCCTAAGACCTCTTTCCTGCTGGAAGCTGCTGCAGACACCACAGCTCATCAAGTCCACCTCAGGCCCCACTCACCAAACTACTGCACACATAAGGGAAGGAGGATCAAGAAATAAAAGCAACACATGCCCCATCAAACCACTTCTCATCCCTCTTTGGAAAGGGTGTTCCAGCATCAACCTCCCTGGCTGCAGGATTGCTGGTGGACGAATGAGATGAGAACTGGAAAGGTGAGAATAGGGAATTTCTCTGCCAGGATACAGCTTGTTCCTACTGATGCCTTGAGTGGCTACCTAGAAACAGACTAGACAGGAATAAGGGAATAAAGGTCGGTATTTATTTGAAAGGCCTTCAAAGGTGCACCCTGGGAGCCAAAGGCTACATCCAAAAATGGACCCCAAGATGGACGACGAGTCACGAGTTCTTCACACTTTTATAGGTTTGGTTCATTTGCATATCAGCATAAATTCACCACTGAAAACTTCAGTTAATGATGTAATTTCCCTGAGCTCACCCCCCTTCTAAGATGTTGGTTTACACATTTTCAGGCCCAGGACAGCCTGGGTATCCTTGGAGAGCGGGCCCAGAGAGGTTTGTTATGTCCAGAGAACAGAAGCCAGCAGGCTACAAGAAACTTCAGAGTTACACACCAGGCAATACAGGATTTGAAAAATACAAAAGTTAAAACCTGAGGCATCACTACCTCTTAGCCTGAGAAGAGTGGATTCAGAAATACCTAAGGCAACTTTCTTTAAACTAAATAAGTTCATTACACTGCAGTCAGTGTGAAAAGCTCTCCAAGAGTCACCAGGTAAATGAGCTGAGGCAGACTGGCTCTCCAGCATGGCTGTGCTCTCACCATCCTGATATTGCCATCCTGGATACTGCACAGCAGGGATACACCCAGCTGTGCTCCACAATAATGGCTTCAATTCAAGCCAAAGATCCCAAACCCAGCACTACACCCAGTTCTGAGGCAGTTTTTTTCCCTCCACATATGTTGTTTTTATCATTACGGTAGGTTAGCACAAGAAAAGACTTTTCTTGAAAACACAGCTTCTGAACAAGGCATGTGAAATAAGTGGACTGGCACTGGGGATTCGGATCAATAAGGAGCTCTGTAGAGTACAATGGATAGGGAAAAGAAATTTGTCTCTGTTCTGCTGTAGAACAAGGGAGTAAGATATTGATTTTTGCTCTTAGCACAGTATTGACCTGAGAGGGAATTGCATTTGGTGACAGAGTGCAGTGGGGCTCAGACCTCTCTTTGTATGACATGCAATTTCCAGTGGGCTATGGAATATGAATGGGAAAGTGGGCAATGACTACTAAAAA
>VZRO01006928.1:566530-659664 GCA_013397915.1 Daphoenositta chrysoptera | reverse complement strand
AAAAAAAAAAATCAGCAATGGAAACATGTCTGGTAACAAATGCCACTTCTCCAGAGCATCGCTCATCCATCTGAGCCACATCCTCCTCCAAAACTAATCCTGCAATTACACGAATGTTTGCTTAACTAAACACAAAATGCCTCTCGAGTGGAGCAGAGGATTCCTGGGCTTATACTTCCAGCAAAGAGAAAGTGAAGCAACTTGGCCAAGCGCAATAATCTCCTGATGGATACATTCAGCAAACAATAGGCTCTGCTTGGTGTTTGCTGTCAGCCTCAGGGGCACCAGCTCCGCGGGGCTGAGGCTTCAGGCTGCATCATTCAGATAAAATAAACTCAGCTGTGGCTTTTTACATCCCTCGCCTTCCTTAGTGTTGGAATGCTGAGGGGAGCAGATAAACTGCTAAGAAGCTGCCTCTTTGAAGACTTTCTAGTGCCAGAAGGCTCCAAAAGACTGCAGGAGGAAAGAGCTGTAGGTGGGAGACAAGAAACAGGTAATTCAACCCATGAGGAGACAGATCACAGGGAAGGAGCTAACAGAGCTAACAGAAATAAACCACTGATGTTCTTCATGGCAATAGCTGTTGTATTTTTAACATTTTATATAAAACTAGGCTTTTGTTTGTTTGTTTATCAAAAAGAAAGAATCCTTCTCATTTTTTTAACCTTTTTCCTACAAAAGCAAGTTTTGGTACAATTTTGAAATGCTGCTCTCATTCCTCCCTAAGGTTTTTGGTGTCTTATGTTCATTTTCCATTGAACAACATGGGGAAAATCTACCCCAAAAATTGATAGATTTGCGTTTCTAAATGCCACCAATAAAACGGGGCCAAACACCTGTTGTACGAAACGGGGGAAAAAATGAAAAGATCATCAGTTCCTCCTGTTTTGTAGAAATCTCATGGGAATATGAAGCAGTTTAAAGGTGAAATATATGCACAGCCATCTTCAAAACAGGAGCCAAATCTCTTCTTTCTGGTAGGGCTCTTTAGACAGAATTTTACCACATGGAGTCATAGAATCATGGAATCATTAAGGTTGGGAAAGACCTTTGGGATCATCAAGTCCAAGTGTCAGTTTAGCACCACCACCAAATACCTCCTGGGTTTTTTTCTAGGTGTAAATATTGTGTTCAGGCTCAGGCAGAAAGGTTTCCCTTTGTCCAGCTTTGATCTGCTCTTCAAGGCATCTCCTGAGAATGTCAGAACTCAAGCTAAGGCAGAGATGGTTTCCTGTGTCTGAGGAAATATCATTTAGGGTCTCTCCACCCTGAGCCCTCCATCAGAGACCACATCAGTGCTTGCTGTGAGATCTTTTCCTGGGCTTTTGCCTTTTTTGGATCATACTGCCAATATCTCCTACCTTGGGCAGAGAGGCAAAGGATGGTTTGAGAGGGCTCATCCATCTTGGAGATTTATAATCCATCACTAATCTTTAGCAAAGCTGATTTTCAACCCTCCCCCTCCCCCCCAAATAACTTTTAGAGCCATGCAGGGTTAATAATTTCTAATCAAGCAAAATTAGCATATAAAATGGGATATTAAGGTTTTATAAGACACTGTGTATTAGCATATGAGAAATACTCATTGAATACATGCAGAAACAAACTGTAGAATTTTTTCAAAGTTGGCTGAAAAAATCACAAAGATTCTTATGTGGTCTTTGCTCAAGGTCAGTTTCTATAAAATTCTGATTAACTGGAAATTGGGAACATTTAGTTCTGTAGGTTCTAATTCCAACTACCTTTGGTTAGAACTACCGAGAAGGGAAGAAGAGATTCTTCTTTCCTTAACAGTTTCTGAATCAATAAATATAATGAAAAAGTGCATTACTTGACCTAAAGCAAGTTTAGAAAGTCAGTTGTCCTACAAAACACACCTCAGTCTAGTATATATTATAAATATTAGGGTTAAGTCCTATCCAGCATCTGAAGTTCTGATATATTTAATATAACAGGACTCTACTTTTTCCCTACTCTAGTTGCAATCTATAATCAATATAAAGGTTTATAGACTTATTTCTTCAAATATATGGAGGAGAGTTCACAAATCTGAGTTATGAACGTGGAATTCCCTATCCACTAATAAGGAACACAGCCTGGTGGATTTTCCCATGAGAGACTGAGTAAAAAACCATCTTTCTTTGTGACCCTTATTTATTACTGTCTGAATATAGTTGACATATTGTATGAAATAATCATGCTTGGAGAATCTAAAAGACTTTGAGAAAATGGGCAAAAATGGGGGTTTTTTGGCTGTGTTTGTGAATGAGGGCCCAGCATTCATTCAGCTCAGAAATGAGACCACAGCACTTCTCTCCCTCCCTGAACTTGCTGAGAAAACTAAATCGAGGGATCTCCAACACCTCCATTGCTTCTTCACTGAGCACCACAAAACTACTTTTATTTTCTTTTTTTAGACCAATAAACACAAAAAGTGATGCGCCTGAAAACTTTGACACGAAGAGGCTGTTAGGAAAGACAGCTAAAATGCCACTTGTCTCTAAATAGGCCTGGTGGGAAAGGAAAAAGGAGTGTTTTCAGATGGTGTGTACATATGGAAGCCTCCCATTAGTGTGGATGTTTCCCAGAATTGCTCCTGCAGCAGTTAAAGACTTCAACGTCAGCTGAAGGAGCAATAATTTGGGGTAAGAACATTGCTCATCCAAAAAATGACAACTTCTCATCATCTTTGGCCTGAGCATATGAACTTTAGTCTTTCCTTAGTCAAAATTCTGGAGCTTTAAAGTCAGTTTTTTATATAGATGCAGCCACAAGAGCCTGCCCTTTTTTTTTGTAGATTCAAATTTTAGTCAAACTAAGTAATTTTTTACGTTAAACTGGGCAGGTGCACCATGTTAAAGCACAAAATCCACACTGCAGCTGGGCTTTTACATGCTGTTTTTCATTCCCCACCTGCAAAAATCTGTCAGGTGAGCTTGACCTCAAGTTTAATTGCCAGCCGTAGACACAAAATGCACATTGCTTTTCACTGCAGTTTAGTTTAAAGTACCTGGGTATTAAATTGCTGCAGAAATCTGAGATATGGCTCATAAAATGTCATGAAACACCTTTTATACCCGAGGGCCAGTTACTATCCATCTAACGTGACAGCCTCTTCCCAAAGGGGTTCTGCAAGGAAAAGATAACCCTGCAGCCAGGAAAGGTTCTTTAACACACAAACATTTCATTTCAATGTGGCTGCTGTCATAAATCCAGTTATTAATTGATCTTGTGGGTGGCATCCCTGCCCATGGCATGGGGTGGAATCCAGATGATGTTTAAGGTGCCCTCCAACCCACACCATTCTGTGATTCTATGATTAATGTGGGAGCTTCCTAATCTTCCTAAAAGAAGCTTTTTCTGACAGTTTGATGTCAGCTTGGTAATTGTGGAGTTCTGTTTCCCAAAATATTAATAATTTTGTTAAAAACAATTTTTAAAAAAAAATTATGATACTTGGTAATATTTTCCTTGTTAAATTCTTACAACTCAGTGACTCATTCCTATAAATCAAATTACTTGGTTTTCATTAAATCCTTGTGTTTTACAAGAAAATTATTCTGATTTTTAGTTCACTGTTTCCACATCTTCTGTCTTAGCAACACCAGAAAGCTGAAACACTATTTGATAGTGATAATCAGGACATTATCTTAACCTGCCTCACATATTCTCCCAGTTTTAAAGAAGTCTTCATGTTTCTCTTCTCAACCTTTTGTTACCCAAACCTCAAAGTGAAGGCTCTCAGCAATGTTGAATTGGTAGCTGGGACATCGAAGGAAAACATACGGAGGAAATAATGAAGTTTGGGAGTTGTACACATTCTATCCCATTTAACTTCACCCCTAGGACTGAAGTTTCACAGGTTCATCTGGGTCCGATTTTGAGTCCCAGAATTAGGCCAATACAGTTTCTTCAGCACATCCTTCAGATCCGCCCTCTCAGAAATCCCCCTTTCTCTTTTTTCCAGCTCAGCATGAGTAAGATATAGCTCTAAAGAGAAGAACAACACTTCAAAATTCTGTTTTGAGCTGGTTCATCTGTGATTTCTCAGTGACAATCTGCCTGGCGAAGTTTGGGCGCTTCTCCGCCGAGTTCCGCACGAGTTCCGTGTGCTGCCAGTTCCCTGCTGCTGTCTCTGCTCCCAAGGGCTGGTACAGCTGCTTCTGTTCATCCAAATGATGAAGAGGAAGATCCTGAGGTCCAGGTTTTTTCACTTATTTCAGCAGACCTTGGATCAGGTCTTGATGGTTCCTGAACAAAGGGGAACATAATGAAAGCAGCCTTGTGCAAAGAGATTTGGGTGGGGGAAGGAGGGGAGGGAAGACAGAGACAGATAGAAGAGGAAAACAACCTCTTCTTTAGTAGGGTTAAAAGATGAACTTTTGAAACTTTCCTGACTTCTCTGAGTTTTTGTCAAAATCCTTTCAGGTATGTGCTTGAATATGCTGCAGCTGAAAAACTGCTATTGCTTGACCCCATCAAGACCTCTGCTGAGTTCTCGTCATGTTTGAGAAACTCTGCTTCGATATGTCCTCAGTAACAAGCCTGATGGTATTTGGAAATAATTGGGCTCCATGTTGCCTTTTACTTTTTCCTAAAATCCCACTAGTTTTCTCTTTATTTCACTTCCTATCCATGGGCATTTTTTGCTGTCCTGAATCACAACAGAAATTACTTTTTTTTTTTTTTTTTAATCCTACCTGCACATAAATTCTGCTATTCCAAGAAAGTGTTCTATGAATAAGTCACTGGAAAAATCATCTGAGAGACACCTCAAATGTTATCCCACTCATGGAATCACAGAGTGGTTTGGATTGGAAGAGACCTTAAAGACCATCCAGTTCCAACCCTGTCCACGGGCAGGGACCCCTTCCACTATCCCAGGGTGTTCCAAGCCCCCTCCAACCTGGCCTTGGACACTTCCAGGGATCCAGGGGCAGCCACAGCTTCTCTGGGCACCCTGTGCCAGGGCCTCCCCACCCTCTGCGTAAAGAATTTCTTATCTTAAGTTCTACCTCATTTCTTGACTAAGTTCATGACATCATGAGTTTTGTTTTTCATGTATTAAATGTTACTTCCCATTTGGAAAAGGGGAAAAGTTTGGGAAGCAAAGTCTGAAGTAAAGTGCTTGTTGCAAAGGTCCTTAGCCCAGTATAGGGCTGAATATTGCTGTTCCCAGGAGCGTTCTCCCTAAAAGTCAAGACAAAGGTGCATAAAATAACTGATGGGAGAACCCTAAAATAATAAGAAGGGTAATTTCTGCAAGGGCCTTCCACCCACAGTAGCTCATTCCCCACGTACCCGTTCCCTGTCAGTGGTACGAGCATCCAACAGGTTTTCCAAGGCACTGGAATATCCAAAGCTGATCGATCCATGCTCCCTGTTACGCAGCTGTTTAATTTACTTACAACCAGACCTCCGAAATAACAACTTGTAGCTTAACCCCAACGTCTTAAGAACAAAAAACCTTCACAGAGCTGAGTGGGATTGGAGTTGACGTTATTTCTTGTCACGTAACAATGGACTCCTGTTGTAAATTATCAGTCACAGCAGTGGAGGAGACCAGCCTGAGCAACCAGACTTTCATCTTGTTTTTCCTCCAGTTTTTGTAATGGTTACAGGGAATTGTTTTTTCATCATTTCCAGCAAAAATGACAGGCTGGTCTTTTTCTACATCATTAATACCATTCCTGTCCCTGGCAGGGTGTGCTGTGCAAAACGAACCCTCGCTTCGCCTGGAGCTGGAGGATGCAGGTTTTCTCACATTTTAGCCAACACAAGGGGGGCTGGATCTCATCCAAACCCGTTCCATAATGTCCTAAATCCTTTCCCACAATGGCTGCATTTCCAACATCAGCTCTCCGTCCGGAGCGCATCCTGCACGACTGCATCCAACATGGATAGGGAGATTTCACTGTGAGGTGGGAGAATGACACAGGAGCTAAAATACGCCTTGCATCCTTATTCCAAATTTTCCACTTTGTATATGTCATGTACACCTGGGAAGGGTTTTTCTATGGCAGTTGGATCTACAATGTGTAGGTGAATTGGGGATTCCTTAGGCTTGCTAGCAATCCTGAAAGGAATTGGGTCCTATTAGAGCCTTCATTCCAAAAATCAAATACCTAACTCTCATTTTTGAATGGTATAAAAATATTTAAAATAAACAGAATTTTGTGAAGAAACGCCTAATTTTGGGGCACTTGGAAACAAGTAGAAGTTCATTGAGAGACTAAAAACCCTTAAATGACACCGTTTTTTCCTTTTTCTTCCTTCCTTATTTTGTGCTTTCTTTCTGCTTATATTTCTTTTTCTTCTGGTTCAAGACCTTCACAATTTTTGTAAGTCACTATAGACATTTATTTCAGATGAGTTATTCTGTGTGGCTGGTGGAGCTTGCCAAGGATTTCTGGTGAGCAGATTTGTGGGTGTCTCCGTGTGTGTGGAAAAGGGAAGGGAGAGTTTTGCATTGCAGACGGTGCAAGCAGGACCAAGCCAGACATGTGATTTGCATAAAGAAAAAACACAGCGTAAAGGAAAAATCTGCTCTTCTGAGTGCAAAAATACAGTGAAGAAAATGAAGTTTTCTTTGTTGGGACTGTGGATGAGACTGGAAACTTACCCCAGGCTCTAATTGGTACTTAATAAATTATCCTAGAGTTTATTTGAAAAATTGCTCTGAATTACACAAACTTACAGCACCATGCAAGTCAGAATTACCAAACCTATGCAACGTTTCCCTAAGGGTTAAGTTTCATCCCCTTTTCCCTAAAGAATAAACTGAAGCCTAATGATGCTGGATGACTTGAGGGTTGGAACAAGACGACCTTTAAGGTTCCTTTCAGCCCAAACTTTCTGTGATTCTATGATTTTATGACTTGGGTAGAAAAACATGCAGTTTAGGAATAAAAGCCCATGAATGCCATGACCCATGCAATAACCAATAATTAATATTTAAGAGGATGAAGGAGGAACAAAATAACCACTTTATCCCAATGTACAAGCCTGTCTGTATGTACACTGTAAATATTTATCCCAGTATGACTGGTTTTCCATCAGGATAGGTCTTATTTAGCAGAAGCAAGAGAATAGGATTAATGTTTATACTCACATTTGTTGAAAGAGCCTCCACCATCTGTGAAATTAATGTGACAAAACTACTTTTTCACATGTCATTTACTTTTAATTTCTTTTCTGTTTTTTAAAAAATAGTCTCATTAAAGAAAAGATAGCAAACGAGAAGAGCAGGAGGGGAAGGAATCTCAATGCAGAACTTGAAAGCACCATATTGCAATTTGGGATTAGAGGAGGGAAAGATGAATTTGCATCTTGATGCCTTTCATATTTATTCAGTTAGAAAAGTGTTTATTGAATGCTTTAGGCACAGAATATTACAAACATGATCAGAATTTCAGCCACTCAAAATAACCAACGAAAACATGCTCTCTCCTTAAATAGAGGAAGTTCAGAAGCCAGAGGCCCCCAGGTCAAATGCTAGAGATGTCCAAAAAGCTCCAAAATCTGTTTTGTAATCCTTCTCTCTGTGACAGTGCCAGGAGCTGAGGCAATGGCTGGAGCTGGGTCAGGAAGGTTTAGGTCGGATATAAGGAAAATGTTCTTTCCCCAAAGGTGCTGGGCACTGCCCAGGCTCCCCAGGGAATGGGCACGGCCCCGAGGCTGCCAGAGCTCCAGGAGGGTTTGGACAGCGCTGCCAGGGATGCACAGGGTGGGATTTTGGGAAGTCTGTGCAGGGCCAGGACTCGATGATCTTTGTGGGTCCCTTCCAGCTCAGGATATTTTATGATTCTATTAAATGTTTCCTTTCCAAAATGACTTTAACATATACCCTTAGTTAAATGTATTGAAGCTGAAAATTAATTAATATGTGTTGCTAGAATTAAGTGTCTTGTTTCTCCAATTGGACAACTGAATCAGAAAAGGAAAATCAGAAAAGATGATACAAAATATAAGGGAAAACTAACCAGAGCCACAAAAATCTGCTCTTGGCAGCTCTAAGGTTCATTAGTAGCAAGTGAAAAACAATGAGAGCTTCCATCATGCTTCAACATAAAGTGGGAATTGACAACAGTTAATGCCAAGAGGTCACGATGTTTAATGTTGTTTTTGCTTCAGCCTTCCCTAAAATAATCAGCCTTGGTCAGATACACTGATAAAACTCACACAGAGTAGTAAGACCAAGATAGATAAGGCAAGAGGTAACTAAACCAGACATAGAACACAGGTGGGTGTGGTGGGAGGTGTTGAAAGCTCCCATGTAACTTTATATTGTTTAATTACCTTTATGGACACAACTGGTTTTAGTAAGTCCCAAACAGGTGGTGATTCTTCTGTAGAATGGAAATGGGAATGAATAAAACTCCCAAACAAAAAACCCCAAACCAAACCCAACAAAAACTCAACAAACAAACAAACAAACAAAACACCACACAAACAAACAAAAAACCCCCAAAACACCCAAACCCCAAAGCATATTGACTATCTTCTTAAAATCCTCCAAGTTCAGCACTAAGGAATCATCCACATCATCCACAGGATAAACATACAGCAGACACTGAGGAAATCAGGAATTTAGGAGCTAACATGAACCCATCCAGTAACAAGAAATGTTTCAGGCCAATCTATTTTCCTTTCAAGATACAATGATAATCTTAAGGGGAAAAGCTGTTGATGTCAAATCTTTACTTTTATGGAGTGTTTTTTGTGTTATCCTATAGAAAATCCTAGTGGTAAGATGTGAAAGCATTAGCAGAGAGTACAGAGGGTGTAAGTGCTCTATGGAGAGTTGAAAAAGAGCTGAAAAACTGTCCTCAGCTTGTAAAAGGTTCAGTTCAGACAGAGCCATGTGGCACTGGAACTCTCTTGAGTTTGGTGCTGCTAAACGTACTCAGTAACCCTGATTATTTAAATAGTGTGATTTTAGGGTCATAGACAACCTAAAATTTCATAGTACTGGAGAGGATAAGTAGAATTCTGAGTATTCTTAATAAAGATGGGAACCATGGTGGTATTTATTACAAACAAGTCCAGTTTTCTACATTTAGACAGTGGTAATCTGCTTTATAAATGCAGAATATGAACTGGTTCAACAGCAGATCCACTGAAAACAGATTTATTGATCTTCAAAGTGAAAACTGTTACAAAAAACTCAAAAATCACATTTCTGGAGAAGGACAAACCTTATCCTGGGTGGTAAAATGCTAGTATTTCATATATACATAGTAATATACTAATAGTGATACACTAATATACTTGGATTTTCTTGTTCGGAGAAGCTGCAGCTGCTTGGAAGTGTCCAAGGCCAGGCTGGATGGGGCTTGGAGCAACCTGGGATAGTGGAAGGTGTCCATGCCCATGGACAGGGTTGGAACTGGATGATCTTTAATGTCACATCCAACCCAAACCATTCTGTGATTCCATTATTTGAACACCACACCTGAAACCAGGACAACACCAAAGGGAAAAAACAAATAAACTGCAGTGACTGAGCCTAGAGGAGAGCAGGTGAGGCTGTGCACAGGCTCTTCAGACACACCAGAGGAAACTACAAAGGCAAAAAACTGTTTTCAATATGCAGAGATATAAGACACTATTAAGAATAATTTCCAGCTAGCAGATCCCTGAGGATAAGAGATAAACGAAATTATCATTTAAAATCCCTTTGCATTTTTATTTTTTATTTCTACTACAAGCTCTCTTTGAATTTGATTTTCTATTTCTACCTCCTGGAAGAGGGCAGAATTTTTTTGTTTGTTTGTTTGTTTGTTTTTATTGAGTGGTGGGTTAAACATATATATTATTTTTCTTTTTATTCATGATTTTGGGGATCACTTGAGACAGAAAACTGTCACATATATATATATAACATAAAATGAACACTGCACCACTGTGCTGCTCTTTTACAAGCCCACATCTCTTCTACCAATTATGAAGGATATTATTGTAGTAACTCCTTTGGACCTAATCATTAGCCGGTTACTTTGGACATTCTTTCACTTTCCTGCTTCTAAAGTTGTGGTGTATTTCCCCAGGGCTTGCAATAAATCCATAAATGCCAGCAATTGGACATGGGGATGCATTGTTAGAGCAGCAGGAAAGCCAGGGCAGTTACACAACCAGCACATTTCATCCCACAGGCATCGTGGGGCACAAATAATGGCCATTTTATTCTCAGCCCTGTAGAAACCAGATTGCAGATACTTTACTTGCAGTTTTGAATGTTTGTTCCCATGGGCCAAGGCATTTAGAAATCTGGCGCTTTCATGTTGGTGTGATATTTCTCCCAGGCTCCTCAGGAAATCTGACATCATGTTTTGTGACATATCTTGCAGATAGCGTTTTCTTTTCAATCGCTCACCCAAATGTTCCCTGCCTGTTGTACACAATACAAATTAATATCACAGGCTGCTGCTATACCCTGCTGCTCAAATGTAATTTGTTCTTTGTATTTCTCCTGTAAAAGGCTGCTGACATTCATTTCTAATGCTCAAATTAGAGAAGAAGCTCAGAAATGAGGTTTGCAATTAGGCAAGGAATTCGATAAACATCAAAGAATTCACGACTGCAGCTTTTTAAAAGCAAAGATCAAAACAAATTCCAGAATGTATATGGGTTTGAATAGCCATTTATGCAGTGAATAAAGAACAAGAGAAATGTCTGACTTCAGAAGAGTTCCAATTGCAAAAAAAATAAATTATGACAAATGTGTAAAATTTTAATTATGTGGCAAATGTTGCCTAATGTCATCCCCATTAAAAGAATAAATAGAAGTGAAGATATATCCACGTCAATTAAAAAAAAAAACAGCACAAAACAAAATAATTTTCATCATTTTAAGCCAAGTGCATGACTGAGATTTTGAGAGAAATACAGATTAAAAAATATTAATTATATCTTACTAGATTACTATGAGTCAAGAGGAACAACTCATTTAGCAGAAACCGAGGAAGCCTTAACCTGATTTTCCTATTTGGAATTGTTCTGCTACTTTTTGTTTTGGCCACAGCAAAGGGATCTTTTTGGGAATTCTCCACAGTTTATCACCAGACTCAAAACAAGAAAACAAATGCATGAAACAAATATTTGCTCCCCAGGTGACAAAACTATGTCATTTGACCCCGTGTCACTAAGACACTTGGGTCTGCAAAACACACTAAGAGAACTGAGCACAATTCATTATTATCTAATTTATTACTTGTCCTGACTTTTGCTGACGAAGGGGTTCCAGCAGACCATTTGAAGTCTGTGAGGTTTTGAGGGATAATTACTGGAAGCTCTGCTTCCCTGTTTTGCCGTCGTGCCCTTTCTCCACAGAGAGGCTTGCAGGGATATGAAGCTCCAGCTCCAAATTTGCCAGGGGAAACTGTGAGCTGTGGTGCCATTAAACACCTTTTTGCTCAGATATTTGTAGGAGGATGGGCAA
This sequence comes from Daphoenositta chrysoptera, assembly GCA_013397915.1. Classification (NCBI taxonomy): domain Eukaryota; kingdom Metazoa; phylum Chordata; class Aves; order Passeriformes; genus Daphoenositta; species Daphoenositta chrysoptera. The sequence continues at coordinate 648,224 of VZRO01006928.1, read as the reverse complement.
GTCCTGAGTGTTTTTTAAGATGAGAATGGGCTGTGCCACAGCGACCATCCAGTCTCTCCAGGCATTCCTGAGCAACTGGAGATGTGATGGAGAGCTTCAGCCTCATGATTTCACATGGCATCATTCAGGGATTTGCAAAGGAATATATTTTGGTCCAGGAATACCACACATCCTGTCCAATTAACCTTGCACAGATCTGGGATTGCATCACACAAAGCTCTGTGCTGCCTCCAGCCTCCATCCCCTGCAGGGTCCTGTCCAGCCTCACAGCTCAGCAGTCAGAGGGAGCTGTGCATTTTCCCCTTCAACTGAATTAAGCAATAAATTTATCTTCAACCCAGGGACCTCAGTTTGGCTTCAAGCAGGAACGGGCTCCCAGGTCTCTGATATATCCCTTATAACGTTAAGTATTTACTAGGCTAAATCAAGGCTTAGATTTGCTCTGCAACTCAGCTTCAGATGTTTCTCCCAGGCATCAGGAGACTCCAGCAAAAGTCCCTTTGCCAACTAATATGTAATTATTTCTAGCTGGAAGGGGAAAGACCAAGGGATCCCCATTTCACAGCAATGTGCATCTCACAGGCTCAGGTGCAGACCCAGCGGACAGGAGGCATCAGCACAAGTTTTCATCCTTTTTCTCAGCTATAGGAGCTAAAAACACACCAAGCTTTGCACCAGCTTTGGGATTTCAAGTGCTGCCTCTGCAACAAAATCTTTCAAGGTGACAGTCCAGGAAATTTTACTGACTTTTGAGTAGGAGCCCTTTGTAGCAGTTTGACACCTGCCACCTTCTCCCCTAGCAGTGGCAGCAGCAGCTCAGGCACTTAACTCGGATTTCTTGAATCCATCAGAAAACTAGAGGCCTAATGGGCATTGCTGAGTTTAACTGTGCTTCGTCAATCTCACAGAAAACACTTGTCCCCAGACACTTTTCCCTTGGGAGAGTTCAGGAGATCTCGTTACCAGCGCATGGCAGCAAAGAGAAGTCTGCAAGTTTCCTTAAACAAAGAAATAATGGCAAAAAGCTTCATTTCTCCCACTTATTTCCTGAGACACATTAACCTGGGGATTGTGCTGAATACATCAGCCTTAGAACTCTTCTTGGGCTCCCAGTCCCACTGCACAGAGACATGGAATAAGCATCCTGCCTTGAAGAATTTATACTCCCAAGAGGAAGGAGACAAAGATGGTTTTGTAATGACCTAAAAGTGTACAGTGCACACAAGAACCCCACACAACACCACTCGAAAAAAAGCAGGGGTGATATTCACTGGTATCTACAGACTTTTTTCTAGCAAAAATATGTGTGTGTCCTGAATATTGATCTGAACATGCAGAACAGGGGAAGGAAATGCCAGAACAAGGAGAAAGATAGAGAAAGATTATTTACAAAAGCACATAGTGACAGGACAAGGGGGAGTGCATTCACACTGCCAGAGAGCAGGGACAGATGGGATATTGGGAAAAAAAATCCTTCCCTGTGAGGGTGGGGAGGCCCTGGCACAGGGTGCCCAGAGAAGCTGTGGCTGTCCCATCCCCGGAAGTGTCCAAGATCAGATTGGACAGAGCTTGGAGCAACCTGGGATAGTGGAAGGTGTCCCTGCCCATAGCAGGGCTGTGGATTGGATGGGTTTTAAGGTCCCTTCAAACCCAGTCCATTCTATGATTAGGTAGTTTTACTAAAATGTAACAGAGAACAAGATTTTTGCAAGATCTTGGATGTCCAGCAATGTAGATGAATAATTTCCTTCTCCCACAACAGAGCAAGATGTGACATAGAGAAGTGACAACCTGTGATTAGAAATGATCAGAGTGGGAGACAAGAGGGGTGGAAGGTGTGAAGCACAAACGAGACAATGGGCAGAATCTCAAGAAAGGTCCCAACTGCACAGACAATAAAGCAAATTAGTGAGATTAATGCTTAAGTTCTCTTCTTGCTCAAACACCATGGTAGAACTCAATATTCACAGAATCACAGAATCATTAAGGTTGGAAATCTCTCTAGGGTCATTAAGTCCAACCACAAATCCAGCACTGCCAGGGCCACCACTGACCCATGTCCCCAAGTGCCACATCCACATGGCTTTTAAATCCCTCCAGGAATGGGGACTCCAACACTGCCCTGGGCAGCTGTGCCAGGCTGGACAGCCCTTTCAGTGAAGAAATTTTTCCCAATATCAAGTCTAAATATTGCCTGGTGCAACTTGGAAATACACATGTCCTTTGGAGTAAACAGAGACTGAACTTCAGTTGATTTGATTTATTCACTTTGGGAGGGTAAGGATACAGAGAAAAAAATTTAAAAAGAAGTAGCTGGATTTTTATAAGTTTTATTTCAAGTTGTTCGTAACAATTTAACAGCTAGTAGATGCAAGTGGTGACTTTGTAACTATTGCAAATGATTCACCAGCACAGTAAAAGCACAGCGTTTAGGAGGGAGATGGCAACCTGACCAGCAGAACTTGTGAAGAAACTCCATAAAAAATTGGATTAGCTGGTCAGTTTGCCAGTAAATAAATTCTTTTTCCACAAAAGAGTCCTCATCAAGCTGTATGACCATAGTATTCAATTACTTTCCAGAGTAAATACAAGCCACTTTACAAGACTCTTTCCCAGAAATAAGAGAAAGAGGAAGACAGAACTGAATAGAAAACAGTGCCCCAACCATTTCAAACTGAGTCTCCTAGACTCCTTTACAGTGTTTTTCTGTGCTCATTTCACTGGAATTCTGATCTTCTACATTGTTAAATATAAATGGGCTTCTAATAATGTATACTAGTTTGAAAACAAACCAGTGGGAGATCGCAAAGAAGAATTATAATTTAATAGGAAAATTGAAATAAATACAATAGTACAAGAGCACTGACAGAATCAGGACACAACCTGACACCCTGTTAGTTAGGGGTGGCAGCAGCCCAGATGAAGTGCTCCTGTTGAAGCAGTGATCCCATAGAAAGGTCTGGTTTTTCACCTGAAGGTCCAGTGGTAGCTCTTGTCCTCTGGGAACCCAGTAGGTAAGGGCTGTTTGTGCTGCTCCAAATCCCANCACCTTACGTTGTAACCTAGGACATAATGAGAGCAACATGGAAATTGCAGATGCTCAGAACTTGTCTATGATTTATCCTCTTGGGAATATCAAGGCTGGTTTCACTCCAACTTGCAAATAAAATGTCTTTTCCAGAATCCAAATGAACCACGGTTACCCACAGTGTCCGAGGGTCCCATACCTTACCTAGCAGACATGACTTTGAGTCAGAAAATCTCATCAGGGATGAAATACGATCAATTTTCCCAGTGTTTCCAGGAGAAGAAACATGGTGCAAGCACGTTTTGTAAGCTGCAAAGTGCATTTTGGGCCAGAAGGTTCTGGGGATGTAGGAAGAGTTCTTTGATTGGTTAGGAGTAAAATTTTGGGATAACATTGATGGGAAAATCAGCATTTCAAATAGCTCCCAGGAAAAACTAATCATAGAATCATGGAATGGTTTGGGTTAAAAGGGACATCAAAGATTCATCTGGTTCTCATCCCCTGCCATGGGCAGGGACACCTTCCACTGTTCCAGGTTGCTCCAAGCCCTGTCCAACCTGGCCTTGGACACTTCCAGGGATCCAGGGGTAGCCACAGCTTCTCTGGGCACCCTGTGCCAGGGCCTCCCCCCCCTCACAGGGAAGGATTCCTTCCCAATATCCCATCTAACCCTTTCCTCCTTCGGCTTAAAGTTGATGAGCTTCTTTCCCTGACCACAGGATTACTCTTTGTTTACTTTCTGACCATCCTTGCTTGACCACATCCAAGCACTTTAAAAATGACTGCCTGCCTCTTGGGAACTATTTTGAAGTTTTGGGATTCTTTCCTGATCCTACTGTTTGGGTTTGTCATTGAATCCATGTTCACACCATAGAAAAGCCACGTGAAAGTCTTCAATGAAACCCTGATGGTAGCCTAAAGCGTGTAAATATGTTAGTACCTTTCTGTAAACACAGAAAAACAACACAGAGACAAAATCACTTTTCAAACCCACTTGTTTGGAAAAGAAACAGGACTAGGACTTGAAACTTAATGCCTAATAGAAGATTTTTGATATTTCTCACCACTAAATCCTTTAGATTAGGAAAAACAGTCTTTACTACCTAGATCCTACATGAATCTTAGTCTCCCAAAAGCCACATCTGTGAGATAAATCAATGAGAAAAGATTTTCTGAGAGATTAATTTTTTTAGAGGATTTCAGAGAGTTTGCAAAGATGGCGCTTCACCTCTGATTTTGAATTTGTGGGTTTATTCTCATTGGAGAGAAGGGGAAAAAAGGATATAAGGAAGGGAATGATTGAACTTGCAAAGTATATATCTAAATTTTGTCTGCTCAAGCATTTGTCAGGGATCTGGTTTTGATTGTGTTCCTCTGAGATTCCCTGAGAGATATCCAGGTTTGGACTTTTAAAAATAAACATATAAGACTGAAATTGTTTGTGACGGAATTCAGTTCTTGGCTGACATCAGCAAACAACAACATCTCTCTGTAGACACACGAGAATATCCCCAGAAATATTAAATTTTCAGTCATAGAAATTAACAAATATTCTGGTAACTGATTTGTTTTAATTATTTGGCTCATCCCCAGTAGGAGCAACGCAATATTGACAGCGTATCCTCCCCCTATTCATGGACACAACCGGTGCTATGTTCAAGACAAAAGGGAAAATATGAGCAGATTCTGTGTTATTTTGCCAAAATTAAAAGCCTTGAAATGAATGTGGGAGAAAGCCTTGTGGGAGAGATATTAAGAGTTTCACAAGTAGAAGAGCCTGAGCCTACGGGAATTTGGGCTGGGTTGACTTTCCTTTGTGACCAAGCTACAAGGAAATATTTTAGGTGGGCAGCACTCTGAGCTGAAAGATTTGCCTCAGGCTAGAGGTTTCAATTTCTTTCCAAGGGATCTTACTCTGGCAATGACAATGATGTATCAAAGGTGGGCAAGTAAATTTCCTTGGAGGGCTTTTCCCTCAGCTGATATCTAAGAAATCTCATCCCATTTAGACTGAACATAGAGGGCAATGCTTAACATGTCCTGAGCACAGGGGACAGCTGCAGAATCCTGGACCCATGTTTAGTAGAAATCAATATGTTCAATGAAAACTTCTTTGTGAAAACTAGCTGGATTGAGAGTAAAAACATGCCCAGTCTAACACAACCTGGCAGATCTGAGGACCTGTACAAGGCCCACTGCAGAGTAAGGACTTTCCTTTCTGTGAGTTGATGGCATGGCTGTGGGGCAGTTTTAGGGTTATGTGAAGGTTGGTGGCTTCATCCCACCCTTAAAATGGTCCAGTTCAGGGTACCACATAGAGGTTCCTCACTAAGCACTGATGACACCTCCCTGCATGCCCAGTTTGGGCTCCCAAGCACAAGAGCAACAAGAAGACGTGAGAGAGGATCCTGTGAAGGCCCCTGAAGGTGATTGAAGGCTTGGAGCATCTGTCACATGAGGAGATACTGAGTCAACTATGGTTGTTCAGCCTCAAGGAGAGATGGTTGGGGAGCAGATCTTACTGATCTTACTTATCTGACATGGATGAGTACCTGATGTGGGGACCCAGCTTTTTCTCAGTGGTGCCAATTGAATGGACAAGAAGCAATTGGCACAAACTGAAAAAATTCCATATATAAACAAAAAATGCCTTTCGTGTTGTGGAGGTTGCGTGGGGACCTCAAAGCAGCCTTTCAGTCTCTGGAGAGGGACACTTCATCAGGGACTGTAGTGACAGGACAAAGGGAAATGGCTTCAAACTGGAGGACAATAGACTTAGATTAAATATTAGAAAAAAATTCTTCCCTGTGAGGGTGGGGAGGCTCTGGCACAGGCTGCTCAGAGAAGCTGTGGCTGCCCCATCCCTGGAAACGTCCAAGGCCAGGCTGGACGGGGCTTGTAACAAACTGGGCTAGTGGAAGGTGTCCCTGCCCAGTGCAGGGAGGGGTTGAAGCTGGATGGTCTTCAAAGTCCCTTCCAACCCAAACCATTCCGTGATTCTATGAATAATAACAGAAACCACATAGAAGCATATTCCAGCCTTTTTTTACAATGGTCCAGCTCCAACCGAAGCCAGCGAGGATGTGACCAAAGCATTGTCACAGCTGTCCTTGCAGCAGGGAGGGAGCCCATACCATACCATGGCTGAGGATGAAGCAGGGGACCTTGGGAGCTGACTTTTAACGTGTAGACATTGGCAACGAAGCTGCACAATTTTAATCCCATACCCTGTTTTACATGTGCCGTGCACGACACTCGCTTATTTTGGGAACAGCTTATTACTTTGTCTGGTCTGCTGCAAATGCTAATGCATGTAGATGCTAATCAAGATTCCTGCTCTGCTTCCCCACCTCTCCTAATTGGATTGCATTAGAGCTCGTTTGGGAGTTTGCACTCAGAATCACAAATGGGATTGGATTGTGTCTCCCCGGTCCCGGAGTGGTGGCAGCTGTGCTGCAGAGGAAGAGGGGGACCAGCAGCAAGGCCAGAATCTCAGAGCAGCCAAACAAATCCCTTTGTCGTGCAAATAACCCACCTGCAGTCACTTGGAAAGCGTGGCACACCTCACTCCAGAGGGTCTAGCAGAAGTGAAGAACTCTATTGTTTTGCAATGAGCAGCAGAGGATTTGGAGTGGCTACAGGAATGAGGTGAATGTGGGACATGCAGGAGCCTCGTTATTGAAATGTGGCACATTAAAAATGATGTGACCTCACTTAGGGAGTAAGGAAAGGGTTATGAGCTCCTTCCTCCTGCTGTGGGTTTGGCTGGGCTGGTGTTGAAGCCTGGGAAGAAGCCCCATTAGCTGCCCTTTGGTTCTCAGTGCAGTATTTGGACTTAATGGAAGTAATTACTCCTAAATCACAAGAAAACAAAAATAAAATTCATCACTCAGCTAAATTCAACCAGTTTTAGCGTGCTCTCACTTTTTCCAGTGGGCCAGTTCTGCAGTTATTCATACTTTTATTCATAGTCTAAAGTCTGTATTCCCAGAAACTTTACTTGGATGATGGGTTGAAAGCTTTCTGAAAAGCAAAGTGACAACATCCATCCTAGAAAAAAAAGAAGTTTATTTCATCTTTTAATTTTTTCCAATGTGATGTGATTGGAAAGATAAACCCATGAAAAGTACTCAGTTACTTGGCTGCTCCCTGGCAACTTTTGCGTGACAATCACAACCCTTTATGTGATATATGTAAAATTTATCTGATAAAAAATGCCACAAATATTTGTGGTCAGAAATTCTTCCAGACAAGAAATCTGAATGAAAATGATTTGGCAAGAGCTGGAACCAACTGCCCTGTAAACTACACCGATTCCAATTTACTTTTGTTAAACAACCTTGTCTGCCTTTTTCTTTCTTCCACAGAGAGTTTGAAACCATCAATTTTTCCATCTCTAAACTGAAATTCTAAGAGTTAAGAATGGTTTGGGCTCTCCTTTTTGAGAGAAATGGAAACAAGAGCTCAGATGTATTAAAAAAATAGAGCCTGGAAAGCATTGAAGTACTGCTAAAATTCATGGCACTGAGCCTAAATCGCTTCATTTGGCCCTCGTAGATGATAATGGCATCTTCACTGTTTTCCCCCAAATACTTACTTAGCTATCAAGAGGCAAATCTGGCACTTTATGTGTGTTGATGTTTTTCACTGAGGTTCACCATAAAACTGTCTAATCCAAAATATTTTTGATTATTTGTAATTTTATTAGTGACGGAGCTCAGGAATGAGGAAGTACCAGGATTCCATATGGGGTTCACACATTTTTCCTTCTAACACTCCAACTTGAACCCTCTCTCTTGGTTCCTAACTCAGTGCTACAACACACTGCTGTTATTTTAAAATTTTTCTTTACATTCTGACAGAAATGAAGCCTCAAGAGGTAGACAGCAACCTCTACTCATTTTGGCTTTTCATGGAGAGGAAGACTGAATGGGTCCCTCTAAGTGGGAAATGAACCTCAGGAGCACTCCAAAGAGCCAATTTGAACCCACCCATGGGATGTGCAGAGGTTAGGTGCACACCAAGCTGAGGAGGAAGCCTGGGAACAAATCAACTTTTAAGGTGAAAAAAAAATCTTTACTGGCATTTATTAGATTCAAAGAGAAGGATGAGCATTAAAGAGGGAAAAGAGGTACTGAAATGGAGTTACTTGGCAATAAATGAAGGTGTAATAACCCCAATATGATAATTGCCACTGTCCTGGTGGTTATAGTTATATTTTACATGTTCAAACTCAGACTCTGCATAGTAAAAAACCCTTTGGATTTCCTATAAATAAACTCCCCTGTTTATTATAAACACAGCCTGAACTGGGAACCAGCAAGAGCAGTGATGAAAGAATTACTTCTGCTCCTCTGGCAGCTTTCCCTTTGCTAATGCTTCCCCTTTGTGTCTCCTAAGAGTTCAGCCCTATTTGCTGCAATCTTCATTGTGGGTGCTCAGTGTCTGTAATATCTCTGCAAGCCTGACATTGAGTAATAGCTTTCTAAAAATGCCTCAAAGGCCATTTTAAATGTGGCAAAATGGTCTGTAACAAAATAGGTAAATGCAAAAAAACCTCATGGGATTTATATAAAAAGCCCCAGAAGGAGGGAAGGAAACTAATTGCTGTCTGTGTTCAGCTGTTCTGTTAAAACATCTTTTGCTCCAACACTTTTCATGGATACAATGCTAATAGACTTTCTTCTGGGGAGATGTAGCTTTTCTCACATGAATGTCTATCACCTCAGGGATAAGGCATTATTCAGGTCAAGAAACATGCCAGGAAAAACAGCGTCACATATGGGAGCAGTTTCAGACACTTTATTCTTTTCCCAGGCCTTGCAGAGCCTTGTGGAAGATCCTTCCATGTGTCAATCATCTCCACAGTCCCAGCTTCTGACTGAGAGGTGTAATAAAATCTCTGGTAGTGGTGGCAAATGCTAAAGTAGATCAAAGCAAAAATCTTCTGTGGTTGGAAATACTTCTGTCTACATAAACTTAACTATAATCTGTACGTGCTGGCTTATATGTGACATTTTATTCCATGTTTATGAGTACTGAGGGTTGACAGCCATCTACACTAGATGACAGAACAATCTCTTAAATCACTGTTTTCTCAGGAACCAGCTTCTTGGGACTGGAAAGAAACAACAAAGAAATAATGCTTTAAGAATGAGAAAAAACCTATTGGATAGATGGTTGCCAAAGACTTTATCTTCTGATAATTATCTTTTTCTGTCTCCACTGGAACAGAAGCAGAGTTGATGAACTTCACTGAGACACGTTTTATGGCTGGGCTTCTTTTCCTGACCATCACACACAATCTCTGTGTGCTGTCTGAACGCTCTGTCAAGGCTGAGAGGGGATAAGGCTGCCCTAGGTGGGAGTTTTACCTCGATGTCATTGGAATTTCTTAGCAGAGGTAGAGAACAGTGTGTTATCAACACGAGAGGATGTGCCACTCTCCCTACCACAGTGAGGAGCACCTTAGAGACACTTTTAGTGCAGAAAATGTCCCAGGAAATGCATTTGGCAATCAGCCTGGCAGCTTTCACTCAAGTGAAACCATGATTCCAATCAGCCACATATTGTCTTTTTTTTTTTTTTTTTTTCCAAAGTAGACACTGCAGGGTGTAGCCTGATATGTCCATATTTTATTTCATAACTGTTCTTCTTTCTATTTCATTTGTTTTAGCTTTTCCATTTCTCTCAGCTCTGCCAGCTATTGGGAAGCTTTATTATTATTTTTACAGCCTTCCAAATGCATTGCAGGGTTATAACAAGCATTTTCGATGTCTTGAGGCAGTTCCCCCCTGCCTGTTGCTAAACTGCTTTGAATAATGTGGTTATTCAAAAAATAAATACAACTGTGTGCAATGCATCTAAATGTGATCATCTCTGAAAACGTGTTTAAATTCCATACCACATCTTTGGTTCAGAGGTTTTTGGGGGACTTTTTTCAATCCCTCTCTCTCAAGTCTTTCAGTCACAGCTGAACTTTCCAGGAATAAAACTTCCAAGAGTCTTATACACGATATGAGGAAATTCTGCAACAGAAATGACACTAACTTTTATCCACTTGCTGGAGTCAGATTATTTCAAGAAATAGATTCTGCTCAAAGCACCATCATGTTCCTCTGCTCTGTGTGTTTCTGAAGCAGTCATGGCTTTCATCACTTTACATTTAAGGAGCCTTATGCTTTTTCTCTGCATGCTGTACTACAGGCAGCTAGGACCTGTCAGCCTGAATTACTTTCATTCTCAGAGTCATTATCAGGAAGGGACTAGAAGGAAATCTTGTTAAGAAATAACATCCTCTGCTTTTCTGCGTAATCACCTTTATGCTAAAAAAGTAATAAAATCTTTAAAGACACCTGCTTTGCAAGACCTTCTGAAATTAGTTAAAAAGGGACAGAGAAAGCAGAATATCTCTAGAGGTTCTGTGCTGCACCCACTGAATTTCATGACTGAAAGCCCTTCTTTCAATCACAAACACCTTAAAAAAAATAAAATAGATGCAGAGCACAAATAATGCAAAGAAAGGTGTTCTAAGGAAAAGAAGATTCAAGTTATTTGACTGCCCTGTTTTAATTCTCGTGTCACTGTGACCCAGCTGCTGCACACCACAGACCAAGCACCCTTCTCTCTGGCACTTTTAGGAAGTTTGGCTGCAGCAGAGCCCTGCCAGCCCTAAGAGATTGCTGTGTTGGTAGGGAACAGCACCTTGTGCTCACCCTCAGTGCTGGAACGATCCAAATGGGCATCTCAAGGACTCACAGAATCGTTAAGGTCAGGAAAGACCTCTGAGACCATCAAGTCCAACTCTCAACCCAGCACCAGCACCATGCTCATCACTAAATCACGTCCACGTGTGCCACGTTCTTGTATGGGGGGGTTTTTTCAATACTTTTGGGGATGGTGGCTCCAGCACTGCCCTGGGGATCTTGTTCCAGTGCTTGACAACCCTTTCCATTAAGAAATCTTTTCTATTATCAATCTAAACCTCCCCTGATGCAACTTGAGGCTGTTTCCTCTTGTCCCGTCCCAAAGAGATGACTCTGGGCCTGAAAAAAGTGTCTGCGGGTCAGCATTGTCCTGGAAGAACAGTGGTGGCTGTCAAAGACAGAAGACAGCTTCTATTTTTATATAAAAATAAAGTATTTATTAATTAAGAAATTAATTAAAATTAATTAATTAAAATTCGGTAGCAAAAAAATTAAAAATCCGGGATCCGGATTAAAAGAAAGAAAAGAAAACCGGGAACGCAGGGATAGGAGACTCTTTTAGCCTAGGATAAGGCTCTGTGTCCCCAGGGTGGGACTCCTGCGTTGCTGGATTTGGCTTTAGCTAGCCTAAAGCCAGTGAATTATACAGTTTCCAATGGAAATGAGGCCGGCGCCAGCAACGGGCTCTGCCCAGGCTGGTCCAGGGGCAAAAAGCAGCTCCTCAGGGCTGTGCAGCCGCTTTTATCAGGTCGTGGCTCCGCCCGTCACCGCCCACAAGTCCGCCCATCAGTCCGCCCATATCATCGGTTAATTGGTGATGTTCTGGTGATGAGCAGATCCGAGCTCGCCAATGGGCTGCTGTTGCCTAGGGGTGGTGTCAGATGGCTCGGGTGGCGGGAAAAAGCCTCATTAATATGCACGGTTGTCATGGATGCAAGTTACAGGGCAGGATTGTGCCAGTTAATATTCGCCCTTAGCTGGGGTGGCTCCCTCTCCAATGGACAACCAAAACCATAAAATATTCAACAAATAATCTCAGAAAACAATACATACCAACAAAACATCACTTAACAACATTATAGATGCTTGACAAAAATAATAAAACTCGGAAATAACAATGCTACAAAGTGAATAATCTAAAATCATAAAACATCTAACAAATAACGTTATAAACACTTAATGAACATACAACAACTTCAATAACATCATAAATACTTGGTAAAGTGACAGAACTGGGGAACAACAACGTTTAACAGGGGCACAACAGGGGTATTTTAAGAAAAATATGACTTTTAACTTGGATTAACCTGTTTGAACTGGGGCATATACAAAAACTTTTAATTAGGTAACCTTCAACACTCAATCAACTGGGCAATAAAACAATTAATCATTAATGAGCTTGACTAAAACTACCTAATATGCAAGGACAAATAAATAATTGTGCATAACAGTGGCCTTGGTTTGGGTAGAAAGAGGGTGATGGGCGGCAATAAAAGGACAGAAAGTTGTGCTGGAGAAGTGAATGGGGGTTTGGGTGCCTTAACTCAGCAGCTGCTCTGTTTTACAACCCTGCCTACACAGCAGCTAAAACCATTTTATAGTAGAGGACCAGTGAATTCATATCCAACACATTTTTCAAAAATTAACTAAGCTGGGTTGGGGAAAGCATGCAGAGGTATCAGGAGACAATTCACAGAGCTTTGGGATAGATGTGCAGGTGCTGCGGATTTTGATTTTACCTGCTAGAGGAGGGAAGCTGCTGACAAAAAAGATTGTGCACTTTTGCAGTTCGCATTTCTTTAGCAAACTTCACCTTCTGGCAAGAGTTGCACAGGAAATCTTTTCCACAGTGTGATGATATCTGACAGAAAATTGTAGCTGCTGATGGAGAAAATGGTATGTGCCTAACCAGAAAGGATTTATCCATCTGCTAAAAAATACCTGATTATAATGGGAAAGGTCTAAAAATATTCTTTAATTTTCAATTAAACACTTCACTGCACAAAGCACTACACAAGATTTTATTTGGGCTCCTGCTCAACATGTTGGAACTAGATGATCTTTAAGGTTCCTTCCAATCCAAAGCATTCTGTGATTTTATTAACTCTTTTTTTCTGTTTACAAATGTACAGACCCTTGTTTTAAAAGTCACTAATTGTCAAAATGGAAATAATAAAGACAATCTGACTCTTGGAGACAAAGTTCATCCATAACTCAATTGAAAATAACTCTTAATAACACTTAATGACAAGAAATGAATTGAAAAATAAAAGCCATGAGGGTAATACGAAGGTCAACATGAAACTTCACATTGAAATGCTGCTCCAGTGTTTAGAGAAGAGTGAGCTGTGAAAATATATTGCTTTTGGCCCACAGAGTCAGACTAATCATGGGACAAGAATGATCCAGCAGAGGATTTTAATTGAGCTCTGCGCATTGCTGGGACGGGGCTCTGGGAATTCAGTCACTTCTGTGTGATTAATAAACACCGAGTTAATGGGCAGAAGGGAGCAGCAGATCAATCATGGTGACATCTTGCAGAACAAAGCTCATGAGAGCTCACCCAGTTGTCCTGCACTGCTTCCAGAAAAACATCCAGTCTTGATCTGTGGAGAGCCAAAGATGGAAAATCTGCTGCCTCCTTTGGGACCTTGTTTCACTCTTAAAAATCTCTGTCCTTCCAGCCACTGGAATACCTCTCGTTTTACTTTTCGAGCTGTTGTTTCTCACTTATATTTTCCTTCCTGACCTAAAGAACTATTTTGCATTTGTGGTTATCTCCCCACAAGAAAAGTAACATTGTTGTAATTACTATGTAATGATAATTATAATTTATTATGATTCTAAGTAATGCTGATAATCAAGTTTTCTTCCCCATGTTTCTTTTTGATAAGAGTTTATCAGTGTATGTCACTTCTCACAGCCCTCAAAAATTTTTTGCAGCTCATTTCTTTATTTCTCCAGGATTGTCCTGGGAGATTTTGCATAAGGTGGACACCAGCCCAGTAACACTCCAAATGTATATATTAGGTAGATGTTGACAAATTTCAGCTTCTTGTTTGAAGGGTTTCTTCATTCTCCCAAGACAAAAGAGTGAACTTTTCACAAACTCATTGTTGTAATGTAAACATTGCACATTTTACTATTTCTTTACTTTCTGATTTCATGTGGCCAAATGTCATGTCTGATGTGCAAAAACCTAATAAAATTAAATAAACTACTGCATCATTTCAATACAAGTGGTAATTTAAAGAAGTAACAGGATGCATTTACCCACTTGCATTTCATCTGTGAAGTTGCATCAGGCAATTATTCTACAGAAAGTCAGTTCTGATTCCGTCCTCTGCCTTGCACCTTGGCTGTTCAACCTGAATTTACTGATCACTTCATCTTCCTCAAGGACAAGAGGCTGCAGTACTTTCTGATTTAGAGCCTGCTCCTCACCCTGCAATCACAGTTCTCAGTGTAATGATCTGTCACGCTGATGGTGGCCTGAATCTTGAAGCCTTTTGTTCAAACTCACACCAGAGTTTAAATACTCCCTAGCTGAGTGTGGTTGATAGCCCAGCCATAGATGTCTGTCGTGGTTGAACTCCAGCCAACAACAAAGTACCACACAGCCCCTTGGTCACCCCATCCCTGCTCTTCCCTGGTGGGATGGGGAGGAGAATCAGAAAAAAAAAAAACAAATAAAACCCCATGGGTTGAGATAGGAACAGTTTAATAATTGAAATAAAATATTAAAAATTATAAAGGAAGAAGAAGGAGAAGGAGAAGGAGAAGGAGAAGGAGAAGGAGAAGGAGAAGGAGAAGGAGAAGGAGAAGGAGAAGGAGAAGGAGAAGAAGAACAACAACAGCAACAACAACAAAAACAGAACAAAATGCAAGAGAAGCAAGTGATGCCCAACACAATTGCCCACCACCTGCTGACCAAGGCCCAGCCCTTCCCCCAGCAGTGATTGTCCCCTCCTTGTCAAGTTCTCCAGGTTAAATATTGGGAATGATGTTCTATGGAGTGGAACATCCCCTTGGCCAGTTCATCCAGTTGTTCTGACCATGCTTCCCTCCCAGAACATGGAAAACTGAAAAGTCCTTGATGTAGACTAAGCATGACTTCGTAACAACTAAAACATCAGGGTGTTATCAACATTATTCCTATACTGAATCCAAAACACAGCACTGTGCCAGCTACTGGGGAGAAAATTATCTCTATTCCAGCCAAAATCAGGACAGTTTCCCAAAGAGCTTTTTTCTTGGCCTTCTCTGTCTCTCAGAAATGGTCTCACTTGCCATAGGAAACACACTGTTCTCACTTTTGCTTTGTCATCGTCTGGCTAAAAATTATGAGTAATATTTTATACAGATACATTCTATCTGTCTGCATTTTGTGAAAATGAGGCAGTCTGAATCTGATTCCTTCTCCTCTGCAATTTTCTCATGGGATTCATCAAATCCCATTGTGTTTTCACTCAAGAAGAAACTTCTCTTTTAAAGCACCATGAGTAAATGCCAAAAATGTGATAGTAAGGGGAGGATCAGAGAGAGCAACACCCACAGGTTTGGTAACTGTAGAGAGGAAAGAAGTTTCAAAATAAGATATAGGCATTTTATTTATTGAAAAAAAAATATTATAAAGTGTGTATTTGTGATACACACATGTAAATCAGAGAGAAAATGTTGCTATTTGCATCAGAAACCCCCCAGCTATTTACAGAGAATCCCAGAATTACAGAATGGTTTGGGTGGAAGGGACCTAAAGCTCATCTCATTCCAACCCCCTGC
Source organism: Daphoenositta chrysoptera (assembly GCA_013397915.1). Lineage (NCBI taxonomy): Eukaryota > Metazoa > Chordata > Aves > Passeriformes > Daphoenositta > Daphoenositta chrysoptera. The sequence goes on along the minus strand of VZRO01006928.1, from coordinate 632,708 downwards.
CATGGGCAGGGACACCTTCCACTAGCCCAGGGTGCTCCAAGCCCTGTCCAACCTGGCCTTGGACAATTCCAGGGATCCAGGGGCAGCCACAGCTTCTCTGGGCACCCTGTGCCAGGGCCTCAGCACCCTCACAGGGAACAATTGATTCCAAATAGGTAACCTTAATTTCCCCTCTTTCAGTTTGCCAGTAGCATTTTATAACTTTCCTTAAAGAAATCACTCCTATTATATGGTAACAACACAGAAAAACCTTCCATGTTTCCCTCCTTGAATTTGTGATTGGATTTTGTTGTTGAGAGGTTTTTATGGCAAGGATTTCCAAGGCCATTTGACCACCTAAATCTGTTGTACTCTGAAGTTGCAGCATCTGTTTTTTTTCCAGTGAGATCTTGATGTGCTCAATGCAAAGCACTTCAGATACTGAGCTCTACTATTTACTCTGTTCACATCTCTAGACTTATTTACCCTTTTGTTTTCTCACCCTTTTTACCCTAAAGCCCCTCAAAAGCCCCCATGACTCAAATAATTGCATTCACTAAACCATTCATGCACATGACACTGGATCATGTGTCTGTATTAGACTAAATTAGGCTTTTGGCATCGAGCCCCTGCCCAAAAGAATTCCCTGTATCTGCATCTTGTTACAGGCTGCATCCCATCCAAATGCCAGGCTCAGCTCACAATTTCACAATCCTTTTGAGCAAACACAATGGAAAATGGTTATTTTGTAGAATTTTGTTATAAATCTGGAGAAAAATTTGCCCTTTGGAGGTTTACTGATCAGTGAAACTTGGAAGGTTGCTCACCCACATGAGCAAACCAAAATTTGTTTACCCTGAACTGTTCTGTTGAATCCATCATATTTTTTGCATGTTGTTGGGTTTCACCATAAAAATAACTCTATTTCTTTGAATCACAGAACTATTAAAGCAATTGAAAGGCATGGAACTAAAGATAAAGGTGATTTAAACTGAAACAGAAATCCCAATATATATTACTTCATGGTTATTTAGAACAGGTTAATGTAACACCCACATAGATTAAAATGTCCTTCTGCAAATGGCTTAAATCCCCAGTGGGGCAAAGATAACCCAGCTGGATTTTGTATTTTTTTGTGTTCAAAGGGTCTTTGCTAAATATCTTGAAGGAAACTGGATGGTTAAGGAGGTCAGATCAATATATTTGTTGGTCAGAAGCAGTCGTGTTGTCAAAGCATTATTTGGGAACTCAGAAATTCTCCATCTTAGGTCTTATTCTGTCCTAATAAGAATGATATTTAGAGGAGATTTGTCCAAGTAAATAGGTGTGCTACAGATTTTTATTCACATCACATATTAGTTGGGCCATGGTTGGCTTTTGCTGCAAACCTCAGCTTTGGCCTTCCAGGTTCAATGTGATTTCAAAGCCAGGCTTGTTCCAAAGGCAGCTCTTGGACTAGAAATGAGCTGTGAAGGGCAACACTGAAATGGCAACAGAATCCCACTTCACGCAGAACCATGGAAAATCCTGAGTTCCAATGAACCCACAAGGATCATTGAGTCCAGCTCCTGCACTGGGCAACCCCAAGAATTCAAGAGGATGGTCTCAGAAAGGAGAGGAGATGAGGATGTTCATTATTCAGGAGGAGGAGGATGTATAGTCTCAGGGTACTTTACATTATGGACAAACCTAATACGATTGTTGGTTTTTAAGTCTTGCATTTAATCATCCAGAGCAATGAAATAGTTTAATTGGAGTTTAGGGTGGTCACAGAAAGAAAAAAGGACTGAAACAGATTAGCTGAGACAGCAGGAACATCTTCAGCCTTGGAGGTTTCTCAGAGCAGACACTGACTGAAAGGACGGGTTTGCACAGAGTTGTGCTTATCCTGAAGCAGGAGGATGGACAAGTTGACCTTCCAAGGTCCCCTCAAGCCCCATCAACTCCAGTTCAATATTTCTTGTACATAAAATAGGAATGGATTAATTTAAATGCACTAATGACAGGGGTTGAGGTGGGAGCTGAGAACCACTGCCAAAATTGTTAGAAGGCTGCTTTCTTTCCCTGCCCAGCGTTCTGGGCTGAAAGGATTTATTTGGGCTATTAAACAAGAAGCTCTTTGCATGTGCCATAGCTTGATGGCAAATTTAATTTCCTTAAATTTTTAGAAGCATGTGCTGAGATAAAGGGCCAAGCTGAAGCACATCTTTCTCTACCCTAAAGGTTGTGGGGCAACATGAGGGAAAGGTAGATGGACAAAAAAGATTCTGATCACAGTGAGAATAAATAATTTAGTCACCTTCCAGCACTTGATTCTCTCCTTACTTGAAGAAAAATGTTATTAATTCTGATATAATGTAATTCTCCTTTCAGAGTCACATTTCCAAACCCCAAAGAGCTGGTTTCAGCTGCAGCACACATTTGTTCTGCCCGTGTCAATCTCTTTTCCAATTATCACCCTCTAGATCCTTTTGCAAACAAAATCAGTGCATGCAACTGGCTGTGAGAATTTTGGGAACAACAAACAGAATGAAGTCTTGATGGAAAGGTCAGACCTGATCCATACATGACATCTCTCTCACTCTGTTCTGAAGCTGCTGTGAAGGGATTCAAACTAAGACAGACATGAGTGTGAAGTCTGACCCTCTCTTTTGGGTGATACGAGATGACAGGCAAAGAAAGGAGAAGAAATTAAAATTTTAGCTATTTTAAAATTTATTTGCAAACAGAAAGGCTGATTTTTAAATTTTTTTTAAGAATGATTCTCAGCAGATTGACTGAAATAAATTTAAATATTATTAATTCTTTATAGTTCTAGGCCTTTTTTCCCTATAGTGATATTCCTGGTATCCAGACACACTTCATGAGAACCTGAGAGCTTTTAGTAGGATATTTTCTTGGAAGGGTTTAAGGCCAGGCTGGAGCTTGGAGCAACCTGGTCGAGTGGAAGCTGTCCCTGCCCACGGCAGGGGGGTGGAACAAGATGATCCTTAGGGTCCCTTCCAACCCAAACCATTCTGGGATTTTGTGATTTTGCCGGTCTTGTGTAAGACCATGACACACCTGGAGTAGTATTGCTCAGGTCCACAACTCTTCAGATTTCAATAAAAAGAGAGGGCTAAAGGGAAGGGAGACAAATCTCATCAAAACCTCCAAATGGTTATGTTCACATGTCTCCATGAAACATTTTATCAGTGCTCAATCCTAAAAACAACTTTTATGTTGAAAGAAAAAAAAAATCCAGAATAATCAAAATTCATATCACTGGGCTTGGACCCTCAACTACAAACCTTCCACCCTATCACTTTGTTTGTTTTCAATGGTTTGTTCCATTAAGCAGTGACCGTGTCTGTGATTAAAAACCATTGCTTATCTTCAAGCCTCATTTCACATTTCTTCTGTAAACGTCCCATTCTTGAAAAAAACATACCCATCACCATAGATTCACTTCATCTCTTGTCCCCAGTCCCTCTCCAGCTCTCTTGGAGCCCCTTTAGGCCCTGGAAGGGGGGCTCTGAGCTCTCCCTGGAGCCTTCTCTTCTCCAGGTGAGCACCCCCAGCTCTCCCAGCCTGGCTCCAGAGCAGAGGGGCTCCAGCCCTTGGAGCAGCTCCGTGGCCTCCTCTGGATTTGCTCCAGCAGCTCCACGTCCTTCTGCTGTTGGGGATCTGCAGCTCTGCAGGTACCACAGCCCATCATTCCCACTGACTGAACCACTGCAGCTCTTTCCACACCAGTCTTGGACACCCACCACGTTCTGGAGTGTGGCTCCACACACTTTTGGGACCAGATTTACTGTCCTTTTCCCCAGAGGTCTGTTCTGAAGCTCTTGGAAATGAGGAAAGCACTGCCAGTTCTCACTCTCTGTTTTTGTACCGGGGTGCTGACTCCACTCCCCAGTGACCCTAGAAGGGCCAAAGGCCAGAAGTCACCAGTTTCCCTGCTGAGCTCAGATCTCGAGGCATCTAAAGAGAAAGCTCCAGAGAGCTTATCACATCTCTTACTGAAGATTTATTAATTGCAGAAATGTAAACCCCGTTCAAGAATTCTGACTTGGCTTTCCCCACTGCAGAGACTCGTGAGCTGAGCTGGTGGAAGGGGGAGGCACTGTTAACCTAGGAAAGGCTGCAGCTGTGAGCACCAGGGGGAAGACACCAGCCAAACTTTCTACAAATATTATATGGAAAATCTCTTGAGTTGTGTTTACAGAAAGGCTTTAGCTGGGATTATCACTGAGCTCCGTCCATTCCTGCATGAGCTGAAGGACAGGATCTTGTGAGTGCTGGCTGTAAAAGATGCACATTCTTAATCCCTGGACTCAGAGATGGATGTGAACTGCTCACTAAGCAACTATTCACTTCTCTGAGGGTTCTTAAATGCTAAAATGTCCACATTTGAATCCACTTCCTGCAAGAACAGCTTCAGTTATGGCAGCTCACGGAAGAAAAAGTAAATAGCTTAAGGTCCCTCAAAAATCTATTGCTTTTCTTCCCCTGCATTGCAAAAATAAGAACTAAAGCACAGGATGAAGCCACTGAAATGTGTTTTCAGTGACACCAGGGAGGGCAGAGCCAGGCAGGGACAAGGTCACTTTGGGATGTTAATGAGCTGCTTGCTTGACCCTGTCAGCAACCCCGAGGGAGTTTGTGTATTTCATTTATTTCACCTATTACTTGCTCTCACAATCCTTTTCCCACAGTGCCAACCAGCCTGTATGGAAATATTGAGCTCTCTTCTGATAGAAATTGCTGTGCAGTGTGCAAGATTCAATGCAAGAAATATGTGTTTCCATGAACGTGCACAGCAGGTGGGATAGGGAGCATCCTTTGTTTTCACAGAATCATGGAATGGTTTGGGTTGGAAGGGACCTTAAAGGCCATCCAGTTCCAGCCCCTGCCATGGGGCACCTTCCACTGTTCCTGCTTGCTCCAAGCTCCATCATGTTTTAGTGAGACAGCTCATGTTTCTGAGGCAAATTATGTCTAACTGATGGATTAAGAGGCAGGAACTTGCCTTCTTTGGGGTCTATCCATTTACAAATGAGGCATAACCACCATTCCCTCTGCTGCCTTTCATCAATTTTTTGCCTACAAAACTGGAGTCTGTACCACAAGCAGCTTAAAAGCTGTGAACATCTCCTTTAAATATCCAGGAGTCGTGGGAAGCAACACTTAATGAGGACCTTATTGTACAACTGGCTTCTCTCTGGACAGGGAGAAAAGAAGCTAAGAGTGAATTTGGGGACACACAGCAGCCAGGCAAGTGGCAGTGCACGGTGAGGGACAGGAGAGGGCATTTTCCCTGCTGGGCTGGAGAGGGGAGGTGTATTCCTCTGATCCTTGCAGGAAAACCCACAAGTTTCAAATATTAATGACTCTGCCCAAACTTGGAGAGCGATGGATGTTAAATACCTTTCACAATTTGCATGAAAACTGGGGTAAAACACTGCCATATCCATGCTGCTGGCTTGGGTTACTTCACAGCTTTGCAGCCTCTGGCTCGGGGCATCGTCCCACTGTGCTGAGCTGTAAAAATACAAAATAAAAGGATGATCTTCTTTGCCAGTCTAACCACATGACAATAAACAACAGGTAAGTCGAGAAGGAGAAAACACTACGAGGGTATTGCTTAGCATGTAAGGAAGACAAAAGGCTCATTTCATATAACAGTAAAGGGGAAAAGGCACAAATGAGAAGTGACGTGCTCGGATGATCTTCCCCAAGTCCAGCGAAGTGTGGGAGGGGAAAATTCTGCAGATGTGACAACCTGCAATCTTCACACTTCATAACAGCCAAGACATGAAATCAGGAGAGCTGTAGCTCTCTAGCAATGATGACAAAATAATTTAGAAAAATTATCTGAAAGCACCACAATTTTAGATATGACCTGGGTTGACACTGAAGTCCAGATAAAAGCCCACAGGTTTTGTGACCTGTAACTGTTTACAGCATTTCCAGGCATTGAGAAACAGCTGTAAAAGAGTTAACAGGGCACAAGGCTCATCACAGACTCACCCCCAGGTGTTTTGCCTCCCTTTATCCAGTGTGATGCTTCTGACAGCTGAGCCACCTCATTTAAAGGTGCTTGGGAAGGGGGGATGTTTCAAACCTCCGTTGTCAGCTCCCCGTGTGCTGCTCCCAGGGCTTGCTGAGCCAAGGTGCCTCAGGTAACAAATAGAAGTTTCCAAGGGATTAAGGGGGAAAAAATTGACTGAAGAGTTGCAAGGGGAAGATTGGTCATTGTGAGTTAAATGTGTTTAGTGTGATCTAATGATTGCACATAGGCAGAGAAAGTAAGAGGTAGCTAAGTGAGGGTCTTGTAGTATTTTGGCTCCCTCTCAATTCCATGTCAAATGAGGCACATGATAGTCTTAACAGGCAGCTGTTTTTCTTCTCTATGTGCTACCTGAACCCAATACTAAATACAAACCGAAAGCACTCTGGGGTGTGGAGTATTCAGAAAATGGAAATAAGGAGCTTCAGTTTTGAAATTGATGCTATAAATCAATTAGCTGAAAAAATAACCCAGAAAGGATTAAACCTAACAAGCTCCAAGGGAAGTAAACAAGCCCACTGCTTGCTGTTGGGAGTTGTTTGCTTGGTGTGATGTGTCTTTTAGGTCACTGTGTCTGCATAGGTAATTACAGGGAGCTGCTCTCATTAGCAGGATGCCTCTCCTGCCCAGAACTTTGAACAGCAAAAGGCTGGTGAAAAGTGGGGGGTTTAAAAGAAAAGAATATAGAATAAGGGCATCCATAATTAAAAATCAAGGCCATGTGGTTGATCTGGCTACAGCACACCCTCTTCCCATAGCAGAGGAAAGAATCGTGTCTGTGTGAATCTGTTCTTCCCAAAATGAGTGGCCATTTCCAGCTGGGCTAAAGAGAAAGGAAAGGAGGCTGAAAAGTGCAATAGTTCAATTTTTTAAAAATTTTCATTGATCTAAGAGGCAGATGCAGCCTCTATTTGGAAATGCCACTTTTCATATCACAGGCTTGTTGCTGGGTCACTCTTTCCTCTACGTGCAACTTTATGGTGCCTGTGTGGAAGAGTCTCTAAAACACAAATAAGGAAATACAGGGTTTATGATGTTTTGGGTTTGTTTTTTTCTTTAAAAAAGGAAGAGAGTGTTATATGAAAGCATCAAGGCTGTGCCAAAAGAGAGAGCTGCTGTGGCTGTGTTTATGGAGGAGGCTGCTTCCTAACCCGCTGCTCCTTGATGGAGCACAACAGGGCATGATAAGAAACATTTCTGGGTTTAACCCGAGGGAGTAATAGGGGCCAAACAAGACCTAAAGACCTTATCGCTTTTTGCAGCTAGAACTGCCTGAGCCAGATGAGTGTTGGTCACTTGTCCTGAGGAAAGAGCCTCAAGCTGTGCCTGGGGAGGTTTAGATTGGATATTAGGGAAAAATTCTTCATGGAAGGGGTTGACTGCCCAGGGCAGTGGTGGAATCACCACCCCTGGAGGGATTTAACAGCTGTGTGGATGTGGCACTTGGGGATGTGATTTAGTGGTGTCCTTGGCAATGCTGGGTTAAGACCTGGACTTGATGTTCCTGAAGGTCTTTTCTAACCTTCTGTCATTCTTTGCTCCACAATCCTCTGCCATTCAAAGCCTCCAAATTAAACAATACGAAGCAAAAGGAAATAGTTTTAAGGTATATTCCTCAGACAAACACTTCCACTGCCACTTGTGTCCTTGAAAAAAAACCTCCTCCCAAGCCTCTAATCACATCTTTGATGTATCAGGGTAAGTCTTGTAAACAGATGAAAATTTACTGCACAGAATTGCTCAGGAAGATGTTGCTCCCAGAAAACTCTGGCTGTCTCTAAGTGCTTTGCAAACATCAGATAATTCCAAAGGCCTCAGGGTAACTTCTCTGGGCTGGAAAGCTGCTTTTTGGAATGCACGGTGGGGAGCTGTGGTTTCCTGAGCAAATGGATTTGTGCAGCAGGTGTCAGCACAGCACAATATTTCATTTCTGCTGGGATCAAGTCTCAATAATTTGGTTCTGGTTACTCAGCTGTTAAATCGCTTCCTGACGCGTGTGTAATGCAGTCTGTGACTGCCCCTTTTTGCTGTAATTTCTTTCATTAGTGCTCAGTTGTGTTTTTCTCTGCTTGTTGAAATGGTTCCTTGCCTTATTAGGCTGTGCAACCACTTGATCATTTTTTTTCTATCATTTCCATCATTTAATGTTGCAGTAAAAAGTCTGAAAAGAAATTATTGCTGCACCATATAATCCATGATAAATGTCTCAAAGACATTTGGGAACATGACTCAGCTCTTAGATGACATTTTAGTTATCAGTGTTCTAATCCTTGCAGCTTTAGGTCCAGATTTAAAGGCATTTAGGCAACTGATCTCCAGTAAATTAAATAAAAACCGAAAAAGTTTATCTAGGACCTATCTTTGATTCAGATTTTCATCTGTGAGCTCTCAGATTGTGCTGAATGCAAAAGCCAGACTTGTCTTTACCCCTTTGAAAAGATAACCAGGCAGGGGGAGGAGGAAGAGAAGAGATCTGTGTGGAAAACAGAAGACATGGTCTCAAATCTCTTCTCTGATCAACTCTGGAAAATGTTTTTTTTAAATCACAGAAAAGAATTATCAGTCTCAGACCTTCCTGCAAACACATCTCTTAAAATCTTTGCCTGAAGTTATTCCGTTTTGGATAAATAAATACTCATTGGAAGAAGTGTCTGACCTTGTCTCCTCGCCCAGGTACTGGGAAAATATAATGACCAAGCAGTAACTCATTTTCTGGCTTGTTTTCTCTTAGGTGCATTGGAAATTGAATTATTTGCACAAAACAAAGCAAATTCAGTGGGATTAATGTATCAAAAACTCATGTTTGCAGCATCATCTTTGCAGGAGACCTACCATTCGTTTTCTGCTTCCAGTCAAACATTGGTGGAAAACAAAACCAGGTTTTCCAAATCCCAGAGTCCCCTAAGAATGGGGCAAAACCAAACAAGGGCTCTGTGGAAAGGGCTAATTCCAGGTTTCCTCACGATGCACAGTGATGTCTCTGCAACATGTTTGGAAAACCCCAACAGACAAATCTTCCCAGGGAACCTGGGATGTCACGGAAGGCTCGGAGTTGTGTGAGCAGTTGGGTGATTGTGTTCGAGCCCACTGGCAGACAGAAAATGAGGTACTGCAGGAATATAAATTACAAAGGTCATGGGGGGTGGGAGGGAAGTGGGATTTGGAAGTTTTGGCTGCAGCTGAGCATCAGGCTTCAGCATCTAAAAGAGCTGCTGGTTCTCTCCCTCCCTTTGCTGTCTCCACTCACATCAGGTGGAGTTTTTGTGGTGTTTGCATCCATGTCTTGGACTTGACACCAGGATGCTCCTGACTCTGGGCCTGGTGACCCAAAGAATGATTTTCTGAATGCTTTCTGAGCAGATTGTGTTAATATTCAGCCTTGCTGTTCCCATTACAAGGAGAATTTAAGGTTGCCCCGGGCATTTCTTTTGTTGGAAGGCTGCTGTTTGCAGGGATCACCTGCACAGTCCTGCTTCTTTCTGCTCAGGAGAAATTTCCTCTCCTTTCCTTGGGCTCTGGTGAGCCCACCCAGCACTCTTCCCATAAACCCCAAACTGTCCCACTGACAGGCTGGAAAATGAGGGAAACAGAAATAACTTGGTCTGCTCGACAGATCTTCCAAGTATAATCGGGAAGGAGCTAGAGCTGTTCTCTTTGGCATGCTCATGGCTAAATGAATTTATTAAATTAATTTTTTCGTCAGCTAGAAAAGCAGTTTGGAACTGACCAGACCCAAAATCCAGTGAGCCACAGGGGGTGTTTTTATAGTTGTTGGTGAACTTTGGGTAAGAATTTGAGAATGCCAGGAGAAAATCCAAGCATCTGAAAAGACTGTAATTAAATGTGGTGAAGGGAATTCACAACTGGAATTGCTGTAAAACATTTATTTTGACATTTTGCAATTTTTTTTTTTTTTCAAATTTACTTCTCAAGGAGGTTATAAAACATTTGCCAGTGTTGCCTATTGCCTCAAATTCTGAAGAAGTTTTTTATCTGTAGAAATGTCCTGGTAAATTTTGGTTGAAGTCTCGAACAGAGTTGTGGAGAACTGAATGTTTATATTTTTCATTCCTCTGAGAACACTGTATACATACACACACACATACATATATATATATACTTTTTTTTTTTTTTTTTTTTTTTTTTTGTGGGTAATGAAAAGGGAATGAGATGCTGCATCCCGTTTGGGAAATTTTTTTCCCAACACTGCTCATTCATGAGATCTTTTGTAAGGGGCTAGGAAGTCAAACAAGTGCTTTCCTACAAGATACCTGCAGACAGTCCCACAAATAATCCTAAATGTGCCCAGAGCAGTTGAATGCAGGACAGTATGTTACAATATGTTGTAATATGTTACTTTACTACAGAACTCACTGGATTATGCTGGCACTTCAGCCCTTCCAAGCACCCACCTTTCTGTCTGCCCTGGATACAAATCTGCTCAGACTGCAGGATTTAAGTGGCATGGGGTTTCCTTTCATGTGTTTCTCCACCAATCACTACAGTGGGACTTTGAGCCATTTTTGTGGCTTCTAGGTTTTCCCAAAATCATCGTGTAAATAAAAAGATAATGCAATGAGCAAAAGAATGAGAATGCACACAAAAGCAGGTTCTAATCAAGAGAACTGGTAAAGTGATTCTCCTGTCAGCAACTTCTGGACCCAGAGAATCTCAAATTTTCAGAGCATAGAAATGACAGGAGTATTCTGGCTTGCTGTGGTCTATTTTCTAGGAATGCAGGCAGCTGTAGGTGTGCTCTTGTCCACAAATACATCAAACAGCCTTCTTATACCAGCATTTAGCTTTCCCAACTTTAAAAATAATTATATATTAAGGCTGTTTTGCTGTATTTCCAGCAGGTTGTACAGGTGTTTTATCTCGACGATTTCAAAATGCTGTTAGCCCTTGTCAGGTTCTTTTACAGTGTGGCTGCACAGCTCCAGCACCGTGGTTTGGGGATTATAAATCACATCAACTGGAGTTCACGCAGGTGCAGAAATTGCAGTCTGGTTTTCCTGAAAGGGAGCATGCAGGGGCACGGTGAGCAGTGGAAGGAGCTGGCATCTGGCTTAGAGCATCCTTGGTCTCCCTCTTCTGGCTCAGCTGGAAGGAGCTGCTCCATCCAGGATGTGCTGCAGCTCAGCATCCCCCTCCTGCCAGGAGCTCTGAAGGGGAAATTGGTGAAGAGAGCAGGTCAAGAAGGTTTTTTCCAGCACATGGCTGCAAGTACCAGCACGGAGAACAGAACAGTGGGGGTTTCCAGCCAAGCTCTCCCACCCTTCTCTTTTTTTTGTGCATCAACTACAAACTTTGAGAAAATCATTAGTCTCTCTTCACTACACTCATGAGGTGGGGGAAAGATTGATGAAGGAGATGAAGGAGATTTGGAAATATGACTGGGGAAATACATTCAGGTTGTGACTCGGGATGTTCTGTTACTGCTGAGCTCTGGCTGCCTCCCACATTTTACCTGGTATTAAGGGTTTAGAAATTTTAAAACTCAGTCACTGAGTTAAAATATCATTAAATTATCCACAAATGCTTTTTTGTGGTGCATTTTTGTCTCAGCAGGACCAGGGCAGTGACTGTCTCCTGTGCTGGGCATTGCTGAGGTACCTCGAATCTTGGGGTCAGTTTTGGGCCCCTCGGGACAAAGACATTGAGGGGCTGGAGCAGGTCCAGGGAAGGGTCTGGAGCACCAGGAGCAGCTGAGGGAGCTGGGAAAGGGGCTCAGCCTGGAGAAAAGGAGGCTCAGGGGGGCCCTTGTGGCTCTCCACAACCACTGGAACGAAGGTTGTAGCCAGGTGGGTGTTGTCTATTTTCCCAAGTAACAAGTTTTAGGACAAAAAGGAAACTTGGTCCCAAGTTTTGCGAGGGGAAGTTTAGATTGGACATTAGGAAAAAAAAATCCTCATGGAAGGGGTTGTCCAGCCCTGGCACAGCTGCCCAGGGCAGTGTTGGAGTCCCCATCCCAGGAGGGATTTAAAAGCTGTGTGGATGTGGCACTTGGGGACAGGGGTCAGTGGTGGCCTTGGCAGTGCTGGGGAAGGGTTGCACTCAGTGATTTCAGATGTCTTTTCCAATCTAAGCGACTCCATGAGTCTCTAAGTCACCCTGTCAGCAAAACCAGGTGGGAATTTGAGTTTCTTCTAAAGGGATTTTGATGTGAAGAGCACAGTTTTTTATTCCTTCTCATTATCTTTGGCTTTCTGAGCCTTTCTGCCACAAACTGGCCTCTAACTAGTTTTGTTTCTTTATTTCTTAAAAAAAAAGTGGTGGTTACAGCTGTTAACATCTGACTTTTTAAAATGCAATATCAGACTTCTGTATTTCACAATACCAAGGTTTGTGTGCATTTTGAAGCTGGGCATTAAACTGTGAGTAACACCATCGCCCACTTAAATTGGCTTCTTTTTCCCCACACCTGGCTTACATATGTGTCACAATATGTGACATTTAGAAGGGAATTTGGCAAGAGAAAATTAAAAAATGGGTGTTAGATGGAAGCATAAGCTCTGAGACACAGGAAAAGAGCACTGGGGAAATGGTTTGTCTCTATTGTGAAACTGCTGCCTCTTAAATGTAGGGAATTATAACACACACTTTGGCTGTGTCTGGTCCTCTTTCTGTAAAAACAGACACCTTTGGGACTTTAAACCCAAAATTTTATGCAAAAAACCTCTGCCTATATATATAATAACAAAATCGGAAAAGCTGGACTTGTTTTTGCTGTGCTGCTTGTTGTTGCATTTGATTTTTCTTCATTGTGTGTGTCCTCACTGATGATTTATGAATGAAGTCAAAACAAGGCTTCTGAAGTTTGGAAAAGAGCTTGTTCTGGTTATGTTGGGGTTTCAATTGCCCATCTTTGTTTTCTGTCTTTTTACCAACATTTCCCTTGAGCAGGCGTGGCACATGTGGAAAAGTCCTGCAAGAACCTGCTTGACAGGAGCTGCAGCTCAGCCCAACACGTGTTCAACTTTTTAATGCCGTGATTGGGTTTTAATAATAATAATGGTAATAATAATGACAAATAAGAGAAGAAAAGTAGAAAAATCTTATCTTATTAAGAATCTTAAGATGAGAATATAATTTTAAACCTGACAAGGTGCAAGCCACCAGTTCCTACAAGCAGTTGCACATTGGGGTTAAATACTGTGACTTGCCCAACTCTTCAACTCTTTTACAGGGACAGAGGGATTTCTTTTTGCTGCAGCCCACATTAAAGTTGGCAATATTATAAATCAGAAAATGAGGGGGGAATAAATTAACTGTAGGAAGATTGAAAATGGATCCCACTTTGTTAGGGAGGGGGAAAGTTGGCTTTAACACAAGAACTGTTTAAGTTGGGGATTTAGGAGCACAGGCATATAAATTGTGTGGAAATTTACAGAAGCAGGTTTCTGAGTGGTTGTAGCTGTGGGCAGAAGTGAGGATGTCCAGCCGTGTGATGTGGCACAGTTTGTGTGCTGTTTCTTGGGATCTTCTTAGGTCTAATTAGTGCAACACCAAGTGCCTGAACTAACCCTAGAGGGCTCTCACGACTCAGGAACAGAAAGGATGGGAGTAGCAGAGGAGAGACTTCAAGCTCTCAATTTTCTCCTTTTGTAAGGAAATACCTGCTTTATGCTTATGTATGTGCACTGGCAAGGGTGCAGCATTTTTGTTGGAAACAGAATTTGAAAATATTTGGGGTTTTACCGTGCCCTTCCCATCCCTTTTTGCAGGGAGAGAATTTTGTCACGAAGCAGGATTTTAAAAACATTTGCCAAATCTGTTGACAATTTCAAATAAGCTATTAAATGTCAGCTGATGAGCTTCAATTGTTGGAGCCTCTTGTGAAAATTATGAAAATAACTCTGAATTGGAAAATGTAAAAGTAATATATCTTGCCTTCATTCAGATGGCCCTGGTGCTTAAAGAAAGGCAAATGGAAATACAAGTTCTGTAATAAAATTCTTCCCTGTGAGGGTGGTGATGCCCTGGCACGGGCTGCCCAGGGAAATTGTGGCTGCCCCATCCTTGGAAGTGTTCAATAATTCTCAGCTTTTTGTTTTGCCCTCACAAAACAAAAATAATTTGGTTATTTTTTAATACATCCACTCCTTTGAACCTTTGGGACCAAGTTCAGGTCCTAATCATATTTCCTAATCCATAACATTGCTGTAACACAGTTTCATGTGCTGGGTAATTTTTCCACATTTACTGGCTCTCACTGTAATTAAACCCTTGAACTTAAAAGTGCCCTGATTAAGGAAATACTTCCGTAGCATTAAGAGAACACTTTACATTAAGGATTTTCAAGTGGGTATTTAAACACAAATGATTTTAATCCTAATGAGGACTTGATGTTCTGCTCTTCCAGAAGAAAAAGCCCTGGTCTCAGCACTAAACTGGTTGCAAGCTTTTATTTTTCCTGACATTCTAATTATATATGAGAACAAAAACAAGACAGCATTGCTGGCATGTCAGATGGAAATTTTTTAAAGAGGAGAATGGCAAAAAACTGTTTGTAGCCAAACCGGAAAATCCCACATTATTATTCAGGATTTGTTTGTTTGGCTTAAAAAAAGCAGGAAAGGATTAATGCCAGGCATTTTACCTTTTTTCAGCTGTATTGGCTGATCGGAAAGCATATTAATAATATGGTTAAAACATTAAAGATAACCTGGTTTGCATGCTGGTGTACTCAAACCAAACAAGAGTGTAAAATACAAATAAAACAATAAAACTAATCTACCAGAGGAACAGATTTTTTTTTCCTGAAGCATGGCTAATTCCTCAGAGTAAGAGCTAAGTTATATTTTAGGGTCTGGTATAAAGTTCTCATAATCCTTTTGCCTTTTGAAACGTTCACCCTCAGTTTTTATTCACAGGCATCAGAAGTTGTGCAGATCTAGTATCAGCAATGGGCAAAACTTTTCCCCTCTGTGGCAACTTTCTCCCATTAAAAGAAAGTATCATCCAGAAGAGAGTAGGAGAAAGTAGATATAAATATCAGAGTTATTTGAACACAAAAAAAATTATGCTCTTGCTGCAGGAGGTTGGGGAGTTGAACCCTACTTTGATATCCACTGGGGTATATCACAACATTTCTATTTAAGAAAGCATTCCCATGAAACATTAGCATTTAAAATCAAATAACAGCTAGGATGGGAAAGAACAAGCAGTCATAGTGTGGTCTCCTGAAAAGGAGAAAGGAAGTTTGCTGGTAAGGGACATACTTAAGCTTAGGAAGGATTGAGGCAGAAGGAGCTGATTCATGCACAGCTTTGCAAAAATAAAAGTTTGAATTTGTGCTTTTAAAAGCACCAGTTTCTGCAAATTTCCACCATGCTTTGGAAAAGAGTAACCAAAATTAAGCTAAAAAACCTTGCAAGTTTAAATCATGTAAGCAAAGCTCCTAAACAGCAGAAGAGGCACTGTGGAGCACTGAAGTGCTTGGGCATTTCTTTATTCATTTCTCTTCTATTCCACTATATAATACCTTCCAGCTTCTGGTCCTGTCTACCTTCCTGCAAAATAAGGCACTAATACATCCACCAGATAAAACTGAGAAGGACTTTTTGTAAAATAACATTTTAATTTCCAAATGGCCCAAGTTAAATATCCTGTGCAAGTCTTGTTTCAGGTCCAAAGTACTACAGTGTTACTGAATTAACTCCAGAATCTCAAATTCAGTATATTTTCCTTAAAGCTATTAGTACTTTTACAGCCTGAAATCCAGCTGTGAGAGAAAAATCCTTCTCATCCTTGTAAGACCAGAAGAGATCTGGTAGGTGTGTGCTGTGCATGTAGAATAACTATTTTGAAAGAGGAGATACAGGATGTTCAGTGCAGGCTGTGCTTCATTGCATGATTCAATAACTCTTCGTTGAACAGACAAAGACTTTTCAGATTGCTTGTAATAATGAGCATTGCAGGAAAATAGAAAAGAAGAAACAGTCCGATAGATTTCAAGTCTTTGCGTCAAAGGATGAGATGAGTAACAATAAAGTAGATGAGGATTTGGTTCTGTTTTTTTTTTTTTTTAATTCTCTTTCAGGCTAGGCAAACAGAACAAAATTTCTTTAATTAGCATCTCCTGAAGTACATAAACACTTCAGAGAAAATTAAGGGGAAGAAAGAACCAACTGTCCCCTCCTCATCTTGTCCTTATTCCACCTGTAAGAAAGCTAAATAGAACAGCATGAGGCTGCTGGAAATTGCCAGGATGGGAAACTTCAGCCCAAACTAGTTACAGTTCTTATTTTAGATGACCACTAGATGTTAGGAGAGACTTTCAGCAAGGCTGGGCTGGGTGGGGCACAGCCAGATGCCCAGGGGGGTTTCTAACTCTGAGTCAGGGCTGAGCCCCTCAGGGCAGGGCACGATCCTGTCCTTGGGGCTGGGGACAGAGGGGCTTGGGGCTCCCAGGGGTGGCAGGTGCCCTGGGAGGATTTGGGTGTGCCAGGTGCCCCTGGCTCCATGGAATGCTCCAGCACGGCAGGGATGGGCCTCAGGAGACTCTGCTTGGGTGTCTTTGCCCTTTCATGGGGCACAGCCCAGCCAGGGGATGAACACCAGGGTGGCTTGGGCAGGATGGGCCCTGTGCTGTGTCCAGCCAGGGACTGTGGTCCCTTCAAGCCTGTTCACCCAGACCTGCTGGGTAAACCTTTCTCCACCTCCTCCAGGCCATGGCTGTGGTAATCTCACTCCTCGTGGCTGTGCTGGCCATGCTGCCCAGGCAGACACAAGATCCACAGGCCGGTGTGGCCACGGCCCAGTGGATGCAGCAGTGCCAGGGGTTTCTGTGCCGGGAGATGTCATGGCTGTGGCAGGAGATTGAGGGGAGGGCCCTGGAAAAAGCTTTCCTCCACTCCGTGTTTTACTGGCTCTTTTTGGGCCTCTGTGGTTGAGTTCTGCAAGCAAAAGCAGCTTGGCTCCAGCAGCTGCCCTGAGCAGGACAACTACCGCTGTGAAGAGGAGGAGGATGATAGTGAGGAGGATGAAGACCTCAAAGGAGCACAAAATGCTGCCAGGTCTTTGGCTTGGCCCACCCTATTTCCAGTGCAGGAACTGCCTGACCTGGGCAGGAATCTGAAGCAGCTGCTGGGTGACTTCTTGATCAATCGAGAGTTTTCACTGAGCATTCTCATGTCAAAGATTTCCCCACACACTGGGATGAACGGCACCTGTGAATCTGAATCCTGGAAGGAGAATTGAATCTTCTACCAGCTGCTGGTGTTCCTGCAGCCACCCCCTGGGCTCTTCCATCCTGGAGCAGGACACGGTGGGGCAGCAGCCAGAGAGGAGCTCTGACATCCGTGTGGTGCTGGAGTGCTCCATGGAGCATCTGATGGGATGAGTTTTTCCTTGTATTTTGTCCACTGCCGGGGCAACGAGCTGCCTCAGGATCCCAGCTCACTGCTCCTAGAAACCCTCTGCACAGGCTCCTACTTACACCCAGAGCAAATCTCCACCTGGGTGCCAAACTTGCTGTTTTCAGCCTGGCTGCGTTTGCCTCAGTGGCTGTGCTGGTGTCTGATGCTGCTGCCCTGCTCCTGCAGGTTCCTGGGGAGCAGCCCCTGCCAGGAGCAGAGCTGCACTGAGATGGTTTTGGCAGTGCAGGAAGGCAGCACAGGCAGTGCCTGATCCCGGAGTAGGGAGCAGCCAGCTTTCCCTGTGTGCTGGTTTAACTGGGGGAGAGTTAGACTGGCAAGGGCTTAGGCTCCTGTGGGGTTTATTTTCACTTGGTGCTTAAAACTTGAAAATAAAGAGAGATGTAATTGCTGAGCAGTGCTTGTACAGTGTCAAGGTCCTTTCTGCTCAGCTGCTGTCACCCCTGGGCTCAGCTGGTGTCACCTCCAGGCTTATCCACCCACAGTCTCCCAGGAGTGATGGGAGCTGCCACCACAACGGGTCTGAGGGGACCAGAGGCCCTGAGGGATGATGGCAAGGCTGAGGGGACTTGGGGGGGCTGAAAGGGATGCACTGCGTACAGCAGGAGGGGTAAGAGTAGCAGAAAACCACAGAGCATGTGCTGTAGTGTGAAGCTGTTATAAAACAACAGCTCAGGCAGCTTTGGAAAAAAAGTAGAAAATACATATTAAGTCAATCAGAAATGAATTTGGTCGAGAAGAATGAAAAACAAGTCGCTGGGGCTTTGTCTGGGATGCCTGATGATCGCTGGTCTGGTGTGGTGGGTTTGGACAGCACCAAGGCACAGCCAAAGTATGGTCAGAAGTGGCACAAAGTGTTCACATGAATCACAGCCCCCTCCATGCCTGTGTGAGCCACACTGATCAACACCACCTGAATATTTGGCCCAGGGGCTGTGTTTTCTAGGGAAAAGTGATCAGGTTTCAGAGCACTCGGTGGAAATGAATTTTTAAGGGTGTTGCTTTGGTCCCTTGCAATGTGAAATGATGCAGGTTGCTTTTTTCTCTCTCTTGAGTTCAACACAAAAACAATTTTTGCCTTTGGGGACCTGCTTTAATTAACAGCATTCTCCGGTTGCACATCAAAGAGCTGGGGAATGAAAATGAGTTAAAACCTGGGCTTTTGGACCCTAGGAGTCTCTCCAACCTACTAAAATTGCAGGAAATGAAAGTTTTTGGGTTTTTTTTCCTTTTATCAATGAAATATTTAGAAGGGTTCAGCTGAATCTGTTTTCTTGTTTTGAAAAGAGCAGTAACAAGTGTTTGAAAATCACCTTGAGTATTGTCCAGTCACTTTGAATCCTCAGTCTCCTTCTGGGCCCATCGCTTGAAGAGAGACATTGAGAGGCTGGAGTGTGTCCAGAGAAGGGCATGGAGCTGGAGATGGGTCTGGAACAAAAGTCCTATGAAGAGGAGCTGGGGTTGTTTAGCCTGGAGAAAGTCTCAGGGGACAATATTCTATTGAAAATGCTCTAGAAAATGGGCAAGTACAAAGAACTTTTTCCTGTCCTGCCATTTTCGAAAAATTCACAATATCAAAATGCTCAGGAATATCTGCTTTTCAATGGCTGCTGAGAGCAAGAGTAGGAGGGCAAAAGAACTCAGTTTAGTGTTTCTTTGTAGAGCTGGAGCTCAGGCCTGGGTGCCACAGCTGTCTCTGGAAATGTAAGGTTAATTTCATTCTCACTTTCGTAAGCCCAAGGTTTTTATTATTTGGAACAAGATGATTTATGGGTTGACACCCCATTCCTGGAAGTGTCCAAGGCCAGGCTGGACAGGGCTTGGAACAATCTGGGATAGTGGAAGGTGTCCCTGCCCATGGCAGGGGGTTGGAACTGGATGGGTTTTAAGGTCCCTCCCTACACAAACTATTCTGCCATTCCATTTTTCTTCAGGACAGAATTATTTCCTTACCCTTCCTTCTCCTTTTCCCAGCTTTAGACCCTGTGGGTGCCCAACCAGAAAGGTCTCATTGAGGAATCCAGCAAATTGTGAAGGTCTCTGAGGTGCCCACTCCTCTCCCTCTGACAGCTTGAGGCAGGTCCTCAATTTTCTCCTATGAATTTAGTAGGGGAGGGATTGCAATTTTCACAAACATGACTGAGGATATTTGACCAAATTTAAAAAACTTATTTTCTTTTGATGTTATCCTTAAAGCGCCCTTCAAGATACTTAATATCTTGACTTTTTTGTCTTGATATTCTCTGTTAGATGACTTCTTCTGCTGACACTGTTTTAAACTTTCTGACCCTTCAAAAGCTGGACTTTGATATTAATAAGAATTTTTCATTCTTTCCTGGGCAGAAGGAATTTTACTTGATTAAGAACAAGAGCATAAGGAAAATTCCTTCTGGCTCCAAATTTCATGAATATCTCTATTTCCCATGCTCATTTTTTTATAACTTACAAACATTATTACAAGCTTGTCAGAGGAAATGGGTCACTGCAGTTTATAAGTAGCTTAAAGCACGCAGCAAACATGTCATTGATACTGAGGTGCTGAGAAAAGCCATCAAAGTAATATTTCCAGGATATTTTTAAGTGGTCACACTTCAAATTTGCACCCTACAGTCATAAATTCTGTGAAACTAGGATGAATGTCTTGCTTTTTTTTTTTCATACTGTGCAAGCAATTGAAGTTCCTTCAGCTAAAACTGAGAAATAAAAGCCTTACTTTACCAGGGGCTTTTTCATGTCATTCCAAGAAGCCAGGAGCTCATTGCATCGCACGACTTTCCCAGAAATCACAGAAATATTTAGATTTGTGCCATTCACAGCCTGAAAGGCCAGGACATGAGCTCCTCGGGGGCAACCAGTGCATGAAACCCTCCTGCAAATCAATTACTTGCTCAGAGGAATTTAGAGTCTCCCGAGAATCTTTTGTGCAGTTTTTCTCCCAGTATGATGCCAAATCCAATGGATCTGTGACTAAAAATGCTCACAGATACCAAATTGCTGCATCTCAAGGCAAACACATTCTTTCCTCCAAAGAATGGGTAATTGCAATCTTTCTAATTCATATTAATATAATCAATCTAATTTCTTTAAAATGGCCTTTGTTGTTGTTGTTGTCAGGACATGGCTGCAGTCAAAAGTAGTCACCACCAGCCAGAGGGATGAGGTGCAATGACCTCTTTTCTTTTGGCCATGTGCCTTTTCAAAAATTTTGGGGGGGTTCTGCAATATTCTGAGAAATGGACAGCCTGCACATTTTCTTGCTTTGTGACCTCTGGCCTGAAATATTCACCTGAACAATTAATTTGCCAAAGCTTATCTACCTGTGTGTGTGCAGGTACATATAGGTACATGTGGTACACACATACTCACTCTTCCAAAAAATTCAGAGGTAGCTGTGGGTTGGGCAGAGATTGAAGAATTGGCTTGGATTTAATTGTTCTCAGGAGCCAGGATTGAGGGAGAGGTCTGGAGCATCTCTTCTCTAGACCCAGGCTGGGAGAGCTGGGGGTGTTCACCTGGAGAAGAAAAGGCTACAGGGAGAACTTAGAGCCCCTTCCAGAGCCTAAAGGGGCTTCAGGAGAGCTGGAGAGAGACTGGGGACAAGGGCTGGAGGGACAGGACACAGGGAATGGCTTCCCACTGCCAGAGGGCAGGGATGGATGGGATATTGGGAAGAAATCCTCCCCAGTGAGGGTGCTGAGGCCCTGGCACAGGGTGCCCAGAGAAGCTGTGGCTGCCCCTGGATCCCTGGAAGTGTCCAAGGCCAGGTTGGACAGGACTTGGAGCAACTTGGAACAGGGGAAGGGGTCCCTGCCCATGGCAGAGTTGAAACTGGATCATCTTTGATGTCTCTTCTACCCCAAACCATCCTATGAGTCTATAAATCACAAGTCTGCCAAGCAGAAGATGTTCCTCCTCATTGTTTACAAGAATGAGCCCGTTTGTTCCACTAATTGCTTCATATCATTTGTGCTGCCAGGTGGATCACAGACATCCCCCAGTCAGTCCTGTGTTCTCCTGTTACCTGAGCAGAGTCCCTGGAAACTGAACAGGACATCCCACATCCAAGCTGCACATCGGGGGAGCTCCTGCATGAATCGCACTTATTGAGGTTTCCAACAAGGACAAAATATTCTCATTCCAAGCTGAAAATCCCTTTCTTTTTAGCGCAGTTTCCTTTCAAACCTCTCTGAAAATGAGAGCTTGGTTCTTTTACCATCACCAGTTATCATAGCTCCCATGATAACAGCTCAGAAAGATGGTGACATCCAAACCAGCCTATCCCAGCTCCACCTCCAAAGTGTTTGAGTTTTTGCCAAACTTGTTGATGCTCTTTCAGTATTCAGCATGAAACTTCACTTTTTTTTCCCTATTTTTTTTTTTCTCAGCAACTATATCACAGATATTTCCAGATCCCTACATTGTTTCCAAGAAAAAAATTGGCTTTTTCTATTCCACTGGCCCATATATTTGTGAGCATAAGAGAAACCTGAATTTCATTCCAAGATTTTTACAAGTTGATTTCCCAGTTTGCCCCCACCTTTTACTCTCCCTTGATGGTGATCTGTCCTTCATCAAGTGCAGATAACATCACTGGCCTGTCTCAAGAACCAGCCAGTTTGGAGCTTGGCCACCTCAACGACACTCTAACACTTACTAAACAGTGTTAGCCAGATCAGACTAGAAGGGCAAGAATTGCAGTCTCGGTGTAGTTTGATCAGGTAAAAATTGCTTCAGATTGTTTTGTTTGTTTGGGATTTTTAATATTTTTTTTAAATTTTTTAAATCCAATATTACAGTACCTTGTTGTTGAGGCAGTTTAATCTGCTCATAATTTAAAATTCAGTGTAAGTACATACAATTTCTTGAAAATGTTAGCAAGGATGGAACTCTTTCTGCCCTGTCACTCTGATGTCCCACAGTGACAGGTAAGAAAATAGAGTAGTTACATACCTGGAAAAAATTATTCTCCTTCCAGGTAGTCCAGAAGTTGAATCCCATATTTTACTCCCTCTCCCTGTATTTCAGTTCTTTTATCATTCTGGGCTTCAATTCATATGAGATTGGTGAATGAATCACAGCTGGTCCACTCTTTATGGCTCCAGGGTCATGTGTGTATGAATTAGGGCCATGTATTTTAATTTACAGAGAGATTTAGACAAATCTCTTTCCATGCCATGATCAAATGGTCACCGGTGATGGGCTCCATACCAGTCCAGTATCTGAAATAGAAAGGAAAAACTACTACAGAACACGGGTCTTCCTCCATTAGAAGTAGTGAGAATTTCACATTTTCCGTAAGATTTGGTTTGAGCTGGGTGCAATTTGAAAGAACACCTGGTATCCTGTGCTCTGTGGTGCAAATCAATTGTAATACCTGATAACACTGTTTGTATGTTGACATTTTTACAACTTTCTCATTTGTAATCCATAGAGGAGCAAGTTTGTCATCAACTAATCCGTTGTATAAACTTAATACCTTGCATGAGTGAAATAGGATGTGAGTCAAAGCAGGCAGTGACTCTGTTCATTACAATTATCCTGCCTTTAGCAGCTTTGCCAGCTCTTGCAGAAATGTTTGATGTTCCATTTTAGAACTCGAGCAACCTCTGGTTATTTATCAAATGAGATTCTGGCGGGGAAGGGAAAGGAAAAGAATGGAAAATTTTCTAGCTCAGAGCTTGAGTGTTGGCTGAAAATCCCACTGCTTCCTAAAGGTTGAAAAGGACCTTCAAGGACTCACATTCTGAGATGAACGAGAAATTCTTTAAGAATAATGCAGTTTTCAGAAAATGTAACTAAAATCCAAGCAGAATATGTAGAATCCAGTATTTTCTGGAGGGACACTTTTCCAATTAATATGTTAATGTTAGTCCAGCTCCAGTTGTCAGGTCATTTTCTCATGTCAAACAATATTTATTTCAGAAATGAGCTGCTCCTCCTCTATGTGTAACTTATTTTTCATTCATTTCACCATTTCCACTTCAAAATCTAGAATCCTGCATGCTTTGTCCAGAATTCTTATATGGTTGAGTGATTTCGTTTTAGTTTTCATGGTGTAAATATAAAATAAAGCTTTTCTTTAAAGAACTTCAGCCTAGTTCAATTACAATGCGTGTTGTAACCAACCTACATCTGTAATTTCCCTTAAGGACAGATGTCCTTGGTTGCAACCAAGTACCTAAGAGTCCAAGAGAGAAAAAGAAAATAATTTTGGACTAAATGATTATGAAATAGGACTATTTTAACTCATGTCCTTTCTCTCTATTACACCTACCTGCTGTATACTGTGCTCTCATTCTTCTTTTAAGTACAAAATCTCATTCTCACCTTATAATTTCCTGTAAGATCCCTCCCCTGCAGAACAGCACAACCTTTCAGGGATACTACCATGTTTTCTGTGATTTTTGACCATTTTGAAGGTAAGAAAAGATAAATGCAGATGAGAAATGGCACATGTTTAGCTTTAAGGATGACAACTGAGAAGAATGGTGAATTCCCCAAATGAAAAGTGGATGCTTTTATGGAAGGTGAATTTCAGTCAAAATCAATGCAGGAAAAAATGGGTGAGATTATCTGGGAAATCCTGTACCAGAGATCAAGCAGGAAGATAAATTTCCTCTCTTCTCCTTCCCCTCGGACTGGCACCTATGAATCCCAATGGCAGGAATCACCATCTACGTAATCTCTATCATGTGTTCCCTGCTCTGAAAATATTTGCATCAGCAGCCAAGCTTTGTTTCACTGCTCTGCTGCAGAATTCACGTGCAAATGTGTCCCTTCTTGTGTTGTCTCTGGAATCTGAGGCCATTGGAATCACAGAAATAACCAGTTTGTTATATATTTGTAGAATCCTGTGGAAAGCTGTGGCATTTTTTGCCTGATGGCTCCTAAGTCCTGCTGAAATCAGGCTTTGGGGTAGGAGGAGAATTATCCCAAAATGCTAGAGGGACTTGCTGAGAACTTATCTGAAATTTCCAGGGGTGGCAGGAAAGAAAACAGTTCAGGCTTTCACTTTTATTGCACTGTGTGACCTCTCCTTTTGGCAGCACTGCAAAGTGTCCCCAGAGACCTGCATCCAAAAAAACCCAGCATTTATTCCATGTGCATAGAAGTGGAGTGTTCTTGTCCGGGGGCTGGTACAATTAATTAAGCTAAAGGAAATTTGGTTTGGATATTTGGTTCATTGGTTTTCACAGCTAAATGAAGGATAAAATCAGCTTCTTTATGATTTGTTGGGGGAAAAAAAATCCTTCTTTTTCTTTTTATTAAATTAAACTTCCACACCAGCTGAATTAAGTAGTGCGTTGTTTCCATGTGCTTCTTTATCCCCACTCGTTCATGCTTGTACACCAAAGAAAGCTCTTTACAGATAGAAAAAAAGAAAAAGAGAGAAATATCACAGTCATTTCCCAATAACAATTCCCTTTTCCTCATGTGACTGCTTTTCTTCAGAAGGCATCTGCTCACCAAAAATAAACATGAGGATATTAAATGTATTTTTTCCTGTAAGTCATATGAGACCTGATCATCTACTAAAATTGAAACTTGCCTGGGAGATATTCAAGCAAAATTGAAAGGCTTACCAAGACTGCAGAAAACACGCAGAAAGAAGGCATTTCTTTTCCTGAATTCAGAAATTTTTTCCCCAGAACTACCGGCCTCAGTTTTTATATTCACAGAATATGCACTGGTTTATCTCCCAGGTCTCTCTTTCTCTCCTGGCCTTCAAATTTATTTGGTTTTATTGAGGTGATAGAGCCTGAGGAAGCAGAGCTGCTAAGGTGCCATGAGCATGTGATTAAGTAGCACCCATGGAATACTAAATATTGGTGGTCTGAATAACACCTTAATATAGATGAATTTGGAAAAAACCCCACTTTTAAAATATTTATTTTTATATCCAATCATGAAGAAAAGACATTTTACCCTCAACCATGATGCACATTTGAGATCTGGATTGTCCTCCTCATCCTATATTATATATAAATAACATGTTGGACATCATGGCCCAGATTAATCTCAATTTTAGGCAAATATGTATAATTATACAGCAAAATCCAGGCAATTTGGGGTTTAGGTGGTCTGGGAAATGCCTTGAAAAAGTCTTTGCTTTCCATCTGCTAAGGTAATTGCAGCTTCTGTAATTGTAGATTCTACCAATTTGTGAACCAAGTTTATGAGAAAAAGAATCTTAAAATGTAGAAAGTAATTTTTTTTGTAATAAATAGTATTACTTTAAAATAAACAATAATAAGAAATGTTGTGTCATAAGGCAAATCACTTATGCTTCGTATTTAAATTTCATGTCTGCAAAAAAGTGTTGCTGAGATTATGGTGTTCAGTTATTCAAATAAAGACGTGTTACTCCTGCACCTTCCAAAGGTATGAAAAATTGGTGTGTTATCTAATGAAATATACATTTTTGAGCTTTGATGATGTTGCAAGAGATGCAAATTTTGTTAAAATTTTTAAC
The DNA here is from genome assembly GCA_013397915.1 of Daphoenositta chrysoptera. Taxonomy (NCBI): domain Eukaryota; kingdom Metazoa; phylum Chordata; class Aves; order Passeriformes; genus Daphoenositta; species Daphoenositta chrysoptera. Next base: position 606,823 of record VZRO01006928.1, on the reverse strand, counting down.
AGTGGAAGTGTTAACTCTTTCTGTGCTTTTAGGTGTTTGGGGTTTGCAGCTGATGGAATTGGATCCTTTGCTGTCCCCAAGCCACCTCCAGGGGCCAATGTTAAATATGTTTGATTTGTACATAAGACCAAAGCATGCTTTTAATCTGGACTCTTCAACCCTCACAGAACCACAGAATTCATCCTCAAACAGGGTTTGAGGTACAACCCAGGGTGACATATCCTACAGTGCTTCAACAAGGAATTTTATTTGCATTGATTAAATCACCTTGTGCAATTGAAAAACATAAGCCAAGAAAAGCTTTGCGTTTCCACAGCACAGTCTACCTAAACATCTCTCAGCTTTTCCATCAAATAACATCCACTAATTTTGGATGCTGTATTTACTGCACTGGATGTGCTGCCACCTATCTGGCAATTAACACCAATTAACAGCGGCAAACTCAATTCAAAATCAACATAACAACCAGCACATTGGTCAAGCAGATGATTTTCCTATCTAGCAAAGACATATTAAGATTTCATGGCTGGAAACTGAATCTAGGAAAATCCAGGCCTAGAATTAAGTCTGAATATTTCTTAAATTTTTTTTTCAATTGAAACCATAGGAACATCTTAGGATGGACCATGTGAAATTTTTCTCTCTTGGACTCTTAGGTACTTGGTTGCAACCAAGGACATCTGTCCTTAAGGGAAATTACAGATGTAGGTTGGTTACAACACACATTATAATTGAACTAGGCTGAAGTTCTTTAAAGAAAAGCTTTATTTTATATTTACACCATGAAAACTAAAACTAAATCACTCAATCATATAAGAATTCTGGTCATGTAACTAAAATCCAAGCAGAATCTGTAGAATCTGGCATTTTCTGGAGGGAGAGTTTTCCAATTAATATGTTAATGTTAGTCCAGCTCCAGTTGTCAGGTCATTTTCTCATGTCAAACAATATTTATTTCAGAAATGAGCTGCTCCTCCTCTATGTGTAACTTATTTTTCATTCATTTCACCATTTCCACTTCCAAATCTAGAATCCTGCATGTCTTGTGATTCCAAGTAAATCACATGCTGTGGGCTTGATGAAGGGAGACACAAAATAAAGGACTATAGTTTGTGTTATTTAAATAACAGATGGGATAATTGGATTTTATATTCTGAGAAACACGCCAGCAAAAAAAGTTAAAATATAATTGAATTAGTCGATCTAATAAATCAATACTGAAAACTTGCCAAGATGACAGATCGCTTCCTCTTTAGTCTAAGAGCAAAACAAACCCCAGCCTGTGTTAAACATACATCCAGGGCAGCAGAGAGCATGAAAATGAGCACGTATCTTCACGTCTTTAATGTGTGTGCTATTCCACAAACCCCTAATTACTCACTGTGTCAAGAATCTGCTCTTTATCTCATCTAATACCATCAAAAAAACCCACCAAAAACCCCAAGTGATCCTGAGGTTGCTGAAATTTCTCCCAGCTGGTTCTGAAATAGCAGAGCAGTTTGCAGGCAGGGCTATCTCAAACCACTGTAAATACCTGTGACCCAGCAGCTCCTGAAAACAGGAGCTCTCATTAATTTCTGCTGTCATTCATTAACTTCCTCTGTTACCAGTCCCTGATGTGAAGGTTTGTGGCCCTATAAACCTCTGCTCACCTTTGCTGATCATTCTTTCACTATTTCAATCAGAAGGTAACTATGGCAATTCTTTTAATTCTATTTTTCATCCGACCCTGCCACAATTCAAAGGTCTTCCTAGTCTATAATTTTCCTGATCACAGACAGACCACAGAACATTACCTTCATTTTGGGACCGTTTGAAAATAGGAATTATTGATGATCCTGTGAATTGGTACTGTTTAATTCTAGTAGATCTTGCCCTGGTTGCTAGCAGAGGACTTTATTCCAGTGTCATTGTCCTGCTGTACATTTGGGTTTGAGCTATTCCATCTGGTCTTTGTGCAATGCAAATTACCCACATTAGGTCATTAAGCAGTTACAATAATTATTTTTCAAACATTAAAATGTGGGATTTTTATCAAATGCAGTAGATTTCCTGAAAGAAGGTAAACAGGGAATGGTACTGGGAAGAAAATGAGTGTTCCACAGCTGATCTCATCTCAGAAAGGGATTCATTATCAAACCCACTGAAGAACACTTAATTTCATGCCAAGTAGCTGCAAACAAGGGTACTGTGCAAAGAGCCCTTCTAAATTAATAAAAGTATATTAATAAAAATGTTTTCAATGGATCCTTTGAAATGTCAGTAACCATCAACAGCACTTGGGAAAGAGGAAAAGAGGCTTTAGTAAGAACCTGCTCTGAAAGACACTGAAGAGAAGAATAACTGCGATGCTCAGGTCTCTGAGATGCTGCATAACACACTCAGGAACCATTTGAGGGGTGAAAAAAAAGTCTGGAGCTTTTGTGGTGCTGGAATCAAATCCCATCTCTCCTGTAGTCTGCATTTACAGCATTCCCAAGGGACAGACTATGAGCATGTGGCTTTTGCAGAAGCAGATCTGGAGAAAAGGATATTGGCAGACACATCTTCCACTCTTTCTGCCAATCAAGGCAAAATGGGTCTCGTGGAGCTGGAGGACATCCTCCCAGGGAATTTCAAGGGCTGCCTTGAGGAGAGAAACCCTCCCTGGTGGATGGAAGACCATCCCTCCTGCCCAAACAGCACCAAAAATCACTTTTCCCTGAAATAAGTGGAGCTTTCCATGGCTCAGAGCTTGTTAAGATCAATGCAGACAGTCTGTGTAGTGATGGTACCTCATGGGGGTATCAGAACTGTAGGAGCCTTCACACAGACAATACTCAAGCTCTTCAGCCTCTGATCTGTCCCCAAGGCCTGGTTTTCTTCAATAAATTGCTTTGACTTTCACAGGAAAAAAGGTGGAATAAAAATTAAAGTGAAAAGAAGTGACAGCTCATTCACTGCTACCTGGCCTGTAGAATTAATATGATGTAAAGCTGGTTTGATAAGAATTAACATTTACAGGAAAATGAGTATTTTAATGAAATGGGAGCATCTGCTTCTCTGTTACTTTGGAGACATGAGGTTAAAAAATATGAAATACAGACAGGGACATCCTGACCAAGCTTTCTGGGGGGGGTTTTGGGTGTTGAAGATGTAGCAGTGCAACAGAAGATACACAAACAGTGGAGAGGAACACACTCTATTGGCATGAAGTGCTCATTTGCTTGGCAAACTACATGGTCGTGTTCTGAGGATTTAACATCACAGCCCAAGGACGGGGAACACTGACTCGTAAAAAGCACTAAGTGAGTGAATAAAAAGCACCGAGATCAGGTCAAACACAGATAAAATCCTTAGGTAGCTCAATAGGTGCTTTGTTGCTTTATAATTGTGAATAACTGTGAATTCTGTGAGGTCAAATACTGTAAACTTGTACTGCAAACACCTGCTCATCCCCAGCCCTTACTGATCCTGGGGGTTGCCCCAGGTGCCGTAGCCATGCCATGTAGGATGTTTGCCACCAGATCTGGGCTTACATGGGACCTCTTTGGCTCAGCTAATTAGGTTGACTCAGTTTGCTTGATGATCTCAGCCTTAATTCCAGCCTTAATGATTTTGTGATCTCAGAAATGTTGAGCCTTAGCCTTGTTTAATGAAGGAGTAAGAGAGTCTCAGCCACAGTGTCAGCGCTGGCTGGTGTGTCACACACATCCTTGGGCCTGCATCTCTTGGGGCAGGCTGAAAATTGTGGAGATTCCATCTGCACAGGCTGAAATTCAGGTGTTTGACAGTGCAGCAGTGGGAAGAAAGAGCCAGGTGCAATTTTTCACCTGGCAGCACCACCACTGACTAATTCAGCATCAGCTGTGCTGTAAAGAACACTGGGATTCCCAACACGAGCTTTTCAGGCTTCTTGTGGATTACACTGACTTCTCAACCAATTAATCTGATCTGATCATTGCTGAAACATGTTCAGAGTGAAGATGCCTGGTTGCAAGACAAAAACAAAGAAAAAATGAGTGACAGTTGTGGTTTTACACAAAGTGACACCAGTTATCAGCCTTCCCTCAGTGGTGGGCAGGACCAGTTTTGCTGTTGCTGATCCTTAAGCTTTACACTTTAAACATCCAAAATTGTAGGAGTTTGCCAGCTTTATCATTCTTGTGTTCACTGCAGACAGCTGCTTCCTCCTCATGGTGTTCTTCCAGACAGACATTTCAGCAGGAGCAGGATGAGTCTGACCACCCTTAACTGCAGCAAAACTCCAGCTTGGGAAAAAATGTGTGTTGGAACGGGCTGGTGAAGATTAAGGGGCTATTTAAAGCTCATTGCTTGAGGCAGGCACCTGTGGACAGCAAGGGCTACCAGAAAGGGCCTGGGACCACTCTAGGAGGACTCCATGCAGGAAGAAAAAACAAATCTCTCAGTCTGGGGACTGCCCGGGTCCCTGCTGGGTGAGAAGGCGGAAGAAACTCTCCTTAAAAACAAAACACAAGGGTCTGCCTGTGGTATGTGCTGGAGGAAAAGCTGCTTCTTTTTACAGAGGGATTCCTCTGTGTGAGCTGAAACCAGCCCCATCCCCTGGAATCACGGTCCCCAGAGAGGCAAAAGAATTACAGTAGTTTCTGGTTTATTTTTAGAAATAAAGAAAATAAAGCAAAGGTGGCGGCAGAAGCACCTGAGAATATTAACTCGTACCTTCAGAGGTCACTCCATCACAGCACTCCTGAAATTAAAATCACTGCCTAAATTAACTTTTGACTTTGCAGAGGATGTAATTTAGCTCGATTTAGTGAGAGGAGATGGAATGATCTTACTTATAACTACAAACCACTGGTGAAATGTGGCAGCTTGGAACGGCAGCACCCGTGCTGGACAGTTTGTACAGCTGTGAGCCTTTGATGGGAGAGCTGAGATGCTCCAGAACTGGGCCAGGAGGTGGGAAATATTCCAGAGGTCAGCAATGTTTACTCTATCAGATAAAAAAGGAGTGTTAGTCCTGGCAGTGAAGCAGTCATATTTTCACAAGTGCATGGGATAAATGAGATTAATTTTGAAAAGAATTTATGTTTTTTGTAAGGAATTCAAAAGTTATTTATAAAGCCTCTAGAATCTGTTGCTTTTTCATTTTTGATACCCTTAAAACTAGATTCGTTGTGTGTGACCTCCAGAGATGAGTGAGTCCATCTTTCTGTCCCAAGGTAGGATCAGGTATAACTTTGACCTGATCCGGCATTTTGTCCAACCTGTTTCCAAAACACTCCATTAACAGAGTTTTAGCAATGTTGCAGACAATTAATGTCAACACTTCACTATCCCTGCTTTTAGAAACNTTTTTTTTTTAATTGTTGTTGTTGCAGTTTATGCATCTCACTTCTTCTGCATACCACAAATATGGAACCAGATTTCTTCCTTGTTTGTGCTGGAACACTTTCCATGTAGGAAAATACACGGAATATATTTCCACACCCAGTGTGCTGCGTGGTGAGTGAAACAGGGATGTCAGCTGTGGATCTCTTCTCTTTGACACATTGCAGAGTGCTCCTGATGTCCCAGGAGTAGTAAAAGAATAATTTCGTTGTGCAGCACCAGGTGGAAATTACAAGGAATCTGTTCCCTAGAGTGGTTGTAGTGGTTTTTTTAATAGCAGTGAGATCTTTATGAGTGTATTTGAATGTGAAGCTGGATAAAGGTGATATAATAAGGCAGCAAAACCACTCTCCCAATACCCACTGAGGTGCAAGAATGAAAAATAATAGGCGAGATGATGTTCAACAGCTCACAGACAGCACCTTTATCCTCATGTGCCCTGTCAGGAACCAGGTCCCAACATCAGTAACTACTTTGAGGTCAAGGTCAGCTGAGCTGCTGAACCTACAGACTGAAACAAGCTGGGGATAAAGTTTGTTCCTCTAAGGCAGGAAAAGCGGGTGGTGTGGCAGGAATTGCTGCTGGTGATCATTAGATGGCAGCCTTCCTTTAGGTTAGGGAGGGAAGGTTTTGAATTCACTGCAGTTCCTCCAACCAGCATGAAAAAAAATAAAATTAGATTCTTCCTACCTGTCGTCGCTGGCAAGTTTCCATATTAGTTGCTAAGTCGACCCACCACCCACACTGGATTCACCTCACCCACCCAAACCTTCCCTGCCAGGGCAATCCAAACCCTTTCCCACTTCCAGCTCATGCCTGACTCACAGAGATGCTGTGCAGGGAAAGGTGAGCCCATTCCTCCCTCTGCAGACACTTCCACATCAGCCTGGGCTGCAGGGATCCATGCACTGAGGGCCCAACCAAAGCAAAGTGATGGTCTGTGGTTTGGCAGGATAACATGGCAGGACTGACAAAGGATTTGGGAATGGGGAGAGCGCTGGACTGTACTGCAACATTCAGTGTCATATCCATGGAGCATAAAAATCAACTGACCCTGGCTAGATGTCTTTTCATTCCTCATCAAACTTGTGTTTTCACACCATGATATTTTTTACTTTACACTCAATGAATGCCTTTAGGATGCCCATGCTGATGGATTCTTTCTTCATCCTTTTTTAGCAGTAAGAAAAAATCCCTTTTCATCAGCAGAAGATTTAAGCTGTACAGGAAGTTCTTTTAATTGATTTTGGCATTTGTCATGCATTGGATTGACTGCTTAGCCAGGTCATGATTTTTAATGCCAAATTGAAGGTTTTTTAGGGGGTGTCCCTTCTATTTTCTAGCTTCGAAAGGCAAGTTGTTAGCTTGCAAATCAGCCTTAATATTCCTCCAGATTTGAGTGAAGAGAACTTAGTTAATAGAACTAAACCTGAAATAAAACAAGCTCCACGCTCTATAAACCAATAACACTTTGCTCAAGACACAGAGAAATTGTGTAATAAATTGCCATGGAACTGATTAGGATGGGAGCAAATTACACCTAAAATACACCTCCAGCTTCACGGCACTCAGAAATGAAGAAGAATTAATGGTATCTGAGGTGAGGAGCCCATGCTTATTAGAAATCCAACTGGTGTGTTTGCTAAATTTATCGGTGCACCTGATAGGATGTTAAAACCAATAAAGCAGCTGACATTTACTGCTTGAAAATGTAATAAAATACTGTGTTTCAGTAACTCGCAGTTTAGCAATTCTCAAATTGATGCTCCTGCCACGGTAAATTACTCGGAATCATTTAATTTCTCCGAGCACCTGCTCTGCAGTTTATTTGCAGACATTTTCCACGTGAAAGAGGAGCTCTCATTCATCCCTGTTTCCCAGAAGTGCAACCTTCCAGCTCGCAAGGATGGAAGGGAAAGGGAAGCTGGCTGACCCCACCCACGCCTCTGCTGCTGTTACTGCTTTTATTATGTTTATACTTAAGGACTCAGAGGTCCTTGTTGTGCTTGGCATTGCACTGAGAGGAGCACACAGGGCTTGTGAGTTAAGGAGAAATGTTTCAGTCGGGATGGAGGGAGAGTTATAACACACAGAGTGCCACAGCTGATGGTTTGCTCTCATTCCTGCCTGACATTTTGTAGAGAAGGTGTTTTTGACTGTTTGGACAAGCAGAAAGCGAGAAACAACAGGAGGCTAAAGGATCAGGTAGAGTAAAAGGGAAGGAGGGAAATACAGGGAGAAGGGAGGATTGTGGAATGAAGGGAAGAAACGGGGAAAAAGCAGAAAAATTCAATTGCATGCTACAGACATCTCCCTGGATCCAGAGGCATCAACTCTGCTGGATTCCAACTAATTATTCATTTCACCAAGGCACCTTATTTAGGGATCCTGTTGCCTTACATTTTCAATAGTTCATAGATGGAGATGGAGTCCAAAGGTATCAATCTTTAGAATGGCTTCTCTGCCTTCAGTGATGATGGACCAGTTCTGGAGGGAGCCAGATACAGGTGCTTCAGGTGGATATCCAAAGTTAGATGGGATCAATCCAGGTCTTGATATTTCCAAAGGGTGTGGGATTTAGCTGGAGGTCTCCCCAACATCATCCCACACCCACTGAGTTCTTGGGAAGGGGGTCTTTGCTTTGCCTGCTGCTATTTCTGCCAGCTGGAGAATTCGGAAATTTTTCTCTGGTCCCACTCAATCCACCAATGGCACATTGTGGGGGTGGGAGAGTATCCTGGTTAATCTGCTCTTCCTCCAGCATCAGCTGCAATCCAAATGGAGTCCGTTCCCAGAGAAACAAAAGGAAAAGCTCCCCATTAATGCCATTTGTCACAAGTCCTTAATATCATACTTGCCTTTTAGTCTTACTCATCAACATCCAGAGGGGAAAAAACCAACCAAACAAAAAACATTCTGAATAAATGAGATTTGACAGAACTTTCCTCAAGAACAATGGCTTTAAAACCAGCTGGAAAAAATGCTTTTAAAAATAGACCAAATTGATCTGTCGCCTTTAAAAAAAATCAATCTTAAGAAGAAAGGAAAAAAAATTCTATTATTCCTCTTCCAGCTTCTCATAACCATTTTTGAAGTCTGGGTTTCACCAAGGACGCCTTTTCAGTTCATTCTTATAAAAGAGTTACTCCATTCTTTTTTCTTCTTTTTTTTTCCCTTGGTGGCAACATGGTACACAACACTTCCACTGTCTGTATGGAAGTAAAAGATGTAAATCCAAGTTACAAGATCATGAAAATATCATGAATAAGAACCTGAAATTCAGTATATTCCTACTGCTGCTGAACAGATTATCAGAGTTGCTTTCATTTACTTACATATTAATTTATTTTTGAATCTCCTGCTGGCTAAATGAAACCAAATGGTGTGAGATACGTTAAAAAAAGTCAATTAACAACCACTTCTCTGTGAATCCTGGTAAGCCCTGTTATGCACAATTATTTATTTGTCCTTGCATATTAGGTAGTTTTACTCAAGCTCGTTGATGATTGATTATTTTATTGTCCAGTTGATTGAGTGTTAAGGGATACCTACTTTAAAAAGTTTTTGTATATCCCCCAGTTCAAACAGGTTAATCCAAGTTAAAAGCTATATTTTTCTTAAAATACCCCTGTTGTGTCCCTGTTAAACGTTGTTGTTCCCCAGTTCTGTCACTTTACCAAGTATTTATGATGTTATTGAAGTTGTTGTATGTTCATTAAGTGTTTATAACGTTATTTGTTAGATGTTTTATGATTTTAGATTATTCACTTTGTAGCATTGTTATTTCCGAGTTTTATTATTTTTGTCAAGCATCTATAATGTTGTTAAGTAATGTTTTGTTGGTATGTATTGTTTTCTGAGATTATTTGTTGAATATTTTATGGTTTTGGTTGTCCATTGGAGAGGGAGCCACCCCAGCTAAAGGCGAATATTAACTGGCACAATCCTGCCCTGTAACTTGCATCCATGACAACCGTGCATATTAATGAGGTTTTTTCCCGCCACCCGAGCCATCTGACACCACCCCTAGGCAACAGCAGCCCATTGGCGAGCTCGGATCTGCTCATCACCAGAACATCACCAATTAACCGATGATATGGGCGGACTGATGGGCGGACTTGTGGGCGGTGACGGGCGGAGCCACGACCTGATAAAAGCGGCTGCACAGCCCTGAGGAGCTGCTTTTTGCCCCTGGACCAGCCTGGGCAGAGCCCGTTGCTGGCGCCGGCCTCATTTCCATTGGAAACTGTATAATTCACTGGCTTTAGGCTGGCTAAAGTCATCCCAGCAACGCAGGAGTCCTACCCTGGGGAACCAGAGCCTTATCTTTGGCTAAAAGAGTCTCCTATCCCTGCGTTCCCAGTTTTCTTTTCTTTCTTTTAATCCGGTTCCTGGATTTTTAGGTTTTTTGCTACCGAATTTTAATTAATTAATTTTAATTAATTTCTTAATTAATAAATACTTTATATAAAAATAGAAGCTGTCTTCTGTTTTTGACAAGCCCAAAGCAGAGAAAGGCAATACTCCAAGTCCAAAACGCCCTGTACAGGACTGATGGATTCATACATCTGCCTATTTTGCACACCCAAAGATTTGATTTAATGTTCACTCAAATCTGTGGGAAGAGGGTTGTTGCTTGTAATGGGCGCTGAATAAGATTTGTAATTTCAAGCTACTGCTAAATGCATCTGCCATGTCTCAAAAGAGACAAATGATGAGGAGAGAAGAGAGGCTTCTCATTCCTCACCAGCTCACTGGGACGTACAAATGCAAAGCTTTTGGAAGATACATGCAGAGATACACACAGACGCAGTAGATTATTGTAAGAATCTGATAATTAGTTGTCAGAAAAGGCTCTAATCACCACTTGGCACCGAAGATCCTTCCTGACTTGAGGCCCATGAATGACACAGCTGGGCTGAGCTCTCCAGCTCAGGGTTAGTGACTTTCTTGGGGAATTTCCCACCCTGAAGCCTTGGGGAAGTGTTGCTAACTGGCTTGTGAGCTGGACCAGGACAATCACTCATTTTGTCTGGTAGCTTTGGAACAGTCAATCCCTGTGTTTCACACAAAACTGCACCAAAGAACTTCAGCACAGACCTTTGCATGAGGAAATGTAGAAAAGACAATCTCCTGAGTAAGCCTATTCCTAGACACAGCATATGGAAGTTGCTTTAAATCCTAAATCATTCAAGGGATATTTTTTTTTTCTGGTATAAATCTGTTAATTTGTTACCTGACTCCTACATTTAAACAAAACTCTCTGTAGTTTAACCTACACTTTTCTCAATGTTTGTTTGCATTACCTGACAAGCATAACAAGCCCTACAATATATCACAATGTAATTATTGCATTAATCACCAGGTGAATACATTAATTATCAAATGATTGCATGACAAGGAAGCCTTCCAGACCACACAGAACTAGATTTATCTGTGCTGTGTGCTGTTACAAGTGCTCACATTTTGGGTTAGGATTTCTAAGTCTTTAGGGTCATTTTTAAAGTATCCCTGGTTCTTTTCTCCTTTCCCTTTTCCCAGTTTTTTTTCCCCAGAGTACATTGGTACACACTTTCCACTCTCATTTATCTCCATTTTCCAAGGTGGTTATTTAAGATGATGACCCCAGCAGTAAAGTGACAACAGAAGGAATTTGCTACAGAATATCTCTATCTCTTTGAGATAACACTTGACAGTTGCATCCTTTGACTAAAAACCCAAATTGTTGGATCATCCAGAGCGAGTAGGTGGGAATCGATGGATTCAGAGCACACAAATTCTGATTTTAGATGCATTCAGCCAGTCCTTTATGTTCCTGCCAGGACTTAAAAATAAAAACACTGAAACAAGCTGAGAGCAGTTTCACAGTGCTGAAGACCTGAAACATTTTAGGTATTATCAGTAAGGATAAGAGTTCAAACATGCAAATATAATAGAAATATAACAATGTTAAAAAATAATCTTTTAAAAGGCTTTATTTACTGGTAAAACAATTGAAATATTTTAAAAGCTTGCATCTAGACACATTTTTGGGGAATTCTGTGATTAAAAAAAAATTGGACTTGTCCAAATCAAAATGACTACCCTATGAATTTTGGATAAATTTGATAACTTTTTCTGATTTTTGAATCTAACTGGTCTGTATCTTCACATTGTAACATCTTCACTGCAAACCCACCAAAGTCTGGTCTCACCATGTCCTTACATCATACAAATTATATACTTTATATATATACACACTATAAAAATCATATAAAATTTAAATATTAAGGAGATTTCCCTCTGGGGAAGCAAAAAGAAGAAACTTTAGGATGGCTGTAAACTTATTATTACAAGGTACTAAAACTTCATACTAAACTTTATGCATTATTGAGATTTTAATATAATTTCCTTTAAAGAAATAACTCACTATGTTCACTGGGGCTGTGTTTAGTAATAAGAATGTTCAGAGAATATAATTCCTCCTTGACCAGAAAGAAACTTCATCCAATACTCAACATAAATTTTTATGAAGGAAATATTTAATTGTGTGTATATAGTCTTGTAATTGCAAAGTAATGATTTGGTTCAATATAAATTTCCTCAATTCCAATATTTAACTGTAACTAAAAAAAGTTCAGGCAAAAGTTGTGATGAGTATTTGAAACATGAATAGGATTTTAACCAGATGTGTTTTCTTGACAGCTATAGTAAACATATTGTCCCTGGTAACACTTTAAACTGATTGAAATTAATGCAACATGTCCAGTTTGGAGTTTGTTGCATTGAATGAACCAGAAGGCTTTGGAGGAAGTTAACTTTGCAGAAGGAATATAGGCAGACATGAAGACATTATGTGCTGATTAATATCCCCTCTAACTCCACACCCCAATGTGATTTTTTCCCATTTTGTTGACTTAACAGACTGCAGTTCTGCCACTGAGTCCCAGATACAGTAAGAGATGGTTTCACAAAAACCCTCCAGTCATGCTGAGAACATCACCAAGTTTTCCTTTGTCTGCATGAAAGATTGAGCAGAACAGTAATTTCCCCATGGAGGGCAAAGCAGAAGTTGCATTGAGAAAAGGGGAAAAAGGAATCAAGACCGCCCCCACAAAATGTCAGAATCAAAACTTAGAGTAAAAATCAAAGTACATAGGCCACATGTCAAAATAATTAACCAAAACGATTGGTAAATTGGCTCCTGAATAGTGAGCATTGATTCACATACAGTGCAGGCTGCATGGATGATAAAGGCAAGTTTACAATAGGGAAAAGCCAGGCAAGCTCCAAGGCATTAACATGAAATCCCAGGGAATATCCTGCAGGTTAAATTGGTAAGGTAGAAAAGCTTCTTTTTGGTATGTTGAGAAAAATGCGAGCATGGAGCTGAAGACAATACAAATTAGTTTGTCAAGCTATGAGGAATACAATTCAAACCAAAAGAGACATTTGTAGTTCCCACTCACTAAAATCACATCAGATTTCCAAGTCTTTTCTTGATTAATATCAAACTGTTGCTCATTGCAAAAGCGAACAAAGCAAGCAAACAACACCCACTCTTGACCAATGGACTCTTCATTCTTTCCCTCTGTCCCAACATTTCTTGGTTCTTGTGCAGGAGTTTTGGCTTTGGAATGAAGGTCTGGGTGCAAGTGGAATCAGTATGGAATAAATATTAATCAACATGGAAAAATCATGATATTAAACCATACATTAGCCCTGTGTGTTAGGGAGGGCTTTGATTGTCTGGAGCTTAATGACAGTGAGTGTTCCTGGGTAAGAATCAGGGGGAAGGCAACAAGGCAGAGGTCATGGTGGGAGTCTGGCCTAGGCCACCCAACCAGGATGAAGAGGCAGGAGAAACATCCTCTGAGCAGCTGGGAAAAGTCCCACCAGCACTAGTCCTTGTTCTCATGGGGGACTTCAGTTTCCCAGACATCTGTTGGGAATACAACACAGTGGAGAGGGAACAGTCTTGGAGATTGCTGGAGTGTGTGGAACACAACACACCTACACAGATGGTGAGGGAATCCTCTCGGGAAGGGACCCGCTGTTTGCACCAGAGAAGGAATTATGAGTAATGTGATGGTTGGAAGCTGCCTTGGGCAGAGCAGTCACCTCTCAAAGAAGTAGGGACGGGATAAATAAAAGGAATAGGGACGGGGTCAGTTTACTGACCTTGGGCTCCCAAAGGCCTGACTTTGGCCTGTTTAAGAGCCTGCTTGGTGAAGTCCCTTGGGAGGCAGTTCCTGAAGGGCAAAGGAGTCTGGGAAGGCTGGCCGTGATTTGAGGAAATCTTAAAGGCACAACAGTAAGCTGTCTCCACGTGGCAAAAGAAGAACCAGTGGAGAGGATTTAGATTGGATATAATTAAATATTTCTTCACAGGAAGAGTTGTCCAGCCCTGGCACAGACTGCCCAAGGCGGGTTTGGAGTCCTCATCTCTGGAGGGATTTAAAAACCATGTAAATGTTGCACTTGGGGATGTGGTTTAGTGGTGGCCTTGGCAGTACTGGGTTAACAGCTGGACTCAATGATCTTGGAGGGCTTTTCCAACAGAAATCATTCTATGATTCCATGATAAATACATGATTAAATAGATGTGTTTTGTTGAATGAGGATGTGGGATTAGCAACCGGACAAGGACTAATGGCCATAAACTAAAACACAAGAAGTTCCACCTCAACATGAGGAAGAACTTCTGCACATTGAGGGTGGCAGAGCACTGGAACAGCTGCCCATGGAGGGCGTGGAGTCTCCCTCTCTGGAGATATTCCAAACCCACCTGGAGACATTCCTATGTCACCTGCTCAAGGTGATCCTGCCTTAGTAGAAGGGCTGGATCAGATGGGCTCCGGAGGTTCCTCCCAACCCCAGCTATTCTGTGATTCTGTGATTATTTTACCCTCTGTTTGTGGGATCCACCTTAATTTAACAAATCAAAATTTAGGAAAGGTAGTTTCCTTAGTCTGAAATGACAGGTAGTGGATGGAGAAAGGCACCCGTATGTTTTCCTGAAACATATGTTGACATTGCCATCTAGAGAGCTTTGTTATTACCAGGGGATTTCATGTAAATAAATCCTGACAGTGCAGTGCAGTGTTGGGGCTGTTCAGTTTAAACTAAGTGTTCTCCAGATTTTCAGAAAACGTAATTTTGTTTCTGTGTGCAAATCTGGTTAGTTTTTTCTTACGTAACTTTAGTCCATTTTTTTTTCAGACTCTGTACTTGCTAGCTCAATTTAAATTCATTTTATTCTTTTAGAGATAAGATTTTCCATTTATCATTTCTGGGAAACAGGTACAGTTTGTAGGGGAGAGAACAATATATGGTCCAGATTTGCAGTCTTCTTATGTTTTGCTATGCTGTGCCAGAATGTAAAGAAGTGATCCATAAAAATGCCAAACATCGTCATTATTTTTTATTTGTAACGATTTTTAGAAACCTATAATTTTAACATGTAAGCATACAAAACAACAGTTAATTCCAGCAGCTAAATTAAATCAGGGAACATAGACCTGGGCTTCTGTTGATGAAACAATTGGGATCCTAGTCCTATTTTTTAAAACTCCAGCTCTAACCAGGGTGAGCAAATGCAACTTTCAAAATGTGCAGACATGAAGTGATAACTCAGCCCCAGAACTGTGATTATAAAGACAATAAATATTAACTAGTTCACAGAAGCCTGGCTCTGAATCCCAGCTGCAGCCGAACAGATGATGCAGCTCCCTGGAGTGTCTAAGAGCAGGAGTACCAAAAGAAGAAGCAAAATGTTCATATATTAATTTGCTCTCAGAATTATTTCTTTAGGTTCCTTTGGTGGCTCTCATGTCAGATCAGTGCAGGTTAGTCCAGGAAGAAGAGCTACCACTGAATTAAATTTGAAGCTGCCTCCCACCCCTTGCAGCAATTCTTACCACAAAACCTGCAAAGGTTAAAAGAAGACCATGGTTCTTTACAGGCCAAATCTGTCCAAGATAAATCCTCAATCTAGATAGAAGGTATTTTCTAGTTTAAAAGACATGGAGCAATCAAACCCCTACCCTCCAATATTTTGCTTTGTTTTCTTTTTTTTTTTCTTTCCTCTCAATGCCCAATCCTTAAATACTTTATTCTTCCCCACTATTTAGCATCTTTTATCTTTTCTCTAGGCTGATGAAAGTTCTATGCATTTTCATCTCCTCTACATCTACTTCTTGATGTAAAACCAGACTGCTCTGCTTCGCCTCTGTAAAGCAGCTTTTATTTATCCTTCTGCAGTTCTGATGTGTAAAGCTGTGATGGGCATCCTGCCCACCTGAGGGCACAGCAACTTCATATGAATTCCACCAAACTCTGGATTGAATGTTACCTAGCACTGGAGTTTAATTGCTGTCTGCTCCTTACTGTTTGGTGAGAGATAGAAAACATTATTATTGGCTCCTCTGTTCAGTTCAGGGAGAGTTTTCCAGGAGAGCAACGTAAGGTCTTGTAGGAATACCAGGGTTTAATGTGCCTGAGGGCATTTTCAAAATGCTCCTTGAGCTATGTCAGGCTTAGGGCCATGACAGCCTCTTCCAGTGCCCAACCACCCTCTGGGTGAAGAACCTTTTCCTGATATCCAACCTAAACCTTCCCTGACAAATCTCCAGCCGTTCCCTCTGGTCCTGTCACTGGTCACCAGAGAGCAGAGACCAGTATTGCAATAACGCTTCCACTTCACAGGCAGGACCTAAGATGCCAAAATCAACCTGAGTGCTCAACCTTGCTTATATCCTTTCAAAAATAGCAGCAGAACTGCCTAGCACAGAATCACTCAAAAAGTGTTCGATAGATGAGATAAGAAGCCAAATACCCACCAATTTCTCTGCGTCCTGGGCTGCTGAACACTTCTCTTGTCTCCTTCTGAGCCTCCCAGATTGCAATCAGTGGAATACTTTGGGCTATTCTCCTTGACTGTGGTCTATTTTCAAAATTATTTTAAGGCTGTCTGTATTTGTTGTTGTTAGGGGCTCATTTTCACTATGCAGATGTATTTAAATGTATTCATCCTCCTCCACCTTTCTGTGTAGTGACTGTCAGCTGTGTCTGCACAACCTGCCAATTACTGTAACTTCCAGAACAATAGCAGCCTAATTCATAGGCAGAGTAAATGAAGGAGCAACGAGATCATCAATGCTGGCTAACGAGTCAACAACACACAAAGTGGTCATTGGGTGTTCTTCTCCCTTAAGGACTTCAAAGCAGCTATTTTAAATTCTTATTAAAATGCATGAAGTGTGTGATCCTGCCTGCTTCACTCGGGATACGGCAGAATGGAGAATTTAAAATCATACAGGATTTTAGAGCCTAATTCACTTGTATTTGAACTATCCTAAGTTTTATGAGGGAGGGCCTTATAGAGAATGATCTCTCACGAAATTTTGCCTAAGCTGTGTAGCTCCATGTCGTGGTTTGACATTGGTTAAAACATCAGGTACCCACAAAAACCATAACAAAGGGCTCATGAGTTGAGATAAGGACTGGGAGAAAGCACTTTAAGGGCAAAATAGGCTCAAACTTTAAGGTATAAAGCAAATTTATTATTAACAGAGTTTAGAGGAGGATAATGAGGAATGAAATAAACCTTTAAAACACCTTTTTCCCCTCCAGCCCCTCTCCCCTTCCCACTGACAGCACAGGGAGACAGGGCGTGGGAGTGTTCAGTCGGTTCGTCACTCGAGATCTTTCTTCAGTTGGCTTAGGGAGAGGAGTCTCTTCTGCTGTACCGTGGGGTCCTCCCCAAGGAAGACAGTTCTCCATTAACTTCTCCAGCGTGGTTCTAATTTCGTGAGTAGTCCAGCCCAGCCTGCTGTAATGTGAGTCCCTGCCACGAGCAAAACAGTTTTCCCAGAACTGCTGTGATGTGGTTCATTGGTCCATGAGGTGTTGTCTTTTAAAGATAGACTGCTCTAGTTTGGAAGCAAGGGTCTTCTCTCTCTATCTCTGGAAGCCAGGGCCCTCTCTCTCTCTATTCAGGTCTCCCACTGGGTTACAGCTTTTCTGGCCTCCACTCGCTCGGGCGTGGACACCTTTCCCACAGGCTGTGAGTGGATCTCTGCATTCCCCCCATGGACATCATGGATTACAGGGAGACAGGTTACTTTATTAGAGTTCTCACCACGGCTTGCAGAAGAATCTGGGCTCCAACATTTCAAGCACCTCCTCCCCCTCGTTCTACTGACCTTGGTGTCGCCTCGTTGGTTTTTTCCACATGTTCTTACTTCCTCCTCTTCTCCAACCTGAGTGGAAAAAAACCCCAAAACTTGTTGCTCGTAAGTACCTTTGCTAACAAATTCCACCGATTCAAAGATTTCTGCAGGATCTCACAGCGCCGAGAGGTTGATTCCAAATAGGTTCCATGTTGGGGAACCGTTCGCTGTGTTTCCTCTGCCAGCCACCACGTGGGCAGCACTGGTCGCCGCGGCGCTGGCGCTATTTAACGCCTCTTTTCACACGGGGCACTGGGAAGGAGAAGCCACCACCGCCGCCCCTGCCCTTCCATCCGCAGCACGGCTGGCTAGAGGCAGCCAGGCAGGCAAAGCTCGCTGCTTTGTTAAGATGGTGTTAAGATGGCTTTGTTAAGATGGCAGTGTCAAGATGGCAATGGCCATGCACCAGGATGGTCCTGGCAGCAGCACCTCACCACCCCTTGGTAAAAAAACACTGCCCGCGCACTGCTTTGATTTCCTTCTTAAATAGGTCATCACAGAGGCGGTACCAACCTCTCTAATTGGGCCAGCAGCTTGTCCATCTTCAGAGCCATCAGAGATTGGCTCTGTCGGACACAGTGGAAGCTTCTGGCAGCTTCTCACAGAAGCCACCTCTGTGGCTCCTCCCCCTGTCCCCACTGAAAAACCAGGCTGTGTTAAACCAGCACACTCCATATTGCCTTCGAGGGCAGACAGTGCCCAAGCACAGCAGCACAGTCTTCAGGCTTGGTGTAAATCTAGACATTTTCAGTGTTTTGAGTCTCATTTCCACAATTCTGTGTAGTGGATTGTATGTACTCAAGTACTCCAGGTATGGAAACATTAACTGACCCATGCAAAAACACAGGATAAAAAGCTACTTCCCAAAAATGGACCTCATGGTAGAATGCATGTCTTGTCTTTGGAATGATGAGCAGTTAACTTCTACTTTCAGTAACATCTTCTTCCTCTATCCTTTGCTATGCCTTGGGTTGATTTCTTGGGCTTCAAGAAGGAGATAAAATCATGGACAAAAGATTTCTGGAACATTTATGTCATGGGTAATGTCTAAAATTCAAGACGAATACCATCTTCAAGCCTAAAGCAGAGGTTTAGGTTGTGGATCTGTCTCAATTTGTCTGGAGGATCCAAGCAGTGGTACTGTTACACACATTCTGGCATCTTGCTTAACTTCAATTACACTTTGAAGTTTTGGGGTATTTTATTGAAAAAAAGTCTGTGAGGAAGATTTTAGGACAGTAAAAGAATTGCTTTGCTGAGTTATTTACACAAGATTTTGAGAGCTGATAGTTCTCATAGGAGGCTGTACCTCTCTTTCCTCCACAAGTTCTATTCCAGAACATATATAATTATATGAACAATTATGCACAAACTGCAGCATTGATGTCCGAATTAGCCATCCTGCCAGTTTCCTGTAGGAAGGCACTGCTAAGGGTCAGGGGAACATGATCATTTAGCAATGGAGTAAAATTTTGCTAGGAGAAAAAGTACACAAATGTCCATCTCTTTTAAACAAAAAGGAAAAGAACTAAAGGAGAAGCTGGCAGAAATCAGAACATCCTAGAATATCAAGGATTTAAATCCTTAAGGGAACTCAGATCCTTTTTTTGCTGTATCAGTTACTGAAATCCATTGCGGGGAAACATCACTTTAGTTTTATCTCCAGTCTAATCTCATGGAGTCCTCCATACTGGAAGGTGTTCCATGCCCAGCTGCAACTCATGGAAATTCACCTAAACATTGCTTTACTCCTCATTTTTTTTCCAGAGCTTTGCCCCAAACAAGACACAAATAGTTGAGCCTGAAAAGACCCAAAGAACAACATGATGGTGGTAAAGCTACTCCAAATCTTGAGGAAAATAAAATATATACATATAAGAGCAAGAAAAGGGAGGTAAAAATGACAAAGAAGTAATGACAAAGGAAAAGCTCTTGGTTTGTGAATAGAAAATATAAATATACAGAAATTTACATGCAGAGGTAATTATTTTAGTTGCCATTTGAGGTACTCAATAGCTATGGAATAAGAGTAATAATTCTATAATAATTATAATAATAATAACAACAACAACAATCTAGCTTGTACATTCCTTTTGTCCAGAAAATCACTAAGCATTTTACAAAGGAGGTCAGCACCATTAGCATTATTTTAGATTCTAAAATTCACCTGACAGAAGATTTTAAGCAGAAATCCCTCTGTATCCTGCTCTTGGATTTTGCTCACGATGGTTTCTTCCTTTGTCCATCAGCAATATTTGCAAGTCTAAGCAGCCTGGCAAAATTGTACCAGGTGATGTTTTTCACTTTTAATATGTGAGTGACATTTCTTTTTCTTTACAGTGACTCATCAGAGCAAAGCCAGGGAAAACAACTTTGCTTTTACACATTGCTGGAGCAAGACAACAAGGTTGCTTTAAGATTTTCCTTGGAGGGTTTTTCCTTCAATGTAATATTGAGTGGCACTGTGTTCAACATGCTGAAGTGTTTTCAGTTAAGTCAGGATGATTCCTTGACCTTGTAACAGCCTTCACCCACATCTTACCTTGAAATAACTTTGAGTGTGATCATCCTAAAATATGGTCCTGTAACTCAAAAAATGAAAGCCCAATGAAATCCAGTTATTTCCCTCCACCTTTAGCTGTGAGCATTGGGATCTTTTTAGTCAACTAAAAACAGATTCTTCATGACAATGTCATGAAGAATTTACAGTGTTTGCAAAAATGGTTTTTTGAGGGTGTTGAAGTGGCCATCAGCATCCTTCAGTCTTTTCAAGGGCTAAGTCAAGAAAAAGACTAAAAGAATTTTCTTGATAAGTGGAGCAATCACTCTGAATTTGTTCAACCAATACTAGGAAGAAACTAAAAGCAACTCCAAACAAGGAAAACCAAAGACAAAAAAACCAAAACAAAACAAAACAAAACCAACAACAATCAAAAAAACCCCAACCAACCAACCAAACAAACAAAAAAACCAACCAAAATCCTGAAGTTGATTTATTTGCCATATCATGGTAAATGATTGCTTTAAATATCAAATTGTCAGAAGCTCGGAAGGTTGGAGGAGGAATTTCCTGCAACTACCTTCACACACTATATTCAGAGGTGGGATATCACCCTGTGTCCTCCTTTGGTCTGATCTGGGATGGAGAAACTCATATAATTTTGGGTAGACTGAGGAGAAACACTAAAAGTGAATAATTTTATTTTATTCTCTGTGTCAGGTCACAATTTGAGTCAAACCTACCAAACCATAAAATTTTATACATGGCCATATAAAACAAGGGACATCAAGGCACATTTGTTTTAATCTCCTGCAGTTCAACCAAACTTCAGATCAAAGACAGATAACCCACATTTCCAAAATGCTTTAAATTATGAGGAAGTGCTAGCATTCCACATTTTAAAAACCCACCAGATAAAACCATTATTAATCTAATTTGGACCAGGACCAGGACTGACCTAATCTCGATGAAATTAGACCTCTCTGACTTTAAACCAGAATATTTTGGAAAGACTGAAAAAGATCATGGAGGAGATTTGGGAGCCAAAACATTTTTTTTAAAGAGCAGAAAATAGCATTTATTGTGTATTTTCCAAATTTTCTCATGTTCTAACATAGAGTCATACAATGGTTTGGGTTGGAAGGGACATTAAAGACCATCTTGTTGTCAAGGGCAGGGACACCTTCCACTAGACCTGGTTGCTCCAAGCCCCATCCAACCTGACCTGGAACACTTCCAGGAAAGTGGGGATTTCCTATTCCTTGTTGGTAGGAAATATGAGTAAACTACAGGGGTGACCACAGCTGTGCCAACACAGATTTGCCAGGAGTCTGGATCAGATTCCAATTTTGCAATGAGAGATGTGTCCCTTGACTGTGATTCTTTTAACAAATTTCACATAAAACAGCAACTTAGAAAAAACCCTCAAATCTCATATCTGTAGCATAAGACACGATTTTCCTTGTAAAAAAGAGGTAATGGCCTAGGGGAAAAGGAGACAATAACACCTGAAACAGCACATGCCATGAATTTTGGCATATTTTGAAATCAATTTATCCACCATCTCCGTTCCCTGACACATCACACATGCTTCGAGGTATCCAGAACTGCCACTGCCTGTCTCAGCTTTCACACCAGCTCCAAACTCTATTATTTTGCTCATGCACTGAAAGCAGGGTGTGGAAGAGTGCTCCCAGCAGATGGATTTGACACAGCAAATATAGCTAAAATTCCCTGGCAGAAATCTAACTCTCATTTCCCCATCGTTCACTGCAGAGGGTGCTGTCTGCCCACATTCCTGGTCCTTAGGAAAAGGTGGGGAAAGAGAGTTGTGAACTATTTAAAAGTTGAAAAGTCAGATAGTGAGGTATTACCCAAATGCACTAAACTCTTGCACAATTAAAGACATAAAGTCACATTTCAGAGTCATGACAGAGTAAGTCACAGTGGAGTAAAGCCACTGTCACAGCCAGCATGGAGTTCTGAACAAGCACAAGGCAGTCAGCCCTGGCATAAAAGCAAAAAAAAAAAAAAACCAAACAGTTTTCCTCCCTGCCTTCAATGAAGTTTAATTCTTTCTGAGGTCATCCACATAGGCAGTGGATATCACCAAGTTAAAAATATCACCACATCCCCCTGTGCCCTGCTCAGGTGAGACCCCACCTGCAGAACTGCCTCCAGCCCTGGGGGCCAGCAGAAGGCGGACGTGGAGCTGCCGGAGAGAGTCCAGAGGAGGCCACGGAGCTGCTCCAAGGGCTGGAGCCCCTCTGCTCTGGAGCCAGGCTGGAGAGCTGGGAATGTTTCCCTGGAGAAGGGAAGGCTCCAGGGAGAGCTCCGAGCCCCTTCCAGTGCCTGAGGGAGCTCCAGGAGAGCTGGAGAGGGACTTGGGACAAGGGATGGAGTGAAAGGGTAAGGGTCAATGGCTTTAAACTGAAAGAGAAGAGATTCTTTAGACTAAATGTTAGGAAGAAATTCTTGGCTATGAGGTTGGTAAAGCACTGGCACAGGGTGCCCAGAGAAGCTGTGGCTTCCCCATCCCTGGAAATGCTCAAGGCCAGGCTTGGGGCACCCTGGCCCAAGGCAGTGTGTCCCTGCCCATGGCAGGGAAGTTGGAGGTAGGTGATCTTGAAGGGCCCTCCCAACTCAAACCAGCCCATAATTCTATGATTCTGTGTATCTCTGACCTTGTCAACTCAGAACTGATGAGTTTGAAGGAGAAAGTGAAGCCCAGATGTGCAAAGGATTGTCCTTGGAATACTTTTGAGAAGCCAATAAAAAAATTCTGAGCGTATTACAGGAGACAGGAGTACACTGGAAACTTCAACTCCATGTGAACCCTCCTCTGCGCAGAAACAGAAGGATCATGGAGACAAGAGAAGGGGTTTCAAGGCAGAGATGAGTTACAGCTGATTTTGGGAGGACAGGAGCTGCATCCCTTGGAAATAACCAGTGAGCACAGCTGCCATAGCAGTGGCATGGAAGTTTTTGCACCATTCCTCATGCTGGATGTGTCCAAATGCTAAAACAGACTCTCTATCCAACCAAAGTAACCCTCGAGGATCAGGGAACATTCCTGTGTTTTGTTAACAGACATCTATTAGCCTTGGCTTTTTTATTCTTGCTGTAAAAAGATGTGTTAGCACAAAACCCAGAGAATATGGGGCTGGGGGAATTTTCTGAATGAAATCCTTTCCTGTGGTGTGATAAGAGTTATGCAGGTTGAGCCATGGTGTAATCATTCTCCATCACATAATCTTCAATGAAAATTCAGATTCTTTGTTCCCAATCTTGCAGCACTTCAAAGCTTTTTCCTGGAGCCAAGGCAAAGTGCTGTTGAAGTGGTGGTTTCTCTGTGTGAGAGGAGAGCAGGGACACAGCGAGGGAGGACAAGGTTTAAAATGCAGAATAGTCTTAAAAATCATGACAGCTAAAATTAGGAGGGGGGGAGGGAAAATAAGTAATTCTGACTGTTGTTATCCTTAGTCTTTGAGTCTTTTCCTAAGAATTCCTTTTTCCTTGAATTCTGCCTGCATGAACCTAAGGATAGAAAATATCGAGGCTTGACTGAGAAAAAGAAATTAACTCTTGTCTACAGAACTAAAGTCAGTTATTTACTCAACTTCCAAGTAATAAATTTGTCTTGACTGCTTAAGCAGAGCTCTTGAAATTGGAGTTGAATTGAGTGAAGAGCCTACTGCCTCCATCCCATTGAAGAATCTTTTGCCTCAACCAATTTTTTATCGCATTAGGCCAGTGAAAATGAACTCACAAAGATCTAGAGCCAGTTTTAATTAATACAGTTTATATATTGAATGATCAGTATGAGTTCATGGAGTTGTTCAACAGCCTGCCCTCAACTGAACACAGAAGTAAGTCTAAATCAATTAATCTTTAGAAATCTTCTTTGAAACATTAAGGATCTGGAGATACTTCCCATAAACCGAGGGTGTCCTAGGTTACAATGTAAGGTGTAACCAACAGCATGTATTCTGTTACCATCTCCACAAGCTGTTAAAGCAGCTGGGGCAGTGCTCGTTATCTCCTGCCATGACCCATCCCTGATAACTCCCTCCGGGGCTCTCTCTGTTAATGGGCAATCAAGGACCCACCCCATGACTCACAGAATGACAGCAGCCCATGGTGAGATGCCCCGCCCAGGGGGAGGAGCCGAGCATTCCCACCTGGATAGAACCTGGGGTTTGGAACAGTAGAAGCAGCCCTTACCTACTGGATTCCCAGAGGACAAGAGCTACCATTGGACATTCAGGTGAAAAAACAGACCTTTCTACAGGATCACCATTTCAGCAGGACCACTTCATCTGGGCTGCTCCCACTGCCCTGACTGACAGGGTGTCAGGTTGTATCCTGACTCTGTCAGTGTTTTCGTACTATTGCATTTATTTTTAATTTTCCTATTAAATTACAATTCTGACTTGCGTTCTCCCACTGGTTTCAAACTAGTACAGAGGGTCAAAGAGAACCTTCTGGTCTGCATAAAGCTGACACACACCCAAAATTCCATGGGCATCCATCCTGTTGCCTCCTGAGCAGCTCATCTGTGCATCCCCCAGGAGATTTGCCCCAGAAAAGCCACCCAAGGAGCAGCTGCTGTGCAAACCCAGCTGTGCAGCCCTGTTAGGGATGCACCAGGATGCCTCAGACACCAGCACGGGGAGCAGGTGACTCACGCAGACACGCACGGCGCTCCAGGGTGTCCAGGACTTGAAATTAGGCATGGAAAAACAAGATGGAATTCAGGCAATAATTTTTTTGTGTGTGAGCGGTTCCAAAGGCCAATTAACCTCAAATTTAAGGGGTAGGCACTAGAACATTTAGTCAACTAAACTCTTAGAAAGTGATAACTCCAGGGGAATTTTGAGAGAGTAGAGAAAAAAGTACAGCGATAGTCTCAATTTTGGAGAATTAAAAAAGGAATTCATTAAATAACTGGTATTTTAATGAAACTGCTCATAACAAAACAGCTCTTTTTCTAGAAAATATGAACTTTGCAATAAACACACAGTAACTTTTCTTCATATCACAATTACTCCCTTAAATTTGATCTAATTAATGTAATTAGTATTTAATACTTATAGAAATGCCAATAGTAGAAACTTTACTATCCTCTACTTAATCCTTCCTTTTTTTTTTTTTAATTATGTGGAGTACAGATGTATTTTCTATTGAACTCTCCCCCTGCCTTTCATGTCAACAAGACTTACTAATCTCAACTCACCATCAAGGACTTACTCCCCATCAGTACTAAACTCCTCAAACCTCATGGAAAACTATTGACATTAAGAACACTCTGAGTGTTGCAGAGTGCTATAATTTTGATGCTGTATTTCATGTAAAGAAATACTTTGTAGATAGGCAGTACCATGAAATATTCCCTTTCCAGAGTTATATTTCTACAATTGATTATAGAATTCAAGTTTGACAAGATCCTGAAAGGTTTTTTTGGTCACTGGCTTACACATCAAGATTCAAGTCTGCAGCAAGTGTAGAGAAAATACACCAAGTATCTGCTGTGACACTCAGCCACACAATAGTTACTTGAGACATTAAATTATATTTGATACCAATTTTGAGTGGGGAGAAGGAAAATGCATATTTAGCACTTCAGCATTTGTGCAAAGGTTTCTGAATCCCGGAGCAGAGATCCAGGATGAAATGGAAACAGCAGAGCTGCTCTGACCCCTTCACTCACCACACTAACAATAATTAGCTGATGTGTGAAACTCAGGGAACAGGAGCATTTATAGGTGTTATTAACAGGGTGACTCCCCACCATCACTCTATACATGATAAATTCCTTTTTTACTACTGTGAAATGTATTTCTGCATTATGGCATTTTCAATTGCTGTTACCTTCTCTTCAGCCTTTGAGCTGAGCTTCACAGAGGAAACAAAGATCAACTCTACACCCAAGAATGAAAATTTTGGAGCTGCTGGCCCGGGGAGCACAGCTGAACTTCAGGATATTTTTTTTTTTTTTCCTAGATAACAAAGGCAAATAGAATCCCAAATTTCTTTGGGTAAATTGTGTTAATGTGGGGTATGGATGGAAACAGATATTCACTGTGAGGATAGAAGCCATTGACTCCTCATGGCTTCCCCATCCTCCAGCCCCATAGCTTGTGATTCAATATAATCAATTCATAATATAATTAATTCAGTGCAGATAGTTGGTTGTGTAAGCTCCAGACCTGCTTTTGCACAGAACTGACCATAATTATGTTCATCACTTGGCTTCCATGGCGTTTCTGAAATACCACAGTAAAGCAGAAAAGGAGTTTCTGAGCTGCTACTCTGTCTGATCCAGATTCTTCTGGAATACATGGGGAGAGTCCCTCAGGTCTTTTCCTTGTGGAGTTTTGCACTGAGTTTCTCTCCCACCTTTCAGGCCTTTTTCTCATTTGTTGCATCACTTCTCCCACACCTGACTGTTCATTTAAACATCTCCTTATTAACACTGTATGGTGGAAGCTTTTGCTTTCCCATCCTGTCAGATTTAATTACAAGCTTCATGTTCTCCTTCACTACGTGTCCTTGCTGATGTTTAACCAATCTCTTTTTTCAGGGAAGAGTAGGGTTTACACAAAAGCTCTGATTGTGGTAGAGATAACTGCATCTCAGTTTTTGAAGGATTATTCTGCTTAGGCATCTATCCTTACGTGCTCACAGTCACTGACACCATCTCCACAAAGCAACAGCCAAAAAAATAGCAATGGGTAAATAAAGTCAAAATAATGTGATTTTTCAAGGTGCAAAATGACCTTTTGTGTTCTCCTCCTTCTCCCAGCCTGCAAGGGTTGCAGTCAGTCCATCACATGTATCTGCAGCTCTTTTCTGCTCAGGGGAGGACTCCTCTCACTCTTCCTCTGCTCCAGCCTGGGGTCCCTCCCACAGTTCCTCATTAACTTCTCCAACATGGGTCCTTCACATGGGTTTCAGACTTTCAGGAACTGCTTCAGAGTGGGCCCCTTCCCAGTGGGTACATCCTTCAGGAACAGGCTGCTCCACCATGCATCTCCCACGGGGTCACAAATCCTGCCAGCAAATCTGCTCCAGGGTGGGCTCCTCTCTCCGTGCATCCACAGCTCCTCCAGGACCCTGCTCCAGCGTGGGATTCCCACATGCTGCAGGTGGATCTCTGCTCCCCATGGAGCTCCCTGGGCTGCAGGGGCACAGCTGCCTCTCTGTGGACTGCACCAGAGGCTGGAGGAATCTCAGCTCCAGCACCTGGAGCAGCTCCTGCCCCTCCTGCACTGCCCTGGCGGCTGCAGGGCTGTTCCTCACACATTCTCACTGCAGTTGTGCAGTTTTTCCCCCTTCTTACTCACATTATCCCAGAGGCATCACTGCTGGGCTCAGCCTTGTCCAGCAGTGGGTCTGTCTTGGATCTGGCTGGAATGGGCTCCATGGACATGGGAGAAGCTTCCAGCAGCTTCCCACAGAAGCCACCCCTGTAGTCCCCCCAGTACCAAGCCCTGCCTGTGCAAACCCAGTGCACCTTTCAATCCCTCCCTCTTGTGTCTGACCAGGAGTTCTGGGTAGCTTATCACAGGTTTGCTCTGTTTTGTTTCTAGATGCATTCAGGAAGAAAATACCCTTTTAAAGGTAAATTCTTTCATTCTTGAACTGAAGTCTACTTTTTGTCTCCCTTTA
Organism: Daphoenositta chrysoptera; assembly: GCA_013397915.1. Lineage (NCBI taxonomy): Eukaryota > Metazoa > Chordata > Aves > Passeriformes > Daphoenositta > Daphoenositta chrysoptera. The sequence goes on along the minus strand of VZRO01006928.1, from coordinate 579,088 downwards.
AATAATCACAGTGGCACTTCCAAGATCTTTGTCACTTTTTCCCTTTGTTTACTTTGCCTGTCTTTGATTTATTCTAGGTTGCTGACGGATGTTTTATCATATATTTGTGGTTGCTGTGAGTTCCTTCACTGCCCCTTCAGCACAGAACACCCAGTGCTTCCACCTTACTGATGCAAAGTGACAAGTTTTCTATGTGGAAGCACAGAAAACACAGAAAAACGGCTTCAATTACTTTTCCCCATCTTTAGGAGAGAATATTTGCATGTTTGGATGCAGTAGAAAAAGGACCAGTGACCTTCAGTCAGCTGCAAACCTGGTTTTGCTCTGTGCCTGTCAGTATGGATAGATCTCCTTTTTTCTTTTTCAGTCTTCCATTTTATTTTAGTCTCTGTTGATTTCCTCCAGCACCTTGGCACTGAGCATCCCATCGTAAAGGAAGGAAGGAAGGAAGGAAGGAAAGAAAGAAAAGGAAGGATCTGATGATCATGGCTTTATTTATTAAAATTTGCCCATTCCAGAATACTGGATGGGGAGAACATTCTCTGCCAAAAAGAGAGTCCTTGCCAGGGAATTACAAGGTGTATTTGCAGCACATGAATTTAGGTCATTGTTTGAATGTATTTAGGTGAAATATGGTAAAATACATGTAATATTTGCATACATCTGGGTTGGTTGGATTTTTTCCTTTCTAAATTGAGTTTAGAACTTTTCTGTCCATGCTTGCACCAGCATATTTCAAGAAAACTTTCAGTTTCAAAGCTGCTTTAAATGAGTCTTATCTTACTCCAGAGTAATCACATGACTGTCTTCTTATTCTTTTTTCTTTTCTAATTTTTCTTTCAGAATGAAAAAATTTTGCTTTGCTGTGTAAATTAAAAGGAAGAGTGAAGCAGTTCATCACCAACCCTCTGTGTTTTCAGATTCTGAGATTTCGTCTTCAGGCTTATTGACCACATTTGGTTTTGATATATTTCAGCTTCTTATTTTTTATCTTTTATAATTTGTTGTCACTGCGAATTTAAAATCACCTTAGTATAATTAAACAGAAATTTAAATTAAGGAATGATAGGAATAAAATAAAACCATCCTCCCCTGACTAAAATCCAGTGTTTATCACAGTATTTGTAAGAGTGGTCAGGACAAAGTTCTCATTCAAACAGATTCAGTGCTCTGAGGCTGTAATGGTCAATGTTCTCTCTTTTCAATCTCACTCCTCTGGACTGAAGGAAACTGAAATTATCCTCATAGTACCATGCTCACCAGGACTGAACTTAATAGTGAAAAATGAAGGCTTTGAACCTGCAGGGTCAATAGTGGTGATTTTTGATGCGATGTAGAAGGTTTTTGCTCGGAAGTGACTGGGAAGAAAGATCTGTGTACACTGAGAGATCACAAACAGACACACCGACTCTTTCGGGCCTGTGCTCGGAGTCCTCCTGGGATTTGGACACATTCCTGAGCCAGGAGAACACACGGGTGTCCCTTAGTCATGTTCAGCTGTGCACGGAGGAGAACAAGTTGCGGAATCACAGAAACACAGAATAATTGATGTTGGAAAAGACCTCCAAGATCCTTGAGTCCAAGCTGTGACTGATCACCAGTGAGAGCAGAGCAATGAGTGCCACATCCAGGCCTTTTTTGAACACCCCCAGGGATGATGATCCCACCACCTCCCTGGACAGCCCCTTCCAGTGCCTGACCACCCTTTCCATGGAGAAATTCCTGCTGATGTCCACCCTGAGCCTCCCCTGGCCCAGCCTGAGGCCGTTCCCTCTGCTCCTGTCCCTGTTTCCTGGGAGCAGAGCCCGACCCCCCCGGCTGCCCCCTCCTGTCAGGGACTTGTGCAGAGCCACAAGGGCCCCCCTGAGCCTCCTTTTCTCCAGGCTGAGCCCCTTTCCCAGCTCCCTCCGCTGCTCCAGCCCCTTCCCCAGCTCTGTTCCCTTCTCTGGACATGCTCCAGCCCTTCAATGTCCTTCCTGAATTGAGGGGCCCAGGACTGGACACAGCATTTGAGGTGTGGCCTCACCAGTGCCCTGCACAGGGGCACAATCACTGCCCTGGCCAAGTTCTCCCATTAGACAGGAAATTCAAATATAACAAACTCTGTTGAAACAAAAAGTTTAAATTAAAAAAAAAAAAATTGAGACAAAATGTTCTGAGAAAACTTTCAGAGTAATTTTGCCATCAAATTGTAATGTCCTGTACTGGAGCAATGAAACACAGGAAAGATCCAGCCTTGGGTAAGCAAGTGAGAAACTCAGCTGTTTTTTTGTACATTAAATGTCTTCAAAAGGCTTGGGCTAAATTAACTTCACTTTAGGAGACTTGCAGAACTAAGAGACATTAGAAGTTATTTTTTACTCCTTCTGGATGATGATTGAGCTTTCAAAGATGGTAAGAGCTGCCATAAAACTGAAGAGAACCATCCATGCAGGTATAATAATAAAAATTTCTACAGGCTGCCCTTCACCTCCTTCCCACCTGAAAAACAGGTTTTGCTCTGGAAAACAGTTTTGGCAGAAATCTGCTTTTATATTTGAGTAGAATAACATCCATTGCTGTTGTTGTTGTGTCACTTGGTGCAGCTCAGGTGCAGAAGCAAACAAATACTAAATAAAGCATTTGATCTTTAGTCTTTACAGTACTTAAGGAAGCCTCAGTGTACCTGGTCCTCGGGGCCTCCCAAAGTGAACTGGGACCTTCCAGAAGGAGGGAAAAAGAAAGGAGAAATCCCTGGAAGCTGTAATGGCAAATTTCAGCTATGCAGATGCCACAGCAGCAGGTACAGGCCCTGAATGGGCGGGAATCCTGCCATGTGCTTGGATATGAGATATTTATCTGTTAATTCCTGCTAGAAACACACACTGATGAAAAAGAGGGATCTGCTGATAACCTTGTAAAACAGTTGGTGCTGTCTTGTTGTGGGAATGAGGCAGATATTCAAAAAGAATAATAGAGCTTCTTTTATTTTCCTGAGCATGTATTTGTTATTTTCACTTAGAAACTCAATTTGGACAACCCCACATGGATTTTTTAAAGAAGTATCATTAAATCCCTTACTGTATGGACCATGACAATATGAACTTATTTCACATATCATTACAGATGGAGCATGGTGCAAATTTAAAAGCAGATGTTCTGCAGATCCATCTAACACTCACTCACTTCAGCCAGAACTCTTTCAAAAGACCATGATTCATCAGGGAACAGAACAATTTCCATGTCTAAAACTCTTTTTTTTTTTTTTTTATTGTATCTCTAAGTACCTCACAATCACTGGAGAGCTGTCATTTTCCAGCCCACTTTATGTCATGAGCTAAGTGACTAACCTGTTCAAAGTGTTTAGTGTCAGCTTGGAAAACAGAAAAATCCAGACAAAAGGAGAAAATTAGCATCCTGAGGAGTACAAAAAAGCTCATACAAAGATAAAGATTCAAATAATCTCCATTCCAATCTTCTGAAAAATACCCAAAGGCCTATGAGAAAGGAGTTTCACTAAATTTTTGGCTGATGTTATATCTGAAGTTGAGTTTTCCCTAAACAGAAAGTTTTATCGCACTAGAGAAGTTGGCTTTTAGAATGTGTGAAACTGTTGAGGAGCCTTTGGAGCATTGTGTGTGAAGAGTCAGAAACAAATGAAACAGAAGATAAAATGCAGGCTTCTCTTAGTGTGGGTAGATAATGACAAACTAACTTGATGCCTTTCTCTTAAAATTTAAGATTTCCCATGAAAGGGGTTACACATTTAACTCTGTGAGTGTGGGTGCAGCACCTGCTGCAGTGCCATAGGAACACGACCAGAACTCCATTGAGGGGACACCAGGAAAAGGGGAGGTGACATCAGGCAGGAGGTAAAGCACTCTCTGGCAGAGATTCCTAGGAAATAGGGCTCAGGCCTCAGCTCATGTCATGGTTTCTTTTATAAACTGGCACAAAATGACATTATAATTCAATTTCCCAATGAAAAGCTAGAGGACATCTTCTATTAACAGAAAAATCAGGACCTTATATCCTAAAAGCTGCATGGCCTCGAAGACTGGAATTAAAAGAAAACTGAAAGGAATTAAATAGGAAAAAAAAAAGTAAGATTGCATATTTGGAGACTGACCACAGGCATTTCTGTTGTGAGCTGTAACACAGAATTGGAAATGAGTGAGAAAGAGGAGCAGTGGTGCTGCAGAACTGGTGACAGGGCGAGGGGGAAATGCTGGGGTGATGCCAGCAAGGAGGAAGCTGAACGCAATAGCCAAAAAAGGCTTCCAGTAAAGTCAAGGAGAATTATTGCCCTGGTATGAAAAATGGAAGAGATCTGATTTGAAGTGCAGGGTTCACATCTGCCTGTTCATGGCCAACAAAGACTGAGCCTCTTTGAGATGGAGTGAGGGAAAACCAGCCGTGGCATGCCAAGTAAAAGGCCAAGAAGAGCTGGGATTGTCCTCTGTCAGTACCCCAGTGGAACAAATTCCAGGGAAAGAAAAGATTTTTGAAGACAAAAAAAACAAATTTAGAACAAGAGCATCTTACTTTAACTGTCAATGAGCGCCTTTGAGCTGATACAAAAAGATTTATGGGCCATTCACTTGAGAGCTGGATTTGATGATCACTGTGGGTCCCTTCCACTACAAAGAATATTCTGTGATTCTGTGATTTCACACTTTAAGATTGGTGAAGCCTTGGAATAGTATTTAATAGAAGAGAAAGAAATAAAAGTGGTTTTGTAACAGCTGCCATGTGGGATTCAACTTCAGTTTCCATCTCTCTCAAGAACACAGGACGGTCTTTCTGAGCAAAGTGCTGTTCTCTACTTTGGGATCTCCTGGCTAAATGCTCAACTCTGAATCTGCAGAACAATGAATGTTGATTTCTTTTCTGGCAGATGACAGCATGGAAAATAATGGCACCTCTGCAAATCTTCTTTTACCCTCTTATAGTAGTGCATGATGAGAAGACTCCTCTCTCTTGAGCCCAGGAGATGGATGGAGATGCCGATGGGTTCCTGTGTGGCTCATCATGACCAATGCCCTCTGATTTTGAGCTCCTCTCTAAACTGCCCAAGTTAAAATCTTTATACCACTGACCTGCACTAAAACTGAAATGTGCTGCTCCATTTTTAGAATCTTGCAGTTTCAGACCCTTATCCATAAAAAAAGTGTTGGTTGCATATGATCTCTTAACCACTGGAAAAAGGTGCACCCATGTATTATTTCACTTATGCTCAGCTCCTGCTTGTTCTGAGGGGAGGTGGAGTGATTCTACAGCCTAATATTGCAACTGGGTTTTATTCATAAAATTATGGCTTTTTTTTTTTCAATTCAGTTAATTGGATTGAAATGAAATGAATTGAAAAGCGAAATGGATTTCCCTTCAAGCTCATTGCCCTAAATTTCCAGAGACACTGCTCCTTACAGTGTTGTTTCCCCTAACTTTAACTTCTTCTCTGTTAAAATAAAATTTGTCACTGCAGCTTTCAGTGTGCAGCACAGGAATGTTCTGCGTGATGTGACCTTGAAGCTTCACTGACGGCAAGGAACAGAACCTGGTGCTCCCCAGGGAACTGATCACTTGGGAGAAATATTGGAGAGTCTCACATGCACTGTGTAGATTTGCTCCCATCACTACGTTTAAATGTGTACAATGGAACATAGAACTAATCTGGACTCTTTCTCTTCTCAGCTGGCTAGAAGCTTGTGAATGTAATGCATTCTGGCACCTTCTCAATCAAATTTATTTTGCATCCTTTGCTCTTCCATTTTCCTGGAGCTGCCCAAGTCCCATCATCTCTTTTTTTTAAGAAAGCGCTTAGTGTTGCAGTGTACCCTTACCAGACATTGCTGGGATGCTCTTCTGGAACCATCTCTTTTTTCATCATTAATTCCTTATTTAACAAACTCAAAGCCCTGCTCTCATGCCCACACCTCCTGGGAAAAAATCAGAATTCTTCGAGGCAGGATCAGAAAGTAAAAAACCTCAGCAAACATGATCCTGTTTCCATCTTTCTCTCCATCTTTGGAGGGGGGCCTGGTATGATTTCTGACTGACTTCAGCAGAGCAAGAACCCTTCCTTGTCAGTGTTATTCCAGGTGAGACTTTCTTACAGCTTTGTTTTAGCAGGATGACACTGAGAGGAATGTTGTTTATGGTGGGTATAAAAAATGCAGGATTTGGTTGGAGTAAAACCAGAGAGATGGGGCCTATTTCACTGGGGTTTCTTAAGGGCTAACTCATTTGGACCTAGTTTCAAAGGCAAGTTTTAATTAAAAGCACATTGTGCAGATTTGTAAGAAAGTGGCTAACTGGTAGAAGGTCAGCTATCTTGTAAGCAGTAAGTCATGGGAAAATTGTGCTATTATGGGTTACATAAGCATAACAAAGCTTTCATCTATAATTACTATTAAATTCATCCTCTTTGAATAGGCTCCATAGCTCTTCTGGCCTTCAGGGCTTTAGCTAACACGGGGTTTGACTTTTTGCTAGTGAAAGATACTTCCCAATCAGCAAAGAATATAATGAGACCTGATTCTTCCCTTTCAGTGGGCAGAGCAGAGAACAGAGTACAAAGGCAAAACAACACAGAGAGCTGGAGCACAAATTGCAGCAGATAAGAGTCAGCTGGTGTTCCAGGACAGAGCAAATTTAACCCCAGAAAGTCTTTGTTCATTTATGAAACCTTGAAGAAGGACATGTCCTGAGATGACAGATAATAAAAAGGGACATCGCTTGTCACCTGTCAAGAGTAGACAGGTCTTGGGCAATATGCTGCATTCAGAGAGAGGAGAATGATTGCTTATCACAGCTGTTCCAGAAAATGTGCCAAGGAATTGATTCATCCTCGGGTTCAAAGGTTGGAGTTAAGATGAGCACCACAGACATAAGCCATTGGCTGTAGAGAGCAAGGGAGCACGAGCAGAGGGCTAAAGGATGGAAGATAAAACAAAAGTCAAACTAAATCTTCAAGTGTGACACGGAGCTCCTGGACTGTGTCCAGTGGAGGCTACAAAGATGATGAGGCGGCTGGAATATTTCTTTTACAAGGAAAGGCTGAGGGAGCTGGGGTTGTTCAGCCTGGAGAGGAGCCCCAGCTGAGAGGGGCCCTCAGCCCTGTGTGTCCCTGTGTGTCCCTGTGTGTCCCTGGGTGTCCCTGGGTGTCCCTGGGTGCAGGGAGGGCTCAGGGCAGGGCCCAGCAATGGCACAACAGGAACAGGCAGGAACTGAGCCCAGGAAGTTCCACCTGAACATGAGGAAGAACTTCTTTACCAAAAACACTGGAACAGATTGACCAGAGAGGGTTTGGAGTCTCCTCACTGGGGATATTCCAGATCCATGTGAACACAACCCTGTGCCCTGTGCTCTGGGATGGCCCTGCCTGAGCAGGGAGATGGGACCAGATGAGGTCCCTTCCAGCCTGACCCATCCTGGATTCTGTAATTCTGTATGTTCTCTTGCACACATTCAAAATACAAACGTGGACTTTTGGCTATAGTTATTTCCATATTGTATTGTTATAACCAAGAGCAGGAGAGCTCCTATTCTTGTTTATGTACATATAGGACTAATCTTTGATGTGCTTCACTGAGACACATTTGCTTTGGTTCTGCTCAACTCACTCACCTGTATAAATGTCCACAGAATAGTATCTAGCATTAATCAATTAACATCTAGCATTAATGTGTTAACATCTAGAATTAACATCTAGCCTGCTTGAGGCTGGACATGGCCTCTGAAGCATGTCTTAAATGTTGCTGCTGGTGGCTTTTGCTTTCAAACTCCTTTTTTACAAACTGGCAAATACACAAGTGAGTCAAGGTTAAGGAGTTTATACAAGTTACACCTGAAAACTTGACATGACCCTATCCAAACTGAAATGCCACCCTGCTGACTGGACATGAAAAATGCAGTCTAAGGTTTATCCAAAAGAAGTTGCACTCAAAGAAAGTGTCATTATCTCAGGTGTAGAGCAATGCTGAGCATCTTTACTGAGAAAATACTGACTTGTGGAGCAAAATTTTATATTTGTAATTATTGGTATACCCAAAGCTAATGCAGTAAAATGCTGGGTAACTGATGGTTTTTATGGGTTGCAATAAATCTAAAATATTTTCTTTCCCAGAGCAGGACACTGAGACATTTCTTCTTGCAATTATTTTGCGCTAGGAATATAAATCTGTTAATTATTTCTATTTTACCAGTTAGGATAGTGCAGATTGTATTGTAAGTTTTGAAGAAAAGGTCACCTAAAGAACAGAAAGTCCCCTAAATTTTGTCACTGGTTCATGACCAGTAACTCATGACTGCACTATTAGGATGCTGTCTGCACCACTCAAGTTCTCTAGAGAGGTTCTTCACCTTTTATCCAAAAAACACACTTGGGTCTGCATATCATCTTTCAGGCAATGTTGTGTTAATTATATGGATTATTATTTTTATTGTAAGCTTCTTTATTTCCCTGGATATTTTCTAGCTCTTGCCATAGAGTACAGACAAAGAATTATTTCTTTTTCTTTATTACATACCACAGAGCGAAAAATACACTTGTCATATTTATTACATGAATTATAAAATATTTAAAGGCACTTTCCCCCCCTTAAATATTTCAGTAGATACATAGACTCAGTGATGTGCAAATTCTAGTTCTGGAGAGACAAAGACATGTGCTTAACTTTACAGATAAATGCAAGGGGACCACCTGTGTATATGTCTTGAAGACTGGAAATTTAATGTGCCATAAAATCCCAGCTGCCATAACCACTTTTCAAGGAACAAGACATGGAAGTGTGTTTTCCCAACAGGTCTATTTTCCTTAATACCTACTGCCATTTGTTTCGAGGAGTAGAAAATGACTCCTTGAAAATGTGTTCTCAGATCAAGAATTCAATGGCCAGGATGTGCTGCATGTGAGCTTCCATGATATGGGAAAACAGCATGAAAACTCCTTTTTGTGCACAAACATCTGGGCAAACATCTGCTGGGTTCCATTGCAGCTAATTCATCCACCATCTCCCTCTCCTGAGCTTTTCTATCCCACCATCTCCCTCATCCTGAATTTTTCTATCCCAGTTTCCACCACTTGAACAAACAGCTAATTTATGGTTAAATATCAATGCATAATATTCCATATTATCTTTCCCAACAGTATTTTTTCCCTCAGTTCCTCTTCCTCTTTTTCCGTATTAAGCTTGCAGGGTTTATTTTTACCTGCAAGGAGTTTATTCAGACTATTCACCTGCAGAGTCCATTTTTTCATGTCTTATTCTCTTCCAAATAACAGAGTTTGGCTTTCAGCTTTGGAAGTGCTTGTGCAGTGATTCTTGCAAATTTATGGCATGGAAATGGGATTATATTTTGCTATCAAGTAATCCAACAGCAGGATTTCCTAGACATGGATTGCAACAAGCTGAAATAGGAACTGGAAAAGACAGTATATGAGTTTTCTGTATTTCTCATAATTTCTGCTTTTGCTTCCCACACTTACAATATATGGCTTAGGAAAAGAACATGTATTTTCTTGAAGATTATATTTATATTTGCAAAAAAAGGCTTGAGGGCTCCTGCCTTTCAATAAAACCTATGTGTACCTAAAACATATTTCTACTTCTTAATTAGGATCCTTGAAAATTCAGGCTAAATATGCAAATGAACGTTACTTATACCTCAAGGGTTAGAGGGCATCTTGCAACAAATGTAAATTTCAACTGTGGAAGGTCTTGAAATTGGAAAGCAAAATTGAAAACATGATTGTGCAAATATTAGCACAACTCAGAATAATCACATTAATCCAATTCAGCTGGTGATGATTTCCAAGGGTTTAAAGTTGACTGGACCAGAAAGATTAAATAAAACTGAAATAATGTTACTGCTTTATATCTGCTTGAAATAATCCAGGATATCAGGCTTAATGAAGGTTAGGATTTTAGGTGATGGGTTTGTGTATGTATGAGGAAAAAGAAGATCCTGAAACAGCAGCACTAAAGCTGCTTTGAGGGTCCTCCCCTACTTTTCTGCTATGTAACTCTGGATGCACTGTAACTACAAACTAATTTCCGTCTCTGATTTCATTTGGGGTGATTTTTCCAACTTCTTCCCCCTTCTCCTTTTCATCTGGATAGCAGCTCTAATCTTTCGGGGTTAACAAATTTACATAGAGATCTTTGCTTTACAAAAGGACCATTTGATCATCTAAACCAGGCAAACTTTTGAGTCCTGAATTTTTCCTGTGACCATGAGAGATATAACTTGTATTTCAGTGGATTTCCACTGTCCTGGGAGCTCCTCCTGGACGTGAAGGATCTTCTTCTCTCAGCAAGCACTTAACCAAAAGCTACTTGTCAACATTCATCTCCTCAGCCCTGGAGCAGGGGCTGTGCTTCAAACTGCTCAAAAGCCTCATGAAACCACCACGAGAAAACACTTGGACACATCTGCATGAAAAGATCCCGTGATTTTCCTCGTCTTCTGTATTGTTCTTGACTAAAATCTAACTCCCTGAAATACAGCCAGTCTCCCTCTGAAATTGCTGCAGCTACTGTTTTCCTGGGAGATGGTTCCAGTTGCTGTTACAATAGGTGCTCTAATTCTCCTCTGAATTTGTCTCTAGTTCACTGTCCAGAGCTTCTCTGGTTAGTCAAAAAGTATTTTATTCCCTTGTATTATATCCCAGGGCAGGAACTTCCATACTTTAAAAAGCAAGTCTCCATCTTCTCCTCTGATAAACTCTGATCTTTATCCCCCTCTCACTGTGAGACCTTTAAAATCATTTTTGTGTCTCTTTTCTGAATCATCTGCCTTTTTTTTTTCCCCGAAAACTTTCTGATGCAGAAATACCACATGTCACAGCACTCTCAAAGGCAGTAGCAGTAAGAAAGTCAATCCCGTAGTCAGAGCCAAATTAAGAAAGTTCTAAGTTGTTTTTATTGCAGGAGAATCTGCAAGACAGATTGCTGTAAACACAGTACAGAAGTCCTTGTAGCGAAAACAGATTCAGTGTAGGGAAAGGCTGTGGGTTTTGCTGACAGAGATGAAATTCCAGATGAAAAAAGAACAAAAAAATTTGTTACTATTAGTAGTAACAGAATCAGTAATAAAAAATCCCCAATTGTGCTGTCCCTAATCTGCAAGATAGGTTTACTTTTAAAATAAAAACAAACATCCAAGTCAGACATGCGACAAAATAAAAAGCTACAGAAGATCTCCCCAACGGTTAATGGAAAATCAAAATCCAAAGTGAAAAGATAAAGCAAAAATAAAGGACCTTAAGGTTGCAAGTTGGCTTCAAACTGAAGCTTGAGCTGCAGTTCAAAGTGGAAAATGTGGATTTATCTCAAGAGGCCACAGATTAAGATCTGCCACCTGCCCTGAGGACTTTACACTCAGAGTAAATCAAAATGAGAGTCTCTATGGGGATTGCTGAGTGCCCCTGGAAGGCGCCTTATGATTATAAAAAATGCCTTGGGGTGTTTTGAATAAACTTTTACTTTAGAAATAAATGACCCAAACTCTGGTTTCTGTTATCCTGCAATAAATCCATTGTAACTCTCCTGATAAAAAGTTGGCTCGTGTGTCATCACTGTATCTAAAACGTTAACAAACGAAGATGTTTCAAGACTGTTAAAAAAATTTTAGAAAAGAACCTCTTCTGACACAGTAAATCTGGGAAGATTAACTAGAGATTCCTTATATTTTTTGGCCTAACAGTTTCAATTTCTGGACAAAAATAAAACAACACAGAAATACAGAAACTAGGGCAAATTTCCAGCTGAACACGTGATTTGTGTGAAACCCCTTCTCTCCCCAGTTGATGAGAAATAACAACATTTCATCCCCTAACCCAGGTCATAGATAAAGGTGTTATGTCCCCATCCCAGTGCTATGGAAACCTTTTCCCATTTTCTCAAAGTCCTACTGCAATGGATAATGGAAGCAAGGAACAGATGCTCAACATCAAAACTATCTTTACACCACTGAAGCCTCACTGCAAAACTCAACTGCCAAAAGGAAAAACAGAAGGGATATAAAATCATAATTTAAAGGGGAAAAAAAGGGGGAAAAACCCAATAATTCTCAGAAAAACCATCAGCAAATAATAAGTTGTTGCCATAAGCTCTTCTGTGGCCATCTGAGCCAGGGACTGCAAAACTGAGCCATGGGGAGGCTGCAGGGAAAGTTTGTAATGATTTAAAGATCCCAATACCCCTCAGAGGGACAGGACTTCAGACCATCTTTGCAAAAAATCGACTTTCTTCCCAATAAAGAGAACACAGAGATGTGTTTTTGGGAGGTGAGGAGTGATAATCAATAATGTGAGAAAGTTGCAAACACCCAGTGCCAACAGGTGGCTTGGTCACACACGCTGGTCTCTGAGGCAGTGAAGCTGAAAGGTAGAAAACCTATTTCCTGGAGATTTATTTTGTGCACAGGATTATTCCCACTAGGGCCATGTTCATCTCGTGGCAGGGTGACACAAGAGGCAGTGTCCCCAAGTGCACACTTGGCTCTTCCTGGCCATCCAAGCACTAAAATGGTGAGTTCTTAAATTAAAATATTAATGCACTTCGGGGAAAAAAA
>VZRO01006928.1:551236-566493 GCA_013397915.1 Daphoenositta chrysoptera | reverse complement strand
AGGAAAAACTTAGAGAAGTTTCAACAGGTGTTTTTTGCTTCATTTTCATATCTCATCTTGGACAAGGAGAGTCTGGGGAGCACCTTCATTTCTAGAGGATACCATTACTCAGTTCATATGCAGAATGTTCAGATAAACAGTACAAGAAAATTTCATGGAATCACAGAACAGTTTGGGTTGGAAGGGACCTTAAAGACCACCCAGATCTACCATGGCGGGGGTGCCACCCACTAGACCAGTTGCTCAAAGCTTCAACCAACCTGAACACTTCCAGGGATGGGACACCCCTTCAGTTTAAACCCATCAGCAAAATCTCTTACCTCTGTGTTTGTTGCAAAGTTAAAATTTGGGCTGAAAATTGCCTCTCTGTAGTATATTTTTCAAAGCCTTTGATGAACGTGGTAAATTATGGGGAAAGATCACAGCACAGGTGGGCAGGGACGCATGAAGGAGGTTTGGGATGAGGAACAAGACATGGGAGATGTCACTCGTTCACAGTTGGGAGTGTTTGAGGAGGTGATCCAAATGAAGAACAAGTATCCAAAATGGAAATAAGGATTTTGCACATCAGTGACTTGTGAGAAAAAAAGGGTGTCAATTTGTGGGTGTTTAAATAGAACTCCAAATTACAAACCTGAGTTTTAAATACTTCTAAATTAGAGTTTAATCACATTACACAAAGGTGGTATGATGAGGTTCCCTGGGATGGAAAGTCTCTGATGTACCCAGATGACAAAAATCCCTTAAGTGTCTGCGTGCCCAAAGAGCCACTCCTGAGGAAGCACAGGGAAAAAAAAGGACACTGCAAATTTAAACCGAAAATCAAAAAAGTTGGTTGTGCCACTTTAAAATAACACATCATTGGGCCTCTGCAGGACATGGATTTCAAGTGTTTTGCAGCAGTGGATGTCTGCTAAACAAAGCACTGTTATAGCTGAATAATTTGGACAAGTAAATGAAACCGTTATTATGACTCCAGTACCCAGAGTGTGTTCTCACTGCAGGATTTCATCCAGAAAGGCTGCAAACAAAGCACTGAGAAATAGCTGCGGCCAGATGAGAGCAAAACAGCAACAAACGAAGGCCAGGCAAATGGGAAGATGAAAGCTTCGTGGCAGCACAACTGCCCTACTTCCCCGAGCCAGCTCATCTTCAAAGCAAACTGAAAGCAGATGAACCTGGGAGCAGAATCTGCTCTGCACCCTGGGCTCTGCTGCTCCTCCCCGGGGAGATGGGAGAGAGAGGGTCCTCCTTCCCCAGGCAAGGCCTGGCTGTTCTCACCTGGGGGTGTTGGAAGGATTTCAGCCCCCTGGACCTCTCCGTGCCCCCACAAGACCAGTTTCTGTTTTGTTCTGTGGCTGAGAAACCAAAGCATGGGGAGGTCAGTTGACTCCTGGCAGCAAAGCTCCTCATTCCTGCAGAACGTAATCCCTCTTCCAGTACTCTCTGTCCTGGAAAGTTAGCCAGGAAGATACAAATTTAAATATTTATTAGAACTAAATATTTAATCCATCTTAACACCCACCTCTTGTCTGCTCTATGCTGTTTCTTCACTCCTTCTCTATTTCAATATGCTCATTTTGCCTCTTCCTACACCCCCTCAGGTGGTTTCTCTCCCTGCAGACCCTGGTTTGTACTATTTTTACCCTCTCAGTCGTTCTGCTGCTGCTTTCTTGCCTCTTTTTTCCCGTACCCAGGAGTGTGCAATGTTTTCCATCACACACTGACTTGACAAACAGAAACTCTTGGAAACAAAGTCTCTCATCCGCTCTAGGTATTCCTCCCCTCATCCTGGTTTCCAGTTTGGGGACTTTTTTGATTCCTATATGGCTCAGTTCTGTGTAAGGGGCACAAGAAATGATCACATCTCATGCACTGGGATAAGTGTGCCCAGAGAAGCTGTGGATGCCACATCCCTGGAAGTGTCCACAGCCAGCTTGGACGGGGCTTGGAGCCACCTGGGACAGTGGAAGGTGTCCCTGCCCATGAGGGTTGGAACTGGGTGGGCTTTGAGGTCCCTTCCAACCCAAACCATTCCCTGTCTCCGTGAGCTGTGTGTCCCAAACACCACCACAGCACTTCCAGGTGGACCAGCTCCAGGTCCTGTGCCAGTGGAAACGTGAACACATTTTTGCAAAGGGCTGGAGAGCTGCTGCTACTGGAGATCCTCTTCTGAAGACCACCAGCTCCAACTCTGCTGGTGCCAGTGATGCTAAAAGGCTGCCCTGGAAATCATCACTCTCCCTACTCCCTACGGGGCTAATCAGATGAGCAAAGGATGAGAGGGAATGGAAAAGCTCCTCCGAATTCCAGAGCAGGCAGGAGAGGGAAGCAATTTAGAATCACAGAGTGGTTTGGGTTGGAAAAGACCTTACAGATCATTTAACCCACCCCTCACCCCGATGTGACTGAACAGAGATGACAGGCCACCCAAGTATTACTGCAAGAAGGAAGGTGTCAATGTCCTCAGGAAAGCAAGGAAAGAAACCCTGACACAAAGATGCTCAGAATGTTAAAACTTGCTGATTTTTGCACCCCTTTGGAGACAGTTAAATTCTCATCATTTCATGCTTATTACCATTTTTACAGACTTTCAGTTGAGTTCTGTAAACATCTTACAGAAAAGGGCTGGTTGGTTGTCACTAACATGACAATGTCTGTACTGACTCCTCTTTTATTCCTCTGAGAGTTATCCTATAATTTTTAAGTTGTAGATTGGTGTCAATCTATTTGTTCAGGGATTTTCTACTCTCCAAGCTTCTCCTATGTGATCACTCACTCAGAGACAAACAAAGGCAGAAGTGTCCAGTTCCATAAATTGTTCAGCTCCAGCATTTCACACACCTGTCCTGGATAATTGGATATTAGTCACCTAAAGTTATGTTTCAATTCCCTGGACTTCTACGTGGAAACACAGTGAACAGTCAGCAATGCACAAAGACTTCTTTCCAGCTAAATCAGTCCATCCACAGCTGAACAGGAGTGCTTGTATGAAGAACAATTGTTCCTTAACCCCCTGACTTAACAAAACAATCATCTACACAAAACAGTGAAACAGCAGAATGCCAAAAACAAGCAAGTTTGACCTGAGCAGCTGTTAAGAAAAACTGTTCATTTTGGATATTTGCAACCAAGGTATGTAAAACTCTTATTTGTCCCAGATTTTGTGTCAAAGAGAAACACAAGCAGGCTTTACTGGGAGTTTCAAAGACATTTCCACTGACACAGGGGTTGCATTTATGGCCCAAGGATTTGCTTAGCTCTTCCATAGAAGCAAGCAGTGTTAAAAACAATCCAAAACTAACACTGGAGCTCCAAGACACAGCACAAAATAACTTTTTCCTGAGCCAGGGCATTGTGAGGGTAAAGCACCGGGCACATGCTGCCCACTGGCACCAACATTAAGGGACCCCTTAAGCCCACTAAACCCTGTAAATGCGTTGTTATTTCAGAACTTGATATGAATGAGTAGTCAAAAATTACTTCTCTTAGACTCTGGGAAACTTCCCTTCATCTTCATGTATAAAATACAAGTTTCTTCCATCAGCATTAGTATTTTCATTCCTGTTTTTCACAGTGCTGGGCACCCCTGGTTTCTGAGTAGGCTGCTCAAGTCCTACAGCACTAGAGAAGATTGTTCCCACTACTCCCACTCCTGATTCAAAGGGGCTTTCACGGGGAAGTTCTTCTTTCATCTCAGTTCAATCAATTGGGAGCAATTGTGGTGGAAGGAATTTTAAAAGCCAGGTTGGAATCAGCACGTGTGTGAGAAATCAAGGAAGGTGACAGACAATGGCCAAAAAATAAAGAAACTTTATTTTGCTCTAAATAGTAGGACACTAGAGGGAGTGTCTGTCCTTTTCCTTCCAAAGACTTCTTGGAAGACTGAAGGGAAATAATTTCCTGCAAGCAGTGAGTGAAATGCAATTCATATTTAAGCACACAGAGTCACTGGAGGGGCATAAACACAGCACCGAGTCACCACAGTGGCTGAGCACCGTGACCTCTGCCCTGCCACCCCCAGGTAGGGCTGTAACCTGCTCTGTTATCTGTGCTCTGCTGAAATCCTCTCTCCCCCTTAAATAATTGTAACAAGAAGCTGAGGTTGTACTGAATTCACCAGGTTAGTCGATAATGCAGAATAAGCCTTTAAATCAAGAGATTATAAACAGATGCAAAGTTTTTTAACTTCATAGTTACAGTTGGTATGTAATAGATTTGCAAATATTAAGGAAAGATGACTACATACATTCATTTAGATATTATATACACATTTCTAAGTCTAATATATATATTTCTAAGTCTGATTTTATATATATTATATCTTCACATGCAAAGTATCCAAACAGGATCCAAAGGAAAATAAACCTGTTAAGACTGAGGATGTGTTTCAGGGCATGTTACCTGCATTAACCCAGCTTCTGGCTAAACGTGGGGGTGAAGCAGATATTTATCTCCAAGTCATTAGGTGCCAAATAGGTCTTTGAGGTCCTCTTTGTTCTGTAAACAACATTCAGAGCCGAGCCCATTAACAGAAAGGGAGAGAAGGGAATTTCAAGCTCCCTCTGGTATCACAGGGGCCATACAGCTACAGCAAAGGAACTCAGAGATAAGAGGAAACTTCTTAACAAGCACATGCCAGTAATTTGAGAGGCTAATTGGTGTAGAAAGCAACATCCTGAAAGTTCCTAGAGAGTTTAGATGGAAATTAATTAAAGTGATTTAAAACACTTTGGAAAATCAGCTATCAGAAGTGACAGTCTTGGATAGGACCATAAAATAACTGATTAAGTGGAAATAAATGCAATTGGATTTGGATAACTGAATCACAGAGAGCCAAAAGGGGATGGATTAGAAAGTGATTAGGCTAATCTTGAAGGGCAAATGAAATGAGAGGAACTTTCCAATCCTTAAACGCTGTCATTATATTTCTTAATGTGGACAATATTTGATTTTGGAGAAGTGGGGCACAAACTAATAAATTATTTATCAAATGAAGTCAAAACACTCCTGTATGTCCCCTTCCACACACCAAGGAGAAGGAAGGAAAGAAAAGCAATTAGAAGACAACAGATAAGTGGAAATATTTCCTTAGAACAACTCTCAGTATCTTGAGCTCCCACATTTTTGCAGAATTCCAAGGATTAGAAATTCATACAGACACTACAAGCAGGAAAGCTATAGCAACATGAGGGGGAGAAAGGTGTAAGAGGGGCCCTTAAAGGTTAGAAAAATCACTCTCCAGAGTTAGGAACAGCTACATCTGTCTCATCCTCCTACACTGCCTTATCTCATGAACAGTTCAGCAGTTTCTGTGTAACAAAGATCAGCCTGTTCTTCTGTGCAGCTCCATGGTGCAGCTTTCACCATCCTTGGGAGAAAGAAAAACTGGGTAAGGCAGCACATTGTTGCTTGTCCTGTCCTGCCTGGTGGTCTCTAGGCACAGAAACTCAGAGACACCTTTTACAGGTGCACAGAATTGCCAGAATTGCCCTTTGGATATGTGAGCTGTTGATGCCTTAGGCTTTAGCTCTGATTTTTTTCAAGTCTTGTGTTGCTTGGTGTTTAACTCTGAAGTTCCTTGTAACCTGTGAGCTGCTGCTCTCTCATACTGAGATGGACATAACAAAACCTCTCTGGGTTTGTTCTCCAAGGACACCCAGACTGTCCAGGGCCCAAAAGCCTCAAAAGGGGGGTGACCTGAGGAGAAATTACATCATTAGCTAAAATTTTAATTGGCGAATTTATGCTTATATGCAAATGAACCAAACCTATAAAGGTGTGGGGGAGTCATGACTCGTCGTCCATCTTGGGGTTCATTTTTGGATGTAGCCTTTGGCTCCCAGGGTGCACCTTTGAAGACCTTTCAAATAAATATCGACCTTTATTCCCTTATTCCTGTCTAGTCTCTGTTTCTAGGTAGCCACTCAAGGCATCACTGTGAGCTCACAAGGTTGTTACAGCCAGATCTGGTGGCATTTAAATTAAAAAGGTATCATAATGTCAGTAAGAGGTTTACAGCCCTTTCAAACAGAGCATAAAGAAATAATAGGCAGCACAGAAAGCTCATTGTGATAATTCAGTGTGAGACACAGCCCACAGCAGCTTTTGGAAAGCTTTGGAACTCCCCCAGTTTTCACCATCTTTGTAATGTCTTTTCTTCCCTCGAGGTTTGTGAGTGCGCACAGGCACTGCCAGAGAAAATGCCATAACTCTGAGCATCAGCTGAGAGCTGTTTGCCACAGCGCTGAAGAGTCAAACCCAGGAGAGCACAGAGACTTCAACAGCCAGGAATACAGAGAGGGGGGAAATAAGTAAGAGGAGCTGAAACACGTTGCTCTTCAAAACTCAGGGTAAGATGTGACTTAGGGCCACACTGAGGCTTCAGTCAGTGCCAGGATCTTCCTGTGCTCAAGTGAAGTTCAAACAGGCACAGAGACACAGAATCCTCCCCAAAGCTGGAAAAAGCCCCAGATGAGAAATCAAACACGCAGCACGTGGTGGCACTCAGGAGGAAGCCTACAGGGACCTGCACAGCTTACAAACAAGTTACTCATTTATTGTAAATCTGTGACCAGACATCCCCATCCCCATCTCTGGAGCCACTCTTAAATCCTCACAGATGAGTGATGTAGAGAGATACAATGAAAGGAGTGGCCAGTGCTTTGCTGCCCGTGGGGGAAGATGAGCAATCCTCGAGGTCCAGATCTGAACAAACTTGTTCAATTACCATTTGTTGCCACTCTCTGGACTCTGATTTTGGTGTTTTACCCTAGAGGAGCAAGTCTAGGCTGGGGTACCAGCCCTTGCATCATTCATCCATCCAAACAGCCAGAGCAGCTCTGTGGAGCTGCAACTCTGGTTGGAAGGTTGAATGAACATTTTCCCACCCCTCTAGCTGATGGAGGATCCAACCTTGAGCAGAAAACACTTCTGGAAGCACCACCACCTTTATCAAGGCAAAGAGCAGAGTTTTAAAGAAAGCAAACACGAATACTTCACCCCCCGCCCCCCAATATTTCATCTTTACTGTAGAAAAGAAACCAATCCTTACTCAAGTTCCTAAGTTTGAATTGTACAACTTGATGTAATATCCAAAGTGAGGATGATGCAGTGCAGAGTTTTCACTAAACATAGCAAGTAAAAACCTCAGACTCCTCTGTAAGCATAATTCTGATTGCAAACACATGAAAATCTGCCCTCAGAGCAGAAATCTCTCTGGCATTCATGGTTTCTTCTTAAAAATGCTGAACATCTGAGTGAAGAGAAGGCTGTTTTCATAGTCAGCAATGCTGAAGGCAGCTGGGTTTAGTCACAGCAGGTGATTTAACTATGGAAAGAGGGGAAGAGAGCAGGGGGGAGATATTACTTTGGAAGTAGCTTGAATAATCAAAGTGGGAATTTCTGGAATAATAAAATGGAAACTTTTTGAGGTGTGATCAAAATCAAAGGTGTTAGGGATTCTGGGGAAGGAAAAACTTCATTCCTGTGGAATGAATGATACTGAGGAATGAACTGGAATATCAGGAATGAACTGATACACGCTGCCTTCATTGTTCAGTCTGTTTTGACCTCATTTTATGTGTTCAGGGGCATGAAAAGACACAAGATTCTAAATGTATAAGCTACACACCTTTTCAAAAAACAAGTAAAAAAATGGAGCAATATGTTAAACAATGATTTTAAAGCTGATAACATTTCAATTAGAGAAACTGTAGAAAACAGTGCTGGCAGAGACTCAAGGGATCATCCCAACCACTGCCTTAAAACTGCCAAGCTGGTATTTAGACAAACCTGAGAGAAACAATCTCACAGTGTTTCCCAGACTGCTTTCTGTGGACAGTGGTGCAGTTTTGCACCACACAGCCTTTTCTAGGGCTCAACTCTCCTTCCTCTAAGAAAAGCCTCCTGGGTAGATGGAACAAATCCCTCTTGCTCTAATTTAAACCATTTCTCTTTCCCCACATGTAGTGAACAGCAAGAGCGTGTTTCTACCTCTGCTACCTTTAACTCAGTGGATGACACCTGTCACCTTCTCTCCATCTCCTTTAATAACCAGACTTTCAGGGTGACTTTGTAGACACTTGCATTGATTTTTAAAGTGCTTGAGACATGTACAGCCCAAATGTAGCTCATCTCACTGAGTCACACAATAACATCTGCATTTCAGCTCATTCCTCTGTGCCCTGTTTGTAGTCAAGGGAGACAGACACACAGCTCTGGAGCTCTCAGACAGACACACAGCTCTGGAGCTCTCAAACAGACATTTCTGGAGCTCTCAGACAGACACAGCTCTGGAGCTCTCAGACAGACATTTCTGGAGCTCTCAGACAGACACACAGCTCTGGATCTCTCAGACAGACATTTCTGGAGCTCTCAGACAGACACACAGCTCTGGAGCTCTCAGACAGACATTCCTGGAGCTCTCAGACAGACACACAGCTCTGGAGCTCTCTTGATGACACACAGAGCCATGAGGTGTTTGCTCCCGTGGAGGTGTCTGCCTTGGAGAAGAGGATTCAGCTGTCTAAGGGGGGTTTGGTACCACTCAAGATGTTTTAGAGCATATGAGACATCTGCATGCAGCAGGCAGATGTGCACAGCCTGTGGGATTCCTGTGCCATCCTGCGCTGTTCACAAAATTCCTGAAAATATTTTTGCCCTCTTGATCATTGTTTTTCAATAAATTCTAACCCTTTCCCCTGTATGAACCTGTACTAAAGCACAAGGTTTATATCACCCTGCTATAGAGAGGTTGTTTCAGAACCCCAGAAGTTTGGGAGCAATGAGCTTTCTAATTTCTCCCCAACTTTACTTAAGGTCATGGAAAATGCCATAGCCTTTTGCACTAGTGCCAACATGTTCTTCAGCATCAGTTGCTCCTTTTATCTTCCCTGCTGTTGTTTTCCTGAAAAGTGTAAAGAGATAAATTGTATCCTTGACCTCATTGTCAAGTAAATAAGATATTTTTCTTTCCTCTCCAGAAACTTT
The DNA here is from genome assembly GCA_013397915.1 of Daphoenositta chrysoptera. NCBI lineage: Eukaryota > Metazoa > Chordata > Aves > Passeriformes > Daphoenositta > Daphoenositta chrysoptera. The sequence goes on along the minus strand of VZRO01006928.1, from coordinate 557,502 downwards.
CTATGTTCATGGCACTTTACAAAGCCTTGCATATTCCCATAGTGATTTCACCCCGTTCCCCTTTCACCAGTTCTTCAATCTTTGTCCCATGTTTAATGTCCCTGTGTTTTCTGTCTCAGTCCTGCTTCCCTCTTCTGCTGCCTGTGGAGCTGAGGATGGATCCCAGGGCACGGGGAGTTTCCTGGGCTGTGAGTGCACATTGCTGGGTCATGGGGACCTTATTGCCAACCTACACCCCCAAGTCCTTCTCCTCAGGGCTGGTCTCACTCCATTCTCCCCAAAACCTCTATTGTGCTTGGGATTGCCCTGACCCAAGTGCTGGGCCCTGCTCTTGCAATAAATGACAGCTCATGAAGTTCTGAAGGCAGAGTGGGGATGATCCTTCCAACCCAGGCAAGTTGTTCTGCAGCATCAGGTGCTTACAACACTTCACTCCTACTTCTTATCCTTTTCCTTGCTTGAAACAGAAACAAGCCCTGTGGCAGGCTGGCAGGGGATCCACGCAAAAACTTCCCTGGTTTCTTCTACAAAAAAAAAAAATAATATGAAAAATATCAAAGTGGCAGCCTGAGGGGACAAACCACCTACTGCCTCTTCTCGCTCGCCTTCCTCATCTGAACACAGCAGGTTCCGACATAGTCCAGAGGAACGTTGCTTTTCCAGCAGAAGAACAAATAGGGACAGATGGGGGATAAAGTGAATAATCAGAAAAACAGAACAATAATAGCGTTGGTATCTACCTGCTGGTTGCTTCACAGCTTCACCAGGATGTGCACCTGAAAATCTCCCAGCCAGGAACAAAACCACGGAGTTTCATCAGTGCTCATTTGCAAGCTCCCTACCCCAGCACAGAGACTTTTCTGGAATTATTTGTGACCTGTAAAGTTAAAAAGCAGACTCCAGAACAGTGATCTCAGCTGATTGTTTTCCAAATACCTTCGATCAGAAATGCTTGTACCATTGATCCATTCATCCTTGGTTAACACGAGCTTCCTTGAAAACTGAGGATCACTTATTTCCTTCTCAATGGCTTTGGACTCACACTCATATTTGAGTGCACATTCTTTGCTTGTTGGTAAGTTTTTATTTAAAAGACCTGTGGATGTGGCACTTGGGGACGTGGGTCAGTGGTGGCCTTGGCAGTGCTGGGGGAATGGTTGGACTGGATGATTTTAGAGGTCATAAATAAAACCCCACCGTGTAAATCACAGTGGGTGTTGACTTACGATTAAAAGTATTTAGGTTTATAAGGAGAACAAAAGCAATAAAAGCAATAAAAACTGCACAGGCAAAGGAAGTTTCATAATCATCTGTGCTGATGGCTCCAGAATGAAGTTTTCACCAAATAACTTATGCATGAAACCTCGTCACATGGACAGGAACCAGACCACCTTTGGAAAGAAGCATTCACTCTTTCAGATTTTTTAGGTAAACAATTCAATTCAAGCAGTATTTTGTGGAGAAAAAGTCTTTTGGCTTCATGGATTATACAGAGGGATAAGGCCTTGAAATTAAAACAGAGATTTCTACTGTTTGAGCTAAAAAAATCATTCATTTTCTTAATGTCAGAAATGTTAAATTCTTAATCTGCATGTATAACAATTGCCAGACTGTGTTCACATTATTGTTTCAGTAATATTTCGTGTAAACACAGTCAGCTTTATTAGTTTTTGTGAACATTCTTAATCTCTCCATCCCCTCTAAGACATACTTAGTTCATTTTAGTGTACAAGTACAAGCACTCTTATACTATAAACCTGTGTGTCCATTAGAAATCAAAGTTGATGTGATTAAATTATTTTGTTTTCACTTCTTAATCTGAGCATTACCAGGAAATGAAAAGACAGAAGAGATTTTATGTAAATATATAATACAGTCACAGAATTGTCTCAGATCAATTTGTTGAAATACTATTTCTTCTACTTAAACTCTTGAAGAATTTAACAAAAACACTTCCCATGCTAAATTCTGAATTTTCTGAGGGAAAGTTACCAAATGTAAATACATTCCAGTGAAGTTTTAAGTTGCTTGACACTTATAAAATTTAATTATTTTGCCTGAATTATCTTTCTTCAGCTTAAAATTTTATTACCGAGATATAAATCAGTCATTTATATTGAATATATTAATTTAAAAGAATAAAAGAAACCTCTTTTCTTGAACTGATTGAAGGTTTGAAGATAAACATACAAGCACTTTATTCTAAGGAGATAAATATTTTTTTGAAATTTTTTTACAGCTATGGTTTTTGTTCATTAATCACAATTTTTTTCTGCATTTTTAACAGAAGTTTACAGCCTTCCTAGAACACACAAAGTCAAGATTTACTGTAGAAGAAGGAATCAAGCAATGAATTGAAGAAAAAAGTGAATGCTCTTACAATCTGAGCACTTTGCAGAAAACAAAGTGGATTTTTTCCTTCACCTGTGGTAGAACTCAGGTTTCTAAGATAATCTGCAATTTAAAAGGTACGGGATAGGAGAGGAATATTCTCTCTGGGATGTTTTTGAACAATATGATATAAGAAAAATTACTTGTCCTCCTTGGCTGCCAAATCACCTTGTCTGCAATGCAGTAAAAGTGAAACACAAAACAAAATAATTTTAGTAGGCATTGTCTGAAAAGGTACAAATCCGAGAATTTTCCGCTCAGAAGTTCAAGTTCTCTCACTGATTGAAAACAAGGCAGCTAATTCAGAAATGCAGACACTGGCTTTGTTCCTTCTCTTTGTACACCTGCCCTGAAAAATATAATTCTGGGACTTGGTGTCTGTGCATTTCTTCTTCTGGCTTCCTAAGGCACTCCCAGAAAGAGCAGGGATGAAGCAGTTGCCCATCCCGTTATTTACTGCTGTTCCTGACATTCTGTCAGCCTCTTTTCACCACCAGAAACTCATGGGGTGTGTGTAGATTGAGAACTGAGACAAAGCCAGGACTGGGGGCTCTGGGATTGACTGTGAATGATGTCAAGGTTGGTCTTGGATAAATGAATTGTTGAAGTTCTCAACTAACTCTAAGCTGAAATAGTTTTTCTGTGTCCTTAGAGACAAATGTTGCCTTAAATTAGTGTCACGAAGATAGTTACTATGCAGAAAAATCAAACTGCTTTTCGAGGCCAAAAGAGAATGGAAAAGGTCAGGAGGTAGTGCCTGAGAAATCTCCTGAATGTTCCTTTACTGGCAGCCATCAGGGAACTGTTTATCTGAGAACTTATTGTTGTTAAGCATTTATTATTTTTTTTGTTTATCTGAGAATTTATTATTAAGATGGGGGTCTGAATCAGTTGAAATACATCTGTCTCCAAATGTCACAACAGACATATTTGTTTCTATTTAATTGCTCCTGCAAGCACACACAGCAACGTTTTAAAGCAGGGTTGAGATCAAGAAGTTCTTGGTTTCAAAATTTCATCTTGTCATCAGCAGCTGATGACACTGAAGAAGAAAAATGCCCAGAGTGCAGATGCAGGATGCTGTGGCTCAGTATCCAGAGACATGGGGGCAACTCATCCCTCCAAGGAAACGGGCTGAGATGGATGGGATGAATAAGTTCCCAATTCTGCCTCTCTCTCCACTGAAACTGAGGGAAGTTTATAAGAATAACTTGTACCAGACAACCAAATTTTAAGCCAGGAGAGCTCTACTCAGCTACCATTAAAAGCCATGAATTGCAGCACTGATATCTGAAAAAGATATAAAGCCTAATATTTGACAAAATGCTTTTCAAAATGCATGAAAACACCTCTGTTACCACAATATGAACCAGGACCTGTTAAATGAAGAAAGAAGATGTTCTGTCCATGGCAGAACAGACACACACCACCAGCTTGACTTCTCTGAACTTCACAAAACCTGAGAAGCTGCCTGGTAAATTGGAGCAACATTTTGTTGTGAGGAAATGAAGAATTCAAGGTCACCATGTGGAACTCGGGGCTGTTCAGGTTTGGAGTCATCCAAAATGTTGCATCCAAGGCACAAAGGTGCTGTGAGCAGCCAGACACACTGAACTGGGCCGTTACTGAACATTTCAAGCTCCCTCACTCCCATCTCTCTCTGGGCTTTCTTTGTGCCATCCCTGAAATTATACTCAATGCCAGGGTTAAAGTGCCACAGATATATTTGTAAAGGACCTGGAAACACCAGTCACACTTCTCAGGATGCAGTCAGAGTATTAAATTTTAAAGTATTTTACTTTCTATTGGGTTTTAATGTTCTTATTTTGATGTTCAGATCCTCCAGACTGTGCTGGCTGTGTACAGCTGAGTGCCAGACCCATTTTTATTGACAGCAGGGATGTGCACAACAGGGGAGTGGTACAGCAGCAGATAATCAGGTATAAAAAGGGTACATGGATGGCTGAGTTCTGCCATTGTTGAGTTGCCAATCTAAACCCACATTATTATTCAAAAATAGGTTCCTACATCCACGGAGATGGAACTTGCCTGTCAATCTCAAGTGTTATGTGTAGACACAGCCTCAGACCAAGGTCTAAAAATGGTTTGACTGACAACTGTACCCTGCAGTGAGAGCAGAGTCCTCTCCTCCCAGTTTTAATTACATGTCTCTTGTAAATAAATGTAGTCAAAAAATATTAACTAAGATGCAGCCGTGTTTAACTCTGATTTTTCTTCCTAATCTTCCAGAGTGTTCCTCAGTATTTGTGCAAGGCTTTGAAGCACTGCATGACATGGTAAGTATTATTGCTAGGCTGTCTGCCTCCCATGGAAATTACAGCACAGCTAAAAGAAGCAAGAGAATTTCCACTGTAACCCAGGATGGTTAGATGCTGAAAACTTCCCAAAAACAAAAGGGTTTTAAGCGTGAAACTTTTCCTGTCACTCTCCGAGTTGAGCAATTTGAAAGGAAAATAAGATCCACTTTTTCTCACTTGGCATTTCCATTCCAGCTCGTTCTCAGACTTCCACTCCTCTCATGTTGACTCAAACTGACTTTCACAGTCCACAGAGCAACTGCAGTGTCCTGGTTCTGAAAGCCTTGTGCTTGATGATTCAAGGACAACTTGGACAGATCAATTGAATATAAACCAACCTGGATAAGTTTAGGCTGGAAAAGAGAATTTCTGCTAATTCCATGTAGTGTTGTTCTGTACTAACCAGTGAGATATACTTGAAGGTTATTTTAATCAGGATGAGTTACAAGGTTAAGGGACTTTTCTACCTTACCCTAAGCGGGAAACTAAATTTTCATTATAGTTTGTCTCAAGGAGACCAACTACATTTTTAAAGAACTTTTTCCAAAAAATAACTCTCAATATTTTTTGTAGTTTTTTCCTGAGTTGTCTGCCTTGAACTTTTTACATTTCTGTTTTTACAATTGCCATATGTGCTTCAGTTATGATAATTTGTGTAGGGTGCTTTGATATTTTTATACCTAATTTTTATGCCTTTTAAAGCAGGCAGATGGAGTTTAGCTGGAGTTTGTAGAGCTGTAAACAAGTGGGTATAAACCAGGAGGGCTGTGAAAGGCTGTGCTAAGGTTGCTCCATGTTATTTAATAGCAAGAAAACATCAGATCTTCTCAAATTATGTTGGTATCAGGAATTGCTGAGTAGTGCAAGGAACACAACCAACATACTGATTGTACTAAACAACATCCCCAGACACAGGAGGAGCCCCTGCTCTCCAAAAGCTGCCTTGCAGAGGTGATAAACACAAAGGAGTGAATTAATAATTAAATAGGAACAGGCAAGGAAATCCAGGAGCTTCCAATAAATTTGTCAGATCAGCCAAACTAACAGATTCTGTTAACATTTTTGGTGTGCTCAGTGGGAACATATTGAATGTGACCAATTTACTTTGTTTTGTTCCATCAGGAGAGCAAAAAGTAGATGCCAGCTGGAGATGCTGACAAAAAGGGTTGTCCAAAAGGACTTTCTCAGATCAGACATGGGCAGAGGACACTGAGACTCCTCACCACAGCCTCAGGCTGTGTCTTGGTTTCTCTCCACTGTTATCCAATAGGGAGGAGTTGGCAGAGAGCTGTTGGCTTTCAGGAAGGGAGGTGATGGCTGGATGGTGTTTAATACCCATATTTGGTATGTTAAATAGGGCAAATCTGGGTAAGTGACCTCTGTGGTCACTCTGGGCACTTAAACCTCCCCCAGAAAAAGAAGTAAAACACAGGAAACACCCAAATCTGCAAGGGAAATCAATGTTATATCACAACTGTGTCTTGATTTCTTTTGTTATTAGTCCTTAGATTGTGATAGGGTAAGGTTATTAATTAACATCTGAGCTGGGAAGGAGAG
>VZRO01006928.1:520958-551223 GCA_013397915.1 Daphoenositta chrysoptera | reverse complement strand
GAGGAGAGAAGAGGAGAGGAGAGGAGAGGAGAGGAGAGGAGAGGAGAGGAGGAGGCCTCTGCACAGCACATCCAGCAGGGCACAGTCCCAGCCAGGGTTCCCAGACAGTAAAGCAACGTATAAATAAATGGTTATTTCAAGTACCTAAAGCTGTTGGTGTGATTTATATCATTACCCTTTATCAAGTGCCCAGTAAATGCCATAGCCTTTTAATACAATTTCTTGCGCTCTCGTGTCAATTTTTGGAGTGTTTTAGGGCACTGAAATTCATTATAGATACGACTACAGTGACATTTGGTTTAATTAATTTCTCTATTATGTCACAGCTTGAATGAGAAGCAATCAGATATTATTAAAATATCTGAGCACTCTGCTTATTTCATCGTTTGGAAGAATCTTCCATTTGCTTATGGAACTACCTTGGAAGTTGATATGTAAAAGCAAAATAGTTCTCTACTCCTTAAGGGTCGATGGGATTGGGTTTTTTTATTTTTTTTCTTATGGCAGAAGATGGTGTTGATGAAGTCCTGGTGTTGCTGGTGGCAGGGCCTCCTTGTTCTTGTTTTGACCAGGTACAGTGGGATTCCTGTCTTACAATGGGGTTTCCTTGGGATTGCTACTAAAAGAAAAATGGATTATAACTCCCAAAGAGGAATATTAGGTTCAGCTTCTCAGAGTACTTATCCCATGTCCAAAAAATCAGGGATAAAAATTAAATCAGTTTTATCTAATCCTAGCAGTGGCTAAATCCCAACTTTTCAGTGGAATTCCATGTGCAGAATCCCTCTGGTTCAATGATCTGCTCAAGCCTAGGTGGTGGTCATTATGGGTTTTCAGGACAGGGGCTGGGCTCACTTTTTGGGCAATATGACAGAATTTAGAGTCCTCTGGAAATGGGAAACCTACCTTCAGTCCTGAAAAATCTGTAACCTGCAGGCTGGACTCCAGAGAGGGATTCAACAACCTGGGTGTGTAAAATGAATAAACAGAAACTGAGATGCACCAGGTCAGAGACCTGAGACTGTGTATGGCATCCCCTGAACACCCCAACTCTCAGGGGACACTGAGATGCTGGTTTACATTTTTCCCGGTGACTTTTTAGTACAGCAGCCAAAAAACGCCCAACATCTCCCTTTCCTTGTCACAAGCTGGCGTTCTCCTGCTCCTCGGGGGTTTATTTAACAGCAAAAATTAGCAGGTCGGCTCAAGGAGAAAAGCTTTAAATCATGCTGATAAATGGCAGATATTGCTTGGATGGGAAGTAATTAAGACCTTGATGATAGGTTTAGCTCAGGAGGCTGAGAAAACAGAAATAACACCCAATATTTGCAGTCATTAGGCACGGGAGGATCTTGCCAATTAAAATCCTACAGCGACGGGAACGCATGAAGCACTTGCAGGGTGATGACTCACACAAAGCTGCTGATGAAGAATTTGTCGTGCCCTCACAATTGGATTTCTTCTCACCTGATCCCCAAATAATAACATCAGACTCAATTTATGCTGAATTAAAACATCCTGCGGAGATAAATAATCCCTGTTCCTTTAAAAACACACCTCTACCTGGACAAAAAATGCAATTGTCAGTGTCAAGTTACAACACCCCAAAAAGCAAAATTATGTTGATGGATATTTTTAAATGCTACAGGGGTAGGTTTTGATGTGGTTTAGACCATGCTGTGATAGAATGGGCCAGTCTGACATTAGTGCTAACATAAAATCATGGGTTTTTTTTTAAAAAAGGAAGGAAAAAAAAAGAAGAAAAAGTGTAATCAAAGGAAGAGGTAAAAAATAAATAAATAAAAAAAGAAAAACCGAACAGAAAAATGTTTCTTGCAGCATAAAAGCTTTGCAATAAATATGAAATAAATACATGCCACGTGGGGGTCATTTTACACAGCATGAGACTTGGTTTTACTCAAGCCTGATACCTACCTTAATTTCAGATGCCTTGATTATTGTAAACATTATTTCACACAGGAAAATCTTGCTCTGCCTTAGGACTGCCTATCCCAAGTTTGTTAATATTTTTAAAGACTCCTGAAAAGAAATTATTACATTTATGCTTTGTTGCCCTTGCTGCCTAGAAGGAAATGTATATGGAGTTCCTAAGCAGTACTGCAAAGCTGAGAAAGAAAAGTGCAGTAACTTGTATTTTAGACCATTATTTAAGAAACAGAACTTTTGGGCATTATCCCATCTTCCTAAAAGCAGATCAGTTGGCTGTATTATCATGAGGTTCATAGTGCTATTCTTAACACCTGGACACGGCACTCAGTGCTCTGGTTTAGTTGACAAGGTAGGAATTGGTTAAAGGGTGGACTCGATGATCCTGGAGGTCTTTTCTGACCTAAATGATTCTGTAATTCTGTTTGTTGCACAGGCACTCACATTCTCTGTCTGCTAAAAACCCACCCGGATTTTACTGGGATGAAATTCACTTCAAAATTAAAATCCACTTAAAAACCCACTTGCATTTTATTGGGGTGTGTGTTTAGGGATCTTGGCTCAGGTCTCACTAACAGCTGGGTGTCCGGTGCCACTCATGCAAGATTCATTGTTATTATCTAAAAACGTGCCCAAATCACTCCCTAAATATCATAAAAACGTGGGAAGAATTGTGTTACATGGCCATTTCTGCACTTGCAGGAAGAGTTTCTGTACAAGTCTCTTTTCTGCATGCACTGATCAAGACAATCAACTGCCCATCGATCTTTTCCTGATTATTATCTGCTGCCACTACGGTGGCTGATCTCCAGCGAAGCCAAAAGTCAAAACAATTCAAGTGCTCTACCACTTGTTGCCATAAACGTTCACAGAAAATGTGAAGGTTGTGTTTTATCCTGCTAAGTAGTTAAGTAAAATGACCATAACATTTTGCATTCTGCTTCTTTCCAACAGTTTTAGAGAATCTGCCAACTGCCCTCTGCTTGTTTTAAAGCAGGATATAAAAAAGTAATACTCTGCTTTTATCTGCAGCTTTAAAATGTTGAGAGAAAAAAAAATTGACAAAAAATTCCCTAAATATATTATAATCAAGAGATAATCCAAAAGGCTTCCTTTAAACAGATTTTTAAGGCACTGCAGCAATCTAAAGGTTATATAAACTTCAGCTAAGCTTCTTAATATAGGTGTTTAAGCATTATGGAGATTTGATTTTTAACTTAGTGTCGATCAAAAAGGCCCTCAGCCTAGAAAATACATGAGTTAAATTTGAATGCTAAGCAGAGGTTATTGGTTCATAAAGCCCATAAAGTACAGATATTTTCGTAGCTAACATGAGTCACCAAAACTTAAGACTTTGGGCACAGATTTCTTTCAAAATATCCATGTTTCTGGGGGAAAAAAAAATTAATTAAAAGTAGATTAGCATGTTCCCAAAAAGAAAATGCATTCAGATAATGCAGAGTGCCATAGAGGGAAGGGTATTACTCATTCTTTTCTGACCTACAGGATTTAATCTTTCCTTATTAAAATTAAAAAAAAAAATCAGTAGACCATAGCCTCTCTGCTATCCACCACATCATAAAGCCTTTGTGAGTAATTTAGTTTAAATAAACACCCACAAATATATTGGAAGTGGAGTTGTTTCTTTCTCATTTAAGAGGAAAGAGCATGCAACAACCAGTTAGTGCCCAGTTCAGGAAGAGCAAACTTTAAACTTTTAAGATATTAATTAGCAGAACAACGGCTTGTTTGTTTTTCACTGGGGATCTGTTCTTTAGAGGGGTTCTGAGAACTCACAACACAAAAAGGATATTTTGAAAAAAATTACTAGATTTCAAGAGAAAAGCAGAGTACTTCAGGAGAGATGAGCTAACAGGGTCACAGCTGGGCACTGCAGGAGGGTGAGGGATTTACTCTGACCACAGACTCTGAGCAGGACAGAATTGGTGCAAATGTGGAGGAGATTTACACCAGGTTTGCTCCTAATAACCACCCCTTGGCACTCCCAACCCTCCAAGAATTAACAGGCAAAGAGGAGCACCAGGAGCTGAGGACTAACACCAGCCTTGCTGTGTCACACCCCTCCCCAGCAGAGTTTTCCTCTTTGATCTTATTTAAACTTCATCCTCAGAGGGAATTCATTATCTGTGATCTTTGCCAAATGAAAGCACTTAGAGCTGTTATCACTGGAAATGCGTTTATTAATGTTTAGGGACCTTCCCAAGAAGCTTCTGGCTTCTACAGTATTTGAACTGTAGGGAAAATAATATCTTTTTAAAAACAAGAACTTTAAATCTGTCCTTGTTCTCTTCAACTAAGTAATGTTCCTTCCACGGTGATTTGTGTCGTTTAGAAGGCCGTCTCTGCATAAGAATCAGATTTCACTCTTTGACAGTTTCGTGCTGCCAAATTTGCTGTTTATCCCTTTGCAGCTCTTTCTGCAGAAGTACTGTCTTGTACAAGGTGGGTAATAATATATTTAATTTCTTTGTGGTGCCAAGTGGAGCACAAAGTCAGTGTGGGGTAGCATTCAGAGCTATCAAAAGAAGCTCCCTGGAAAAGACTTCAATGAGATTTTCATTTTCTTTCAAAATGTCATTTAGCTTTATGAGAATCCTGGACTGTAACTTTTCAGGGAAATGAATAAAAGACATGACTCATGGCTATTTTTTTTTCTTTTTTTGTTTTGTTTTATTTTTTTGAGGTTTTTTTTTTTTTTTTTTTGAGTAGGGGCGGTTAATGCAGTTACTTGGAATATGATGTATTTGTGAGAACTTTATTTAATCTATCAGGGCCCAGGATAGTAAATCAATGCTAATCAGGTAATACACCCAGGAGAAATCGGAGCCATTGTCACAGTTGGCACAATTACTTGTTACATTTATGAGCTCATCCAGTTAATTAATTATTATAAAACTCACAGTGTGTCAGAGGGGGACCCTAAAAGGGTTTTTCTCCTGTTTACAATGCATCTAAAATGTTTCCCATTTCACAGCAAGGGTGCAAATGTCATGAAGTGCTTCCAATTCTCAGTAGCTGCACAAAATACTGTTTCAAAGAAGTTTCATGAGATGGGATCGAGCCAGAGAAATTCGTTTCTGTGAAACAATTAAGTATGAATTTTTCACCCGTTAGTTACTTGCAATATCTGTTCTCATACATAGTTTTTAATTTTAAAAAGTGCGTCATAATTTGGTTACCAGGCTCTGCAGGATTCAGACAAATTCGGTTTGAGTTTTCCTCAGGACTATACCAGCTGTAAAGGGATCCAAAAAAGTGCAAATGGATCTAAGGAGCTGTAAATCCACATCCTGCAGAGCTTATTTTGCAGGAAGAAAAGTATCTGATGGATAAAAGACGATGGAAAAACAAGTCCAGGTGTAATCCTGCCTGCGTTCTGGGAAAGCCTGGACCTGGCTCAAGCACCTCCCCTCAAAAGGCTTCAAAACTGCATCCAAATAAAAACTTTCTGTTCACAATTTGCAAAGGTTCCTAGGAGATTTTGGGACTAAACAGCAGCTTCAATTATGTTATCACCAGAGGCTCTGTGCTGTTGTTGCATGAAGATGCTGCTCCTTTTGAGTACTTCAACCCATCACTGGATTTTTAGGATGCACATCATTGAACCAGAACCTTGTTTCCTGTGCAATCAACCAATTCATACCTTTTTTTTTTTTACATATATTAATTGTGGCTAACTGCTCTGGGCTTTTACTGTGGGAAACAGCAGCTGGGAGTTTTCTACCTTGGGGCAAAAGCTGAAATAAAACCCATTAATTCTTCATACAGACAAAAAGAAAATACTTTATACATTGAACTCTGAGTTGGGTAAAAAACAAATAGGAGGGGGAAAAGCAAAGAAAACCCAAATAGATAAGGCAGAATTAACAAAATTGTAATCCTACAGTTGGTATATTCATCTTTGAAGCACTTGCTGACAGGTTTCTTTAGAAAAGTGTTTTGAGCAGCAGAAAGCAGAGTAGTTGTGCCATGAGCTGCAGGTTTCTCTCTCAGAATTCTGGCACAGAGAAGTTGGAGAAGCTGAGATTTGGTTAATGGGAGCCCAAATGTCCTTCCCTTCCTACCCAAACAGCTGGAAAAGGGTTGCATGAGTCCTAAAGATCTGTAAGAAGTGGAAGATTAGGACATTGACTGTGATGAAAAGTTCAGGAGTGTTACTGCCAAAGCTCCTGATTCCATGTGCCACCACCTCCACCTTCACTTACTGAGGAAGACTTCCAAAATTGCAAAGACAGCTTTAGAGCTGTAGCTTTACAGCTGCTACAAAATACCTCAAACCAAGCTAAAATAGTAGGTTTTCAACAATTATCCAAAACTTCAGATCTTGTGACATGCTACGGAATTCATTTTCAATCTATTTTCATTTCCTTCTTCCTAAAAAGGAACAATAGCCTTCTGTGCAGGAAGAGTACATTCTGTTGCTGTCACCTGTTTTTTAACTCACATTCCAGGACTTGCTCCTTTATTTTAGCTTTTCCATTTTTTCTTCTGGACAGTTCTCAATCCTAACTTTCTCAAAGCACTGCTAGCACATCTTGTTGTAATTTACTACTTGTTTGTTTTTGGCAAATAGTACAGGGGAAGTTGTCTAAAGTGATGTGAAATAAGTTTTGAAAACAGTTGCAGTATTTAGAATGATAATTGGATTGGCTAGAGATGAGTCATAAGTAATGAAATGCAAGGAATAAAAATTTGATGCTATCTTTTTTGGCTAAAACAGAGTTTTATTCCTCCAGGCCAAATGGAGTCAATAATTATGTCTTCTACCTTCTATTTTTATGAATTTTTTTTTGTAATTTGTTGAATATAATGGGATTATGCATCATGCTAAAAGGGAAACGTGGTTGTTATGAGCTGGCTCTAAAAACATAGCTATTTTTGATTATGATCTCAAAATTATTCTTTTTCCAGTCAAAGTCAATTCATTGCCTGTTTATATATTATTACATTAATATCACTTGTAAGATTTATGGAAAGTAGCAATGAAGTAATAAATATGACCTTTCTGCTATCAATCACCCGTCACAAGGGACAATACAAAAACATAACTTGTTTAAACAGAGTCAGGAGCCAAAATGAGAAGTTTCAAAACCAGATTAAAGTATATACAGGAAGAAACACAGGGGCAGACAAGAACCAGAGGAAGTGGTCTCAGAATTCTTCACTGGAAGTGTAGGAACAGGCTGTTCAGGGAAGTGGTAGAATCACCACCTGTACTAGTTTGAAAACAAACCAGTGGGAGATTCCAAGTCACAATTATAATTTAATAGGAAAATTAAAATAATAGCAAGAATACAANGGCTCCTCCCCCTGGGCGGGGCATCTCACCATGGGCTGATGTCATTCTGTGAGTCATGGGGTGGGTCCTTGATTGCCCATTAACAGAGAGAGCCCCGGAGGGAGTTATCAGGGATGGGTCATGGCAGGAGATAACGAGCACTGCCCCAGCTGCTTTAACAGCCTGTGAAGATGGTAACAGAATACATGCTGCTGGTTACACCTTACATTGTAATCTAGGACACCATCCCTGGAAGGGTTCAAGGGATGTGGCACTTGGGAACGAGGTTTAGTGGTGAACATGGTGATGGTGAGGTAATGGCTGGACTCGATGGCCTTAGTGGGCTTTCCCAACCTAATGATTCAAAGAATCTCTGAAATAAATGGAGGGAGAAGCCCCAGCTCTGTGGTGCACAGAAGTACTTGTATCAGGGATCCAGATGAAGAGCAGGAGGGATGTTTAGAGAGAATATATCAAAGCCTCTGGGCCTTCACAGGTCCAAGCCCCCAGGAAAGGAGCTGCACCCAGCACAGAGACCCCTGGGGTGCTGGGGATGTTGGTTTTCAACCCAAAACTCACTCAGTTTGATAATGTGGACTCAACACCATTCCTACCACAGCACCCAGAGGAATAGGGGCAGCAGCCCTTGAGGGTAGGAAGCATTTTTTCCTCCTCACTCCAAATGCAATTATCATTTAGGGTGTAGCAGGTTATCAAGTAATGCATACCAAGAGTAAATAATTCAGAGAAGAGTGTGAAACTGCTTATTCATACTGCCTCATTTATTTCTATTGTTTTTTTCTTTTAAGGAGTAAGAAAAAGTTATCCCACTTACATTCTATTCAAGAGAAAAACCCAGCACATTTGGTTTGATGAGCTATCAAGGACTTACGGCATTTTAAGAACTTTGAAAATGAATCCTAAATGTTTGTAAGGCCAGATCTGCAGGAGTATTTAACAATGTGGATCTGCTGTAAGTTTAAAGGAGGGATAGAAAATCAGAATACTTAATGAATTGTCAGGTCTCATTGCCCTTGGCAACCTTTTCCTCCTACAATGCTCAGAGACACGACTGTGAAGACATAACAGAGGGTGTCACCAGGTCAATGCTGAATTATTTCCAGTATGTTCTTGTCTTTAACCTTTGCCCTCTGATACATATTTTCATTATGCAAGTGTTATCACCAAATCTTGTAAATTTAAGTTCCTTTCCCTTTTCTACAACTGTCAGACTTCTCCTTTGCTGTATCAGACAAACTAATTTAGCACAGGGTTTGGGTGGGGTTTTTTTCCCAGAGTTTCTCCAGATGAAGCCCAAGACATGTAATTGTGATTTATTTTTCCTTTTTTTCATAGAATCATAGAATGGGTTGGGTTGGGAGGGGACTTAAAAGCTCATCTCATCCCACCCCCTTCCATGGGCATCACTACGTGATATTTTTGTCTTTTTAGGTTTGGCAGATCACAAAAAGCAACAGAAAAGCATAGAATTTATATCTGATAAAGGTATACCACCAACAAAAAGAAGTATATTCAAGGTTGATGCAGTCATTGCTGTGGAGTTAGTATTTTACTCCTCACAGGAACTTTGATGTGTGACAGCAGACAATCTACACAATAAATAACTTTTCTTTCAAGACAACAAAAGGATTAGTCGAGAAATAAAAGAAAATTTTCCCTACCTCATGACGGAATTGTGTCTTTATGAAATGGCGAAATTTGGATGCCGTTTCAGCTTCACACATGATGTGCAGAGGCTCCTGATGCATTTTTGTCTGCTGCTTGCAAGACACACATTTAGTTCCAAGCCGAAGCCATTGCATTTCCATATCCCCTGTGGTGAAGTCCTGTGGGAAATGAAGCTACATGACTTTATGCTTCGGGGAATTTTTGTACTTCTTGGAACATTTTAAATTTCATATTCCTGGAAAGCGAGGTTGTTATGGCCAACTGCAGCGATAAGTGCAGATTTATGGAGAGACATTGCTGTACCTCCTTCTTAATACCCTTAGAGGCCAAATTCTTCTCGTTGTGCTTATTCAGCTCATGAGGACTAACACTGGCATATAGGGGAATTCAAATAACTATGCAGGGGTGGTCTAGCTGCATTTCCCATTGGATTTATTTCCAGTAATTTCCAGGAAAAAATAGGTTTAATACAAGTGGACTGGCAAGACCTCAGTATGGTGTGGTTTGTCTTTCCGGATGAACTGAGGCAGCATTTGACTGATAAGAACCTGCCAAGAGGGATTAATGTTTTCATTAATGTATAATCAATTGCTTCCCTCTTCCAAACATGAACACGAACACAAAATCAAAGCCCCACTACCCCATGCGCTTTGGCAACATGGTGATAAATGGGAAAAATTTCAACTATTTGCAGCATTCTGGAGAGTTATTGCTTGACAGCAGTGAGTTAAACCCTGCCCTTCTCAGGCTTAATGCACAGTTTCTCTGGCAAGGAATAGACAAAATCATCCTGTGAAAACAGTTTAGGAGTTGATTTGCATTAAGCAATTCTGAGCATGTTCATGTAGTTTACCACCAACATCAATCACAGGGAAAAGATCATCTATTGAAATGCTTGGAAAAGCTTCCACATGGACAGCATTTTGTGGAGTTATTGTACAGACAAACAATACAAAATTTATTTGGTTTGTGTCTTCCAGAAGACTGTCATAGGCTTGATTAGTCCTAGTTGAAAACGTCAGGATTTGAGCCTTAGATCTGGACTTTCTCACCATTGAGAAAGACTTAATATTATTCTGTTAAATCCTTCCTTCAGCAGAAGTGAATTATGTCCTGGAAGTGTCCATTTCTCTGCACTGTGCAATGACAATCCAAGCTCAGACACATCCAAACACATCACAGACATGAGGAATTTGATGAGATGAATCACAGCCCACAGGTCAGAAAGATGAGTTACTACAGCAACCCTCACCTAACTTATCTCTGTACTTATAAATCAATATTTCTTTACTAATCCAATTACTGATAATATACTATATTTTAATGTCAATATATTAATACTATTTCATAATTAAGAGTATTGCATTATTAGTGACATTTATATTTTTGTTGCAATTTGTAATGCTAATTATTAATATTTATTAACTTAAAAAGTATTTACTACTTAAATAATACAAAATATTTGTGCGGGGACAGACCTCAGGTCTTGTAAATTTCTTAACTCCTAAAAAGTCATGTTCCAGGGAAATTTATTGCTACCTACTTTACAATATTCTGAGATCACAGATTAATTGCCCAATATCAGAGCTATCCACAGCAAGAGGCACAACTTTGGTAAAAGGCCCAACAAATGGGGTTGAGGGATAATGAAATCAAGATTGCAGTCTGTTCAACAGTGCTGGGATCCATCATTCCAAACAGGAAAGCCAGGATGCATAAACTTCACAGAGATAAAGGGAAAAGAACAAACTATTTAATCTGTCATTGCACAGAGAAATAACATTTGGAAAATACACACTACTGACGTGAGATGAAGAGCTCTGTTACATGAATATCAACCAACATAAGGACAATCTAAAACAAATTATTAAAGTAGTTTGACTGTCATCAGAATATGAGGGAAACTTGTCCAGATAAAATGTTATATACTGATCTACATGGTGCCATAATTGTCAGACATCCTCGATTCCAGTGTTCAAGATGCCCTGAATATATACAAAATACTCAATAATCAGAAATATATGTGTTGTACACGGCCATCTGCAATATCATAAACACATTAACTCTCCTTTCTTTGTTGAAACAAGTTAAAACAGATTAAAGTAATTGGAAAGACATTTTTCATAAATTGAGTGCTGGGACACTGAGTGTTATCAAGACAAATGCTCTGCTCAGAGTAGTTCTCCCTGTTCTGTCCACAGACTGCCTTGAGCAGAGAGAAAACATTACGAGACGTCCAAGTGGTAATTGGCAAATTCATCTGGAGTGAAAAATGCTCTGGAGTTCAGGGGAGAAATCATCGCCCAGCCCTTGCACCCTGACTCTCCCCAGTCCTCCCACCAGCATCCCAGTGTGAATGAGCAGGAATCGATGCTGCCTGCCCGGGTGGGAGCAGAGTTCCATCGATTCTCCGTGGGGTTAAGGAAAGTTGAGGGAGTTCAATATCTCTTGCTATCAACACCTTCAAATGAGGGATAAAGACTTTTCTTTCCAGCCGACATCGACGCTGTACCTATTTTCAGCCCCATTTTCTAGATTTGCTCGAATTATTGCTGCACAAATTGGGGAACTGCAGACAAAGGAAAGGCAGCTTCAAGATTGCCATTGTATTTATATTTACCATTAAGAATGACTCATCTCAAGGATGGGCAAGACTGAAAAAACAGAGCCATATAAAGAAAAATCTGCAGTTCACCTGATGCATGTAAGGTGTAACAAGGTTGTTCAAAGTTGGTATTTTCAAGGTAAGTTAAGTCTTATCCTGGAAAATAATAATAATCGGGCTTATTCCTTTTCTGTATCCAAAAGGAATTAACAAGTTTGGATTACTTCTGCAAAGGAAAAGCAAAGATGAGAGGGTCAAGCAGAAATGAAACCTTGAACTGGGACAGTCTTGGAAATCTCAGGCTGCAGATCACTTTCTGAGGAAGGTTTCAATTAGCAGAGACACCATTGACAGGAATCAAGGACACACACTGGAGATGTAAGATGACAAATTCCTGCCACAAGCAGTAGTTCTGTTAGAGCTTTGCTTTAATGTGTCTGTCCCTTCACCATGCTGTGAGTGACTCCAGAGATTAATTGATTTTCTCCACCTGAAAAGAACCTTGAAGGCCTACAAGCAGTGGAGAAAGGTCTGTGGTGCAGACACAAGAAACCTGGCTGAAGAGGTCATTTTCCTTTTTTAAGGGATTGCTGGAAAGAAACTTGGCCATGGCGTCTCTGGTTAATATAAAAACTGCTCACTCTTGAAAGAAACAAGAGTACATGTTCATATCTCCATTTTTGGACACACAGAAATCTATAAATATGGAGGTAATTGTGGATACACAGCATGAAATAGCCTTCAGCTCAAAGTGAACCCTACCAGTGCGTTCCTTCCACTGGCCCTGCTTCCTCAACTTCTCTGGATAACAGCAAAGAAACTCGATATGGGCTTGGAAAATGTTGTGGAGGGAACCAGTTGTTTAGTTCCAACATTCTGCCCTGAAGGCACTGAAATAATGTCAGAAATAACTGATTTCACTGACAAAAATAAAGTAGGCGCCAAAACATACCAGTAGAGCAGTGAAATGCAAATGTTGGGGACAAAGCTGAAGAGAAAACTGAATATAATTCACTCTAGACTATTTCTGTTATAAATAATAATTGTTAATTGTTTCAGTCAGCACCAAGAAAAATTTGTTTAGTGGCTCATTATACTTTTTTTTTTTAAATTATAGGAACAGAGACACAAATATAACATGGCAGATTTCCTCTTAAAACTCTGTGTTTAGGTAAGAGTTTCCTCACTGACCCTGAATTAAGGTTTCTAAAACTAAGAAATATCTTTCTCCCAGTAAACTCTGCTATTAAATGGGGAAACTTGGATGACTGTACAAGGTTTGTACAAATAAATTATCTGTTTGTTTTGCTGGTGGAAGAACATGATCCAGACTTAGAGGCAGGGTGGCCCCTTGTAAAGGAGGAACCTGGGCTCCGGGGTGTCCCTCAGACTTCTGAGCTCTGTTACAAGTTGGCAAGACCACTGGAGAAAGGCACTTTGCTGGTGGATCTTTATCATACCTCTCTTGGAGGCCTTACAGAATCCCCATCTCACCTCTCAGTGGGTTTAAGGTTACCTCAGGAGCATTTCTGTTCCTGCAATTAATCATGTGCAGCCTGGACACCACCACCACTCCAGCTGTGCAGGTGTTGCTTTCTTTCTCTAGGCTCTCAAGGCATTTATTTGGGTTTAGGTTGAACTTCTGTACAAAGCTCTACCTAGAGTGCCACTAGACCTCCAAAAACAATTGTGGAAGCTGCTGTGGGTAAGGGTGTTCCTTGCCACCTTAATAGAGATGAAGTTGCACCTTCACAGCCAGGTGAAGGTTTGAATTCACAGAGCTGAGGCTGAGTTTTCTAATCCTTGGCAGTGTTTAGGTGCTGATTCACTCTTTGGCTTAAGTTTGGAATGAGCCAGCTGGATGGTCAGGTGGACAACACCACCCCTAGGGCAGGTGTGACAATACAGGACAGGCACAGGCTGGCACTCTCTTCACTTCCAGCTTCATAAATCATCTCTTCACCCCTGGGGAATCATAGAATTCTAGAATGGTTTGTGTTTAAAAGGACCGTAAAGCTCACCTCATTCCACCCCCTGCCGTGGGCAGGGACACCTTCCACTAGATCAGGTTGCTCCAAACCCCATCCAAGCTGGCCTTCAATCCAGTCCTTCCTGCTTTCTCCCTTCAGCTGCCCAACAGCTGGAGCATCTCCACAGGGTCACTGAGGCCCAGCTTTACCCTTCTGCAGGAGTCCCAGCAGTGAGTGCCTCTGCCCTCATCCCGTGCCCACTCCTGTCCCTCCTCAGTGCAGCCCACACTCCCCATCAAGCTGCAGCATCCCTGCTCAGCCAGGTGTAATTCAGGAGCAAGATAATGCAGTAGATGTTACAGACAACCCCATTTTGCACTGCAAGAAAATGGAAAGCCAGCTGTTCTTCACACACCAGCCTCAGTAGGAGCAGATAATTAACAGGTCTGTCTGTCAGCAAAAGCCAGATAAACAACCTGTGCTACCCACAGATTTCTGTTTTTAGGCCTCCCTTGTGATTAAGGTGGAGGCATATGCACAGAAGAAAGCACAGATATAAAGATGTACTGGGAACAACCAATACTGACGAACACCAAAGAGTTGCTATTACCTTTGAGAAACACATTGCCATGATTGAAATGCTACATCCAGTCAGGAATTCATATTTTAACACCCAGGAAAGTCATACAAATTATTCAAAGGGAGGAAAGCATGTCCTGCATTGAGAAGGTGAGTTGGTGTAGTTGCTGCCTCTCCTCTACCAAGACCTTACCACACAAACTCAATGCACCATTTAAATCCTTCACCCCATCCATTTGGGATCTTCAAGCTGAGATTGAATTAGAAGAAAAGGTTACTCTAATAATTGTTTTATGTTGTGTTTGTGACACTTCCAGAAGTCATCTCAGTTTAAGCCTAGGATTGCCTAATCAATATTGAATCAGAGACTGAATAATTACTTCAATCCGCATTTTTAAATTGACCTCAGCTATCAGCTAAGTTCTTTGGACTGGAGATGGAACAAAATATGCCTGGGTACTTTCTGCTGAGCATTAAGATGAAGATAATATTGAATATTCATGCTTCAGGGTTCTGTGTCTCCTGGGCGAGTTGAGCAGGATTTACATTTCCCTTGGTACCACCTCGGGCAGAGACATTTGTGTGTGTGTGACTTGCTTTGGCTGGGTTTCATTGCCCGCAGCTGGAGGCAGGGCAGGAGCAGCACAGGTCGGTGTGCACCGAGGCAGACAGGGAACAGCTCCTGCTCAGAGACTCCACTTGCATCCCTGTTCACAGCATGCGTCAGGCTGGGAGTCAGGAATCCTCACAGGGATTGCTGCCGTCCACTCCTTGAACCTTTTTTATCTGCTCAGGTCCCACCTGGCATCCCCCACCTGCTCCTTTTGAGCTGCAGCTCTGGCTTGTCCATGCCCACAGCACCTTACGAGGAATGAAATGAAATCATCTCATTCTACAGCTACCAGACCAACAGGGTCCTCGAAATCATGGGGCATGGCAGGCAGGTGCAAACTTGGTTCTTTCCACTCAGAATCACAGAATCACTTAGGTTGGAAGAGCCCTCCAAGAACATCAAGTCCAAGCTGAGCCCAACCCCCACCTTGTCACCCGGCCCAGAGCACTGAGTGCCACGTCCAGGCACCTCCATGGACGGGGACTCCAAACCTCCCTGGGCAGCCACTTCCAATGCCTGACCACCCTTTCCATGAAGAAATTCCTGGTGATGCCCAACCTGAACCTCTCCTGGCACAGCTTGAGGCCATTTCCTCTTGTCCTCTCACTTGTTCTCTGGGAAAAGAAGCAGAACCCCACCTTGCTACCCTATTCAGTCCAGAGTGGAGCTGGCCTGTATCATGCTACCTCAAAAACAATTTTTGCATCTGTCTGAAATATATTTTCCATATAAAGATATGCAGGTGGGATTTAATGAGCAGTCCCAGTCTTTTCCCCTCACTACAATAGAGCAAAAGAGCTGGGAAAAGGTCTGGAGCACCAGGAGCAGCTGTGGAGGGGCTCGGCCAGGAGAAAAGGAGGCACAAGGAGGACATACTCATCCTCTACAGCTACCTGCAAGAAGGTTGTAGATAGATGTGTTTCAGTCTCCTCTCCCAGGAAACAAGTGACAGAACAAGAGGAAATGCCCTGAAGTTGTGCCAGGGGAGGGTTAGATTTGATGTTAGGGAAATTTTCCTCACAGTAAAGGTTGTCAAGCTTTGGAACAGGCTGCCCAGGGCAGTGGTGGAGTCACCATCCATGGAAGTGTTCAAAAAATGTGTGGGTGTAGCAGGTGAGGACATATTTTAGTGGTAAACCTGGTGGTGGTGCTGGGCTGATGATTAGACTTGATGAACTGAGAGTTATGACTTTAATGTTTCTATGAGTCTATAAAGTTTAAGGTCAGGTGAGACCCTGACTTTTATTCTGATCTCCTTTTTATTACAAGTCCTAGTATGAGGATGCACAGTCAGTAGATACATTTAATAGATTCATCTTCCTGTGTTTCAGTTTCTCATCAAAATAAGCCCAGCAATTAAGGGAGCCTGTGCTCACCTCAAAGAGTTGTTGCAAAAATTAAATACATTTACATTTTGAAGACAGAACACTGTATTAATGAGACTGACAATTAAGTCCAGAGCAAAGTTGATTCTTTTGAACCACAGGTACAGAAGGCAGGAGCATCACTCATGGTAGAGGGAGGAAGATGAAGAATGAACTCTTTTAGGGAGTACTGTCCAACCGAGGCCAGGAATGAGGCAGCGCTCCTGCAAGAAGAAAAGCAAGATGCAATTCTCTAATTTCAAAACACAGGCACATAATGGATGCCAGAATTAGATAACCTGGGAATCCTCCCTTTGCCTTTTTCTAGTTGCAAAATTGCACCTACAAAGGTGTTTTTTGAAAAGAAAAGAAGGGTGTTGTGTTCGTGTGCTTTTATACAAACACATTTCTTGTTTGACTGCGTTTGTTCCCATTCCCACAATGTGAGCATCACAGGTATTTCTAGAACAATTTTCACACCCATTGTGATTTTCAGGTCTTCTCCTGCATCTCTTTCCTGCATGTCCAGAACTGCCTGGATTCTTGGCCATAAATGACAAAATCAGAGAACACAGGTTTTATCTGCATGAAATACAAGTAACAGAATTTATTAAAGATCATCAGAGCAACACCAGTTTTTACTTAGATCAACACCAGTAGTCTTGTTATGAGGTTTTGCACCTATGTGAAAGATTACCCAACAGACCTCATGTTATTCCTGATAAATTTCTGTTAGTTTTGGCAATGCTACAATACTGGAAAAAAACCACAGTCCATCCCTTTGGGCAGATCTAAACATTTCAGCCTAGCAGTGAATTGGTGTTTTCAGCTGATCCATTCTCCTTCTCATTTTGCCCAATCTCTGAGACACCACAGGAGGCCTCAAGCAGTGCTTCTGGTGCTCTTCCCACCCTTCCCTTCAGGAATTCAGCTCAGAACAGGGAGTAGAACCATTATCTCCGAGGATTTTGGTTTCCCTCCAAAACTCTCCCCTTGCCTGACATAACATATGTCCATACTCCCTGCCTAACATATGTTACTAAACTCTGAGTGGGTTCTAAAAACATGTGTTACTGTTCCTTTCATTTATGCATATCTGCAATGAAGTTGATTTTTATATAAAATACCTCTTTCTAGGCTACAGAATTGATATTTATTGCCTTAGGTAGGTGAACTGATGACCAAAAAAACATTGGATTGATTGCTTATTTAAAACATTTATGTCACCTTAGCTGCAATAGTTATACAGCCAACATATTTAGTGTATTGGTAGTTAATCAAATAACATTCTTCTCTCAAGGAAAGACTTCTGAGTGATAATTAACTGCAAAGGAAATTTTGGATTTAATTCTATCCTTAGTCATTACACAATTTGATACATCTTTAAATCCACTAAACATTGAGTGTTTGAGGGTGAAGCTTTGCACCACCTCAGGTTAATCAATTACCAGCTCCATCTTGCTTTTTTGACATTTTAAAACCTTATAACCTATGGACTAATGAGAATTTCTCTGTTATTTAACTGAAAAAAAAAAAAAGGTGATGCATACTGCCATGTAAGGTAAACCCACACGGCACAGCAGAAGATGCAGACAGGATGTGAGGATGAATATGTATAAGCTACTTAATGCACAGAGACCCAAATGTAAATTTGCAGACTGAGGGGAAGAACTCTCCTGTAAAAAACAACCAAAATATGCCACCAGTTCTTCCATGAGCACAAGAAGGATGCTTTGATTTCCTGCCATATATGACTGAGAGCGCTGTGCCCCAAAGCAGAAACCTTTAATCCTGATTTCTCCTCAGCACACATGGACACATCAGAGGGCAGAGACTTCTCCCCTCTGATACACAGAGGAAAATGTTCTTGCCATCAGGGTGTTAACCCAGGACATGGGAATCCTGCTTTTAATTCATTTCTCAATCACTCTCCTCCTGCAAAGCACCTGGCATGTTACAGAGCACCAGCTTCTTTACTGTCTTGAAACCAAGAGAGAAAAAACTCCCTTCTGTCTTCACGAGCTGTTGCCATGATAAATGTTTTTAAAGTTGCAGGCAGTTTTGTAATAGATATTCCCTACAGTGACTTCAGACAAATCTGCTAAAGATGAGGGTTGATGAGCAACTGCAGGAGAACCATTCATAATAAATACACATGTTCATCCAGAGCTATCTTTAAAAATTCTGCTGTAAACACAGAAGTTATCATAAAACTCATCCCTGAAATTTGTCAGGATAGAAGACATTCATATTTCTGCAGACAGACAAAATACTGTTAGTACAAAAAGGGACAGGTTCTGTATTCCTAAATACAGAACTAAATGGTCAGAGGTAGCATTAATTTATTCTCATCTTTTTGTTTTCAAGCATGTTCTAATGCAAACAGAGTCAGAACACTACAAATTAAGAGATATAGAGCTTTTTTCAACACCAGGTTTGCAGTTTTCTTTTAAAATAACATATTCTCACAAGTGCTCTTCAAATACTTTTATTAATGGGGAGGTTTTTCTGACTCTGTTGATTTCCAAGGCAAAGTCTCTTGGCATTTCTTCAGTTACCCCAAAAAATGAGCATCATTGTGATGGGTGAATTAGCTGAATCCTAACCAGGAATCAATGACTTGCTCTTCTGAAAGGGAAGAGTAGCAAGGCAAGATTTGCATTTAAATCCTTCTGTTGTAATCTGCTTTACCTAATTCCTTTTTTTTTTTTTTTTTTTGTTATTTTCAGAAGAGTTTTAATAATAAAAGTTGTTGGTGTTTTCTTTGCTTTGCAGCCTTATTGATGTTTCTACAGGTTGCTCAAAGTGAAGATAAATGTCCAAGCAGGTCCCATTTCCTACTCAGAGGAGTTTAATTCTGAGTAAATGTTGCATAAGGGGCTTTTGACATCACCATGGCCATGACCAAACACTACCACACATACTGGGAGAATCATGAAGATATTCAAAATTTAACTGGTTTTGTCCATGAGCTACCAAGCTTTCAAATTTCAAGTTAATTCTGCTTTGAGCAGGCTGGATTAGAGAGCCCCAGACTTCCTTCCCACCCCAAATCCAGCAGTAATTCAGTGGAAATTTGGGCATACCTGGCCTTCAACTTTCCCCAGATGCTGTGGGGCAGGATAGTTTTTCTCACTGTCACAGGTCCCCTTCAGGCACGGGAGGGTGTTGGGAAGAGTTTCTGCTGCAAGAGGACTCATGGAGCCAAAACACACTGATCAAACCTTAAGAAAGCACATTTTATCCCAGCACCTCATCATCTCTGTGCTTTGTTGCCCCAAGCCTGTTGTTAATGTCACCTCCAAAATCCCATTAAAAATTGACCCCTTCAGAGCCTGGGTTGGGTCTGTTCAGAGCTAACCAAGTGCCCTTTGGAATGCTGTACAAATATTCCTATCAGACCCTGAATGAGAAGTTAATAAATTCCAAAATTGTCCTCTGTGGAACAAAAGGGTAGCAAATGCACCATCCACTTAAAGCAAATCATAATTTGTGATCTGAAAATATGCAACATTAAGCACAGCCATATTTTAAATAGCAAGAATCACTTTGCAGGGCTGGAGAGGTTATAAACCACTTCTGTTTGTATTTCAGGAGCGATTACAACGCTTTGTTTTGAAAGCTTTATATTATCTTGTAAAATCAGCTCAGAAAAAGACATTGTTTTGTCATTGTCACCACAAGGATGGCACCAACTTGTCTGTCTCTGTGCTTTGTTCCCTTTAGATGAGAAACTAAGATCTCACATAATTTCTTCTTTCTCCTCCTACAGGCACTGATTGGGGTGCAGCGCTGCCAAATGGGAATGACAATTGCTCTAAAGAAATCAAAAGCTCTTGAAAAATACCCCAAGAATTTTCTTCTGACAAAGCAGGACCTTACCCTGCCCCCAGTTCCCTCTCATCCCTGGTGCCTTGCTTTGAATCCTACAAGTGAAGGCTTCTCAAGTGTCCTTGGATGCCTGAATATTCCGGATACCTGCAGAAGGAGTGTTCAGTGATCCTGAGCTTGCACATCTTTGGTTGCTTTTTTAAAAATCAAAGTGTACTGAAAAGAGCAGCTGACACGGAGCTGTGGATCTGGCTGTGATTATTGGCATGCTTGTTTGCTCCTGGATTCCTAAAATTTTAACCAACTACAGCCTTTGCATCTTGTGTATGAGTTGTAATTGATTCATGCGCTTCTCTGTCACCTCGGCAAATTCTTAATCCAAGGTCAAAGCTATTTTATTATGATTATCTTCGATCTCCGATACCTTCCAAGTGTTCAGAGCTCTCATGGGAGAGAGGAGCTAAACTATAAAAGTTTGTGAAATTGCTTATAAAAATAAACAGTAAGAAATAATCTTCTATCACAAAATATTTCTTTTAATCCACTGGTGTCCTGGAGATTCCTGGAGGGGGATCCTCCTATGTCCTCATGGGCACAGCTCACTTTTTGAACTTTGCTGTCTTGAAAATATCCAAACCCCTTCCAGTCAAGGTCAAAGCACACAAATCCACTTTTATTTTTCCTTTCTCCTCTGTAGCAAACAGCATAAAAATTTCATCGGTTCTATCTCCTTTCAGCTTTGCCTTCTAGAAATAATAATACAAAATTCCAACTCGCTTCATCTTAGCATTTTATCAACTGTATTACTCAAGTAAGGGATTGATGATGACCCAGCCTGTGGCAACTGAGGAACACATGGAAGTTTTCTGCACTTGAAAGAGCTCCTTAAATTGGCAGCCCTGGGACAAGGATTTTCTAAGTGCCACCCCTTGGAGCAAATCAAGTTAATCTGACAGATTTGCAAAGTCTCATATCAGCTGGGACATCGTCTGCAATATCCCTGGCAAAAATATCTCCCAGTCAGCAGAGAGCTTGGCACTGGTCAGCAGGAAGCGTTCTTGTGGGCCAGAAGAAATCTGACGAATTTTCAGATAAAAAAAAAATCAAACAAATGTGTTCTCAAACAAACATAATTACAGGCTCATTTCTGACTTTTGTTTTTTTCCTTTTTGCATTTCAGGAACTTTATATTTGAAAGAATTTGGAATTGGACTTTAGGCCTGGAAACTGTGTATTTACAGTACTTAATCTTCAAGTCCAGCATTGAATTCACAGTAACAGGAACCTTCCCCTTGCAAAATCAGTTCAGCTGGCAAGATGTGACACTGAGGAAAGCTGTGCCTGAATGAAAGGAACCTTCTATTGAAAGCAAAAGTCAGCACTGGAGGGAACAGTAACAACTCAATAGAGTCTTACACCGGTGTCAGGGTTTCGGATGAAGGTGGGGTGAGGATGGAAGGAAGGACACTGGACAGCAGGCTGAAGTGAACCAGCCTCAGAACAGGGACTTCATCACTTCCAAGAAAATTCCCTGGAGACTTTCAAGGATTCCTAGGCTTTATCCGATCCCGATTTTTGAAAGCAAAAGTCATGCACAGACTAGAAGCTCTGCCTTCAGCTCCTGATTCAGACATGCAGCCATGAAAGGCAGCACTGTTTTAGAATCATAAGATCACAGAATGGTTTGGGTTGGAAGGAGCCTTAAAGGCCATCTCATTCCACCCCTGCCATGGCCAGGGACACCTTCTTCTGTCCAAGCTTGCTCCAAGCCCCGTCCAGCCTGGCCTTGGACACTTCCAGGGATCCAGGAGCAGCCACAGCTTCTCTGAGCACCCTGTGCCAGGGCCCCACCCCCCTCACAGGGAAGGATTTCTTCCTAATATCCAATTCAAACCTACTCCTTTTCAGTGTGAAGCCATTCCCCCTTGTCCTGTCACTCCAGGCCTTTGTCCAAAGTCCCTCTCCAGCTCTCCTGGAACCCCTTCAGGCACTGGCAGGAGCTCTAAGTTCTCCCTGGCACCTTTTCTTCTCCAGGTGAACAACCCCATCTCTCCCAGTCTTTTCTAATAGGACACATATTCCATCCCTCTAATAATTTCTGTGGCACTTCTTTGGACCTGCTGCAACTAAAAGAAGAACATGGGCACCCTGCTCACGGCCATGGGGACATCAGCTCTGTGTCCCCAGGCCATTCCCCTTGACTACAGACACCTCTGGAAATCCAGCCCAGCTACAGAGGTGGTTCTGTGGTTCAGAGCTTGCTGCTCTCATCTGCAGAGACGTGGAGCCTGCAGTGCACTGTGCAGTCATTCCTGGCTGGCTGCTGGGCTGCTCCACAGCTGTGCTTTCATGTGAGGAAAAGAGGCAGCTCCACAGCCCTGACTCTTCTCTTTGACCTGGAATTGCTGCAGCACCATGAGAGCTGAAGGTCACGGGGCCCTCGGGCTTATGGGTGGGCAGATGTGCAGCCAGCACACATCTGTTTGAGCTTCTGGGTGCTCTGGGGGCTTTGCTGGAAGCTGCAGAGGGGAGATCAGAGGGGAGGCAACACTAACACCACGTGAAAGGGAAGCCTCTGCTCACTGAAATGTCAGCAGTGCATTAAAGTTCCCCAAAGCTACTCAAAGATACCTCTCACTGCTGGACACGTTATTGATGAGCTCAGGGGAGGACTCCAGTGCCCTCCCTTAAATTGTGTCTTGTACCTAGGATGATGGGAAATATATAAAATGGACAGAAGGGAGCTCTTATTTTTAATTCTTCCTTTAAAAAGGAAAAAAGAAAGAAAAAGAAAGATTTCTGCATGTCTTTGAGCCAGATCCACCTAAGTCACGCAGACAGACTCCATGGTAGGGCAGAATCCTGGGAAAATTGCAAAGCTTCTTCCTGACCTTTTCCAGCCTTCCTCTTCCCCATCTTTTAATCTCAGACTCCAAACATCTCCCATCCTCCTCTCTTCCCCTTGAATACACACTTTCTTCTGTGTTCAACTACTACAGACATTCCATTTCAATATTCACTTGCTTGGAATAAAATGCTTCAGTTCTTTCAGGCTTTCCTCGTTGGGCATGTTTTTTTAGGAACTACTCTGTATCTTAAAAAAGTAATTTTCTCCAAGATAAGGGTTTCTGAATGTGTTGTTTTCCCTGTAGACACCTAAATAGCACCACAGAGCACAACCTCTTAATACTGATTTCCTTTCAGAAACTGTTCTATCTAATTAGTGGTTCACCAGAGACCTTCCTAAGCCAGACATCCATCTGAGGAAAAACTGCTTATCATTGCTATGGCCTGAAATCCCAGCAAGCCACAAGAGGAAAAGAAAAATTTCTGGCTAATAATGTGTCCTCACGAGACCAAGCTTAGTTCTATTCTCAGAAACCACTGAAAAGGCACTAAATTAAGACTGGAAACTGAAGGGAGCTCATCTGGAAGTGACAGGAGGAGGAAAGGAAGAGGTCTGGTCAACAGAGGTTTTTATGAAGCGTTTCCACCTCTTAAAGCACAGTGTATGATCTCCCTATTTAACCTTCACATCTCTACAGGTCTGAAATTTTCCATCTTTGCACATAAATTGCTGAATACTGAGTGTTATTTTGGTGATCGTGACGTGGCTCCACTGGACTTGATTTCCGGAGGAGTTTCTTGACTCCACAAGACTCCTGGGTCTGAAATGCAGAAAAGACCCCAGAATGGCAGCAGCACTGCTTGCTACTGTGTGGTTTTGCTTGATTTTCCACTGTGTTCTTTTTCCAACTGAAAAGAGACTAATTAGCTTCTCTTTTGTATGTGTGTTCTTTGCAGTCACTTAAGGAAGGAAACATCATCAGCTACAGCTTCATCAGCTCTTCCCCAGCTGCCCACTTCTCAGCCTGGTTGTTATTTCTTACCTCATTAACCTTTAACCTGCAGATAAAAGGTTCTATTGATTTATTTGTTTATTTGATTACAGAAGGCAAATGATTTCTGAACCTGGTTTTGTAATCGCTATAAAATCTGTGATGGAGAAATAAAAAGAGATTAGTAGAAGTGTCCTTTCCAAAAACAGGGGATCTTCACAACAAAAAAAAAAAATCCCAAATTAATAGCATTTCTCCACAGTGTAAAAGTGTCAGAGTGCTGACCCTGCCATGAGTCAGAGTGTCTGAACGGGCATAAATCACAGAGAGTGGTATTGATTGACTTCAGTCAGGCTGCATAATTCATCAGCGTGAGCAGCAGCGTCATGCACTGCCCCTGGACAGCACATCAGTTATGCTCACACAACCTGAGATTTCGTAATTTCAGAGCCTGAGGGCACTTTTATCCAATGTGTTCCTTCCCACTGCAACAGGGTGAAGGACATGGGTGCAAGAATCTGCTGTGGCCCAGATGAGGACAAGGGAACCATTAAATGGAAGTAATTGGAATGTTTATGGCCATAAATCCATGAAGTTAGGCTGAAAAAAAGCAACAATTCTATAGTTTTTCTATGAAGCACAAACTTACTTTGGCTTGACAAAGTGGAATTAAAAGAATGCTGGAATGTCCTTTTATTTTGTTATATGCTCCCATGTTACATCATTTTGTCAAGACAGAGTTTCTTTACTGAAGAAGTCTTTAACAAAAGGAGTCAGAGCCTACAACTGCAGCCCAGATTTATGGACTGAACTGAGAGGTTCTTGAATTTATTTACATTGCTCTTCCCTGTAAAATCACTGGAGGAAGTCAGGCATCTCCAGACACTTTGCTTTTAGAAGGGCCAAATAAATCACTTGCCAGAGGGGTTTTCAGTAGGGACAAAAAAAAAAAAAAAAAGGAGATCAGCTTCCAAATTTAGGCATTTAATTTTGGACCTATGAAGGAAATATGAAGGTGAAAAACACGTCACTTTCCTTGTTGGTTTTCCAGAGAAACTCATCACTCTGCAATGAATGTCATGGTTCCCTGCAGAGCATTCAGGTAGTTAAAGCTGCAGGTAGCTGGATGAAGATGAAAATGTGGACACTGGGAAGAAAAGAGAACAAAGTACTCAAAGCAGAGCATGAATGAAGATATGCACCCTTAACTGCCTTTAAACTGACAAGTACAGCTCAAGAAAGTAAAAGGAATGTCCTTAATTCACACCAACCTTCTCGTTGGCCTGACTTTCCCTGATTTTCCCCCAGATGGGAACAAAAGCAGTCAAAGAAAGTTCTTAAAGACGAAGTCTAGATGAGGTACATGACCTCCTGTTCCAGCACACAAATTCAGAGTTACAGTGACAGAGGTTAGGTAAAGCCTAACAGCAGGCCTGAAGTTAAACCCTTGGATAATTGGGTAAGTAATAAAACAGGGACAGTGGGTAAGGATTAAAACAGGGCTTGCATGAAGGTAAGTCAGTCACTGTAATTGGATGGAACAGTATTTCTTAAAAGTCTTCTTTATTCATCTGTGAGTTAAATTCCTGTCTGACTCCAATGGCAAATTCCAAGTCTCACAGATTTGTGAGTAGGTATGTAAAGCATATTTATTTTAATATTTCTGGACAGACTTCAAGGAGATTTCAAGAGAACCAGTGTTGCCTACACAGGAACACTCAGACCTGTGCCTCAGAGCCTTTGCATTTGCCATCACTAACACTTCATTTTCTTCCTCCCAATCCATACCCAGCATTATTGCAATAAAGGTGTTAATGTTTCACATTCCTGCGCAGAAAACTAGATTAAAGAGTGGAGCTTTCAGACCAACAAGAAGCCTTTTCAACCTGTATATAATCCACATCATATGAAAAATAGGAAATACAGCCACTTTTTAATGGTTCATGGTTTGTGTACTGGAAGAATTCCTCGAGTTTTCAAGCAGTGTCAATACCCTGCAGCCTTCTTGAAATGCCCATCCCTGAGGGCTGTATTTTAAATAGGAAACAGAATTAATGGTGTGACAATACCAAACGGATGCTGTGCCATGCTAAGGAGACCTCTAACTTCACACAGTATTGCTGGCTTAGCCCACAGCAGCAGCAAGAGCAAATTAAAACAATCTTAGACTTGTTTTTAAACTTGGACTTACTTTTGGAATAGGAGTGCAGCCTGTGGCAGTTTTATGCTCTGGTTCCCTCATTTTCTTAAACCATATTTTGTATCTCAGTTTATTTTACAAGTTGTAAATTGTGGATTTTTCTAACCATATGAGAGACTCACACAGAAAAGGCTGCACAGACTATAAAAGACAAGAACAGATCTTTGCATAACAGTGAAACTCTTTATTCCAAAGAAAAAAAATAACCATTAAATCACATTTCCAAGAAGCATATGGAACAGATGAGGGTAGATTTCTAAGTTCCTTGTGCACAATCAGCATGACTTTAGTCTTGTGTCTTCATGGTCTTGAACAAAATCTTTCAGCAAGATGCACTCCAGTGAAGATGGAAACAGTGTGAGTGATCCCAAACACAAAATTCCAAAGGGGAGCTGTGTTTATTTCTGCTCTCTCCCACTTAATGAGCAGATTTCCAGAGCTACCATATGCCCTCATGCTAATCCCAAATCTTCCCTGAGTGAAGAGACAATTAAGGCAACTGGTGAGTGCTGCAGCATGTGATGTCCTTATTCTAAGATGGAGATCTGGAGTGAGTTTATGCACAGTGAAAGATTAAATCAAGAGCTAATTTGGGTTTTTTATAAACCTGTGTCCTCTTTGTAGCAATTTGAAGCTGCTGATGGTAAATTTCCTTCTGTCCTGATGATTTTCATAGTGGATATTCAGGTATTAACCCCTGGCCCATCTATCAGAGAAAACATTCACCTCTTTGCCACCACACATGGGAATTCCAGGCTGGAGCCACGAATTCAATACCAGAGCAATTAAACTGATAGGTTTGCTGCAAGTCTTCAAATCTGTTCAATATATCATAAATTCTAGTTAATCCTCAATCCCACTTGATGTCAATCCTGAACGAGAAAAAAGATCTTGTCCAAGTAGATCCATGATTCTGCCTGAATTTCACAGAATCCCCGATGGGTCAGGCTGGAAGGGACCCCAGTGGGTCCTCTGATTCCACCTCCCTGCTCCAGCAGGGCCATCCCAAATCACAGGGCACAGGATGGTGTCCAGATGGCTCTGGAATATCCCCAGTGAGGAGACTCCACAACTTCTCTCAGAACTCTGTTCCAGTGTTCTTGGTAAAGTCCTTCCTCGTGTTCAGGTGGAGCTTCCTGGGCTCAGTCCCTGCCCGTGGCTCTGGTGCCACTGCTGGGCCCTGGAGCAGAGCCTGGGCCCTGCTCTGAGCCCTCCCTGCACCCAGGGACAGCCAGGGACAGCCAGGGACACCCAGGGACACCCAGGGACAGCCAGAGCCAAGAGCCCCTTTTAGGGTCTCATCTCAAGGCTGAACAGCCCCAGCACCCTCAGCCTTTCCTCATCAGGGAGATGCTTCAGTCCCTTCATCAACTTTGCAGCCTCTGCTGGACCCATCCCAGGAGATCCAGGCCTCTCTTTTGCTCCGAGAGTTTCCTTACCCACCAAAGGCTGTGGGATTGCCCATGGTCCCTGCTCTCATGGAGTGATGTGTCAGGGGGTCACTTTTGGGGCCGTGTTACTCTTGTAGACTTTGCTGTGAGCTTACGTGACAGCCAGAAGAGATGTCTGCAGATGACAGCATGAGATTTCCAAAATCTGCCAGCGAATTATGTGTTTTGCCAGTCATTTTCTACTCTGAAGGATGTTCTGCATGTCTGTCTAATTATAGCAAAAACTGTACAGATTGTGTCAAAACTGCCCACTATTATCCAGGCTGTACCAGCCACGGCTGACAAAACATGCATATCCCCTAATTAAGAGCATTTTAAAATTGACTTATTTAAATTAAAAAAAACCTCCCAACCTTCAATTTTTGACAAGTTACTCTGAGATTCTCAGAAGAGGAGGAGAAGGAAAGCAGGAATATTTTAGATTTCTTCCCTCATTTCTTACCTCTACAGAGCACTAAAATAAATTACAGTGTGCAAACAATACGTCAGAAAGAAAGGCTTTGGCTTGACAGATTGCAGGGCACAGCATTAAATATAATTGTGTTGTTCTGAAGATCTGAAGTACAGAATGTAACACACTTTAAATGCTTTGTTATTCTCCAGATCTCAAATGTTTGGACATCCCAGGTGATAGCTTAATTCCTTCACCCATTGAAGTCACTGTAAGAGAGCAGAACACAGCTCTGCTAACGGAACAAGAGGACTTCTAGCTTGATTTTCCCAAATTTCACTCTGTGTTGGGGATAATGTGAACAAAGGCAGCAATTCCATCTGGATTCCTTATCTACATATTACAGTTCACTGTCATTTTGTGGTGACAAGTGCACTTTGTGAGGTAGACACTTTTTCAAGCTGCAATTCTATTCTCCAACCCTACTTTGGAAGTCCCCATTTCCAACCACCTCCAATGTGATGATGAAGAAGGACCAAATTCTGCACCTAAGAAGATCCAATATAATCCCAGGTTCTTCGTGTGTCTCTTCTAATTCACCAGGGCCAAAAACGAAATTGAGGGAATAATTGAGCTCTGTGAAGATCCTAAGTGCAGGTTTCATGTCTAAGAAGTGATGGGAGGGCAAGGAAGAGAAGAGACTGTTATTGACCTCAAAAACCAAAATAGAGCCACTTCTCTGGATTTGCGCAGGCATCAGTGGGCGGATGGTGAGAAATCACTTTTGTTTATATATTCTAATTATTTTAACATTATTATTATTATTATTATTATTATTACTATTATTATTACTATTATTTTCTTCCCTTTCTGTCGATTACACTGTCTTAGTCTCAACTCATGAGTTTTCTTATTTTTACCCTTCCAATTCTCTCCCATCCCACTGGGGAGCAGTGAGTGAATGGCTGTGTGGGGCTGAGATAAAGCTGGGGTTAAACCACAAAAAAATTTAACCTTATGAACTCATCCAAAGATTTTTATTAAAGAAAGAGGTATTAATTTCAAAATCTCCAGTCAAAGCGACCTCAAATTAGATTTCTGGTTAAGGTTTTCAGTGCTGAAAGAGATTAATATGGGCTTCAAACAGGTACTTGGCAGAAAAAGATTTAGGGTGAAATCTCCAGGTTTCAGTCCATTGTCTTCCAAAACTCATTTCAGCAGGAGAGAAAATGTCAGTTTGAGTTGGTTTGCATTGTCCAGCTTCAGGCCTTTTAGCATCTCATGGTTTCTGCAGGTTCATTTTACAGCCTTAAAAAACATGAAAATACAAGCATGGAGCTCATGAAACAGAGAAGTGCTATAATCAGCTGTTACTGGGAATAAAAGTCAGGCTCCAAGAAACATTTAAATTAAACAAATTACAAAAATCAAAATGTCCCATGATATACAAGCAGAATTTGGTATGATTACTACTAATTTATGAGAAAAGCTATTTTTAAAAAAATCATGTATATAGATATACATATATACATGTGTATTTTAGTGATAACCCTGTGACAACAATTAAAGTAAATTTGTAAAATCCTAAACTGAGTACTCGCTGAATTTCATTATCCACAATGCATTTTCATTATATTTTCCAGGAGCTTGATCTGTAAAAACTGGATATGGCTAGCAAAGAAATATTCTAGGAGGATCAAGGTTAAATGAATTTGACTTGAAAGGGAAAAAAAACCTATAAAAACTCAATATATTTTTGATAACATTTTGACATGGAAATTACTGTTAAAGCAATTCAGAAGTCTTGATGAAAACCACTTTGAGACTGAGGTGAAGAAATTTTGTGTTTCTGAGGTGGATCAGAGTCCATCTCAATTAAAATCAGTGAAAGAGGGACTTCAAGAAAAAAACACTTCAAGAAGCAAACATGGTTATTAATAATATTTTCAGTGAACCTGATGTTTGGAAAAAGGAAGAACAGTTGTGAGACACCGAGACTCCTTTTGTGTTATGCACAATTATTTATTTGTCCTTGCATATTAGGTAGTTTTACTCAAGCTCGTTGATGATTGATTATTTTATTGTCCCGTTGATTGAGTGTTAAGGGATACCTACTTTAAAAAGTTGTTGTATATCCCCCAGTTCAAACAGGTTAATCCAAGTTAAAAGCTATATTTTTCTTAAAATACCCCTGTTGTGTCCCTGTTAAACGTTGTTGTTCCCCAGTTCTGTCACTTTACCAAGTATTTATGATGTTATTGAAGTTGTTGTATGTTCATTAAGTGTTTA
This sequence comes from Daphoenositta chrysoptera, assembly GCA_013397915.1. Taxonomy (NCBI): domain Eukaryota; kingdom Metazoa; phylum Chordata; class Aves; order Passeriformes; genus Daphoenositta; species Daphoenositta chrysoptera. The sequence goes on along the minus strand of VZRO01006928.1, from coordinate 521,156 downwards.
TAACGTTATTTGTTAGATGTTTTATGATTTTAGATTATTCACTTTGTAGCATTGTTATTTCCGAGTTTTATTATTTTTGTCAAGCATCTGTGATGTGGTTAAGTGATGTTTTGTTGGTATGTAATGTTTTCTGAGATTATTTGTTGAATATTTTATGGTTTTGGTTGTCCATTGGAGAGGGAGCCACCCCAGCTAAGG